>VZSC01010963.1:48669-85930 GCA_013398225.1 Steatornis caripensis | reverse complement strand
GGAGTCTCCTTCTCTGGAGATGTTCAAAACCCGCCTGGACGCGTTCCTGTGCACCCTGCTCTGGGGGCACCTGCTTTAGCAGGGGGGTTGGACTGGGTGGTCTCCAGAGGTCCCTTCCAACCCCTACCACTTTGTGATTCTAGATGTTAGTATTTTGCCTAGTTAATTAGTTTTCATGATAAATGCTAGTATAAAAATGCACGTGAGATTCATTATCAGAATATAACATATATAAATTGTAAAAAAATTGTAAAAAATGACAAGTTTTACAGGAGAGCAAGACTAAAAATGATGCATGCAGTAACAAATGGGGCACTGAAGAGCTACCATCTTTATTCTGAATTATGTGAGACTGATCACAGTTGCTTTAGCACCATGAAAAACATTAGACATTCATTTCTTACCCTTTTAACAAAGCAGAGCTTTAAAGAACGGAGTTAAGGCTAGCAAAACATATATCCTTTAATATCAAAAACAACATACAAAATATGATGTCTGTAAAGATATTCGAACATGTCAGTGTTATCAATTTTAGCACACATTTTAGTATAAAATCACTCTAATCTTAGCATATGCACTTTTGAAACATTAAAAATGTTGCCACTGTATATATATATAAAAGACTAAAAGGCATACTGAAAATATGCCAGAGTTGGCATGACTAGAAATTCACTGGCTGTTTGGAACTGTAATGGTGCTGTGCTTGTCAACAGTGAAACCACAAATGAAAATATTTACTTTTCCCTCAGCTGTCTCCCACATTCCAGTGCTACAGCTCCTGTAGTTTATTAAACGCAGAATGCTTCTGTATGCCCTGGTCAAAATACATTGTTATTTATATACAAGTACACACACACACATTCTCTCTTAAATATCAGAGGGTCAGTTCCCACAGAAGAGTTAAGGTGCCTAAAAGTCAGGTTCTGTAACACTTCGAGCTCTGCAGAGGAGAATGCGGGCGCCAAACAAGGCAGCACCTCAGCTCCCTGCCCAGAGAGGCCAGCCGAGCCCCTCTGCATGGGCTCCGGCACAGCAAGCAGCAAAGCAGGGAGCTGCCCCACGCCAGCACAGTGAGAACCCGGCTGCTTAAGCTAACCCATAAGGATGATCCCAAGGATAGTAGCGTTGATTCCCATCCATAGATAGTTCCTTTGGGGCTGCAAGGAAGCATCTCCTGTCCCTTTGGCATGTACTACCTGATGCAAATGACTGAGCAGGGCATTCTTGCCTTAAAAAGCTAGCGTCTGTTTTTTACATTGTAAGAGTGTGATCAAATCATTCAACTAGTGTGTGTGAGAACTCCCTTCAGCACTCCTGTGAGTTGATTCAGCCTCGCATCTCCCACTTCATAAAGGCTTGCCCAGTCTCTTACGCCATGGCTTTTCAAAGGTTTAATGCAGGGAGGAAGTCTGAGAAAGGAAGGCTGAAAAGCACGATCCGTACCCAGTACAGCGTGCATCAGCTTTGACAGCCCAGCGTCTCCAAAGGGAAGGGGGGAATGTGTGTGCCCAGACATCATACATGAAGAGCCGAAGGAGAAAAATGTCAGTTGTCTACTGCATCTGATACTGAATGTACCCTGAAGGATGGCCACAGAATGGCTATGTCATCTCTGAATCGAGTGAGCCATTTAGGAAGGTCCATAAATGGTTGCTGAAAGCAAACTTAAAAAAAAATTCTAAATGTTAGTGCTGAACAGAGAAAGATTGGGATGAAAGAAATTCTAAGTAAGAGCGTGTTAATTTGAAGTCTTAGTTTGAGACTTGTATAGGTCTTTTGACATGCAGCCAGAATAAATCCAACACTACTTTTTTATTAATTATACACTGTGTATTTTTGCATAGCTTCGATGTAAATAAGAACCTGAAGGGTTTTCATTATTTCTGACTCTTTGCTGAGCAGATGTATTAAGATTTACAAGGATCTCATACCTACTGACAAGACCAAAGTGTCAGCCGTACGTAAAACCAACCCCTTGCTCAGATTTAGTCTTGGTTTCAAGATCCAGTGTATTAAACTGCAGCACCAAGTAGGACTGGAAAAGTCACACTGCTATTTTAAGTGAACCTTTTTCTACCCAATTTCTTCTGAAGCTTACTCTGAGAGCATTTAATGGAAAAAAGACGATTACTCTGTTTATAGGATGGGAGCGCAATGTCTATGAAAAGTACAAACTGTTCTCAAGAGAGGGATACGTCTGAATGATTTAACGGTTTTCCTGAACGAAGCTAGTATTTTCATTTTAGAATCCACCCCCACCAAGATTAAATCTGGCATGAATTAGATCATCAAAATATGAGTTCAGCAGGTTTCTCACAAACAGGTTTTCGCACCCAAAATTAAACTTTTTTAAACCCAAAAAAAAACTTATTTACATTTACTCAGTCAAAATAAAATTGAATATTCGGTGCTTTTCTCTCCTAGTTTTCAGAATAGCAATGATTTCTTCATTATTCCATCATTTTTTCATAAATGTACTAAATAGTTGCTATTTGTGTTGGGGTCTCTGTGTTTTGGTTTAGGTTGAGTTTTGTTGGTTTGTTTAAAGGGAGACAGCTAACCTAATTTTTAAAACCTCAGGGCATACAGAATCCAGTATCTCTCTAAATAAGGTTCTCAATGGTTAGTTAGCCTCACCGCTAACAACCCGAACTTTACTTTCGTTTCAACTGTGTCTTCTCTAGCTTTAGGACACAATCTTCATATATTTATGTCAAATAAAGAGTATTTTCTTTTGGACATTTCCCCCATAGAAACAAGCTAACAATAAAGATGCTAAAAGAATTCTTGTACATTAATTTACTTTTTTAAAAAATATTTTCTGAAATATCTTTTTTTAATATCTTCTGAAATGTCTTTTTTTTTCTGAAGCCTTCTCAATTATAACATTGTTGTAAAACAAGCACTGCATCAGAAATAGGCTCATTATTCCAACATCAGCACACCAGAAGAGCTTCCTACCTGTAACTGTTTACCCCCTTGTCCAACATCCCATTCACTAGCTGTTTTTAACACAGTAGTCACTCCTAAGCAATTACTCATTCATCATAACCTCTTCCTGGAGTCTGTTTTTGTTGCTGCTGTTGTTTTCCGTTTTAAATGCCGTCCTTCATATTTGTGAGCATAATTTACATTTTTAGTTACTCAAATATGAGAGCTTGGATTTTCATGTGCAAACACATTTTGGCAATAATTAATCCATACTATTGTTATACTATTTCTGTATCATTTCTAAAACTTAACAACAATTATTTTATATTCTCTCCCAGATAATTTATATACATACAGAGCAGCAAGTCAGGAAGATGCTACAATTACATCAAGATGTCTGGTCACAGTTGCATCTGACTTCAAATTGCATCAGTGCTAGAAAGCAGCCGTGGTTTTGGTTAAAAACCCCAGAGCTAAAACACATGAAATGTAAGATCTGTGATGAATACTAATAGGAAACGAGAAGCTTTTACAACACTTCCTCAACACCTTTTGCATTGCATAAATGGAAGATAATACTGAATAACACATTCTACAGTAACACTCCAGACAAGAACAGCATGTGCTGTTAACATCATTTTTGAAATGAAGGCAGCATTTTGTAGTCAATTAACGATACTATGAATATTTAAATGACATTTTTAGAAGCACTTACAAGGTGCAGAAGCACAAGTCCCAGTGAACCTAAAGGGGTTTTTGTTCCACCTCCAAGTCCCTCCCATACACCTCTAACATTTTAAGATTCAATTATTTTAAGCCTCACTCACGTAAAGCAGGGATTGGAACTCTGCAATATAAAAAAAGGTATGAGCTTTGGCCTCCAATAATTAGTATGCTTTGCGTAATTATATTTAAAGGACTTTTATAAATGGACAGATATAAACATTCTAAGCAATAGTCTTGCCAACAATGTTTTCTACCACAAATGTGCGTGGGCTTACTAAGCAATTTACTATAACTCTTGAGAAAGAAAAATAATAAAAATAGAAAAGACAATAAAAGTTAAAATTTTAAAATAGCATGCGCCTCTGTGGTTTATGTAAAGAACAGGTATTGCTACTAATTAAGAAAATGCACTTCAGTGTGCATTTTGTCTTCAGCTCACATTTAGTTTGCTCTTTGCTATGACACTTCTAAACAAGAAAACAAAAATGATTAGTATTGAATGGACCTAAAATAAAGAATGATTAAGTACTCCACAGCATTGCTGATCCATATCCAGAAATAAACAATGTACTTGGAAGTATTTTATGATAAACTGAAAAGCATTTTTTTCATCTGAAAGTATTGTGCCTTCAAATATTTTTCAGAGAACGAGGTTTTCAGAAATACCTGCCGGACAAACAGTGCGTAACACCTAAGAATATGTAAGTAATAGCGCCATGTTTAGTACGTCACACAAGAAATGGGACACGTAAAGATGTTTCTTTCTATTTCAATAAAATATGTAACTTTATCCTACATGCAATCGAACACAGCTATAGAGACCTATAATAAACCTGCATGTCCACTTAGTGCAAAAATCTTTAATTGTTGACTGTCATTTTAATAGCTCGTGTATATTTCCACGTTAAAAACGATTTATTATTGCACTTAGAACGTATTCCTTAAAGCTGTCTTGGTTTTAAGAATAAAAAAAAAGAACCCAACAAGTACAATAGAATAATTTCAAATGTAGTCTAATTCACAATACTGCTCCAAAGTATTACCGTCACTACAATTTCAAAACTATCAGCTATTCTGAGGTTTAGCTGAACAAAAATTATACACATATATATGTTGCCTTCACCAAATTAAAAAAACCCTAGCATTCAGCAGCTTTACTTCTGAATGTGTTTGCACTCAGAGCTTGGGCATATTCAAAACCTGTGCCCATCAGAAATTTCATCCTTAATGTTCTTTGGGCTACTGTGAAGAGGTGAATCAATGCTAAAACAAGAGAATGTTTAAGCAAACCGAGCAGGCTGCGGCATTTAGAGAAAATAAAACGCATGTTTAATAATCTAGCTTTCTAATGATTTTGGCAAGAGTTAAGGGAATCAAAAAGATGCATATTCATGTTCATGATACAGAATTGTAAAAGACTGTAAAACAGCACGAGAAGCTTCAAAAAACAAATCAGCCACAAGAGCTACTACATTTCCCAGCAGAAACACCCACGGGCTTGTGGGCATTGGATGGACCATAAAAGTTATTGAAGAATCCTGGGTCAGTGAACCAAAACTAGTTTTCACACTTCCAGAGATAGGTTCTGACGAATTAGAAAAATATTCTCTTCACACACAGAATCACTATGCACATAAATGCTAATGCTACAAAACTTCAAATACCTTGAAAACGTGGCTTGAAATCAAACTCAGTGACTCATCAAAAAAAAAAAGTTCAATGGTATAAAAGATTCTTATAGCAGTTTTGCAATTTGAACAATAGTTCAAAACTTCTTCAGTATCACATAGTATCTTCAGCCAAAAAGTACAAATCTAGCTTCGGCAGAAGAAGATCGGGCTGGTACAGGAAAAGAAAGCATCAAAACCCAGATTCCATTTCTTTGACGGGCTTTTCTGTAGTGTCCGACACCAAAGTGCTTTCGTTTTCCAGCATTTTCTCAGTAGTTTCTCCATCGACAGGTTTTGCTCTTTCTTTTAACTTCTGCCGTTCATGGACCCAGGGGACGAAACATAATATAGCTCCGCCAATAAGAGGAGGGACTCCGGCCAGGTAGAATGCTACATCATAGGTGCCGAGGTGATCACGCAGCAAACCTGGAGACAGAAAGTTAACACTGATAAATAATGGGGCCTCGGGACTCTACAAAAACCACGTGTCTTTTCTTTGGATTCAGAAACTTGAGAGCTGGCACAGGTCATTGTAACCACTAATCTGACTACCTGGTGGCCAAATACAGGTGTATTAGGTAGAAAGACATTCCAGAATTGATTTAAAGACTCCAAGTAACAAAGAACTCTGTATGTCACCACTCAACTGCTTAATTAGCTCCCATCATTAAAAACACGCGTCATATTTCCTATTTGAAAGTTGCTCATTTCAGCTTCTCCAGCACTTGAATCTTGCAATGACTCGGAGAAATTCTCCCTCAGTTTGTAACAGTTGCCTTTGATCAAGGTGTCTCTTAATCTTATTCTAGATATACTGCATATATTGCATTCCTGGTAGCCTCTTATTAAAAAGCGTGTTTTCCAACAATTCACTCTAATTGCTCTCTCAAAACTCCTCACATTAATCAACATCTATTTAAGTATTAATAGCTGTGATAGTGTATCCAGATCAGGAATCGCCTAGCTGTTCTAGCTTTAAAATTTTGTTCTTTATAATGCTGCATAGTTCAGTTACGTCTAAGTATCCTTCAGTAGCACGCACGACCTCAGAGTAAATTATGATTGAAAATCAGCAGTGGTACGGATTATAGCTTTAGCTACTTCCGTCTCCCAAAGAACTTCCAGTTTTCATCTTCAAAACCTGTACTTGTCAAACAGCCACCTATCGCAGAATGAAAAAAGCCCGTGTTCCTACTTATAAGAAGAAACTGAAGTGATGAGCTTTTACCCTCACAATTGTTTTTGCATGAGCAAATTTTGGAATCCAATTAGTTTTCAGATTCCTATTTGGAGTCCTTCTGTAACATGATCGACATACAGGCTGTCACCTCAACAGCATGGATAATGTCAGGTCCTCAATCCAACTGGAAACCTGTCTCTCTTTTGAGGCATGTTTTACATCTGCATAACAATAAAAAAGACTGAAGCAAAATGTAAAGAGTACAGTAAATTAATAACCCATGAGCAGCAGTTCCATTCACTGCATATTCTAGAGCACGTACCAAGAAAATTTCCAATGTTAAGTGCACTGCATATGATGTAGGAACAGGAGATATGGCCAAAAATTCATGAGACCATAGAAACATATTTACAGCTACAGACCATATCTACACGTACCTGCAATGGGCGGACCAACTGTCATAGGTATTGACATGAGTCCTAGTAGAAATCCTATGGCCTGGGAGACATCCTGAGCCCCAACAAGTTCAAAGGCAATAGGAGCCATAATGCAAATGAAGCACCCATCAAACAGGCCCATGAGGAGACAGACAGCAATGAGACCTCCAAAGATGTGGCACAGCGGAATCATCATAGACATCAGGCCAATAAAGAAGAATGAGGCCACCTAAACATGACCGAGGAGAAAACATAAAAACGTGTTGCATCAAATCAGCAAAGATAAAGGGAACAGATGAGCTTTCTTGCATTTGTAGTGAATCACATTGTCTGCCAGTGTTCACTTACAAATAAATATAAGCAGTCTCTGTGGATTACCACCATCAGAAGTTACATACCAAGATAAAACAAACACGTATAACTGTCATGACATGCAGTCAAAGAAATCCCATTACCCATTACACAATTTTTCAAAACTCATTTGTAATCACCTATCCTGCAGTGATTATGTAAGGTCATTTCTTGTGCACCAACATTTTTTGAAACTTTACCCTCTGCTCTTTTCACAAACGCAAGCCACAGAAGCATCAAAAGTTTAATATAGCTAAAACGTTATAATTAGACTCCTCACTGTTGTAATTTAAGTAAATACACCAGTATTATGAGTGATTACTTCAGGATGCTTATATTCAGAGGTGGTATTTGAACGTCTCATTTCAATTTTTCCATGTAATGGTATCTTGCTGTATTCCTGTAGCCACGCATACTTACAAAGATTTTATATTGTAATCTTAGATTAAGATTGTTGTTTGTTTGTTGTAAATTAAAGGAATAAGGCTCTTGTCTAAGAAAATAAAAAAGGTAAGAGCTTTGCTTGTGCACCAACCATATGTCAGCATAAGAAATCAACATCCCACCTAACTGCACAAACACGTTTTCCGAACAATACATACGCACTATGCATTGGTCACTTGTAGACCATTAGAGAAAAACAAAGTCGCTTTAAAACGACTAGACATCACAATTTTTTGATGGATGAGTGACATCAAATAAATTACTTCATTAGGAAAAATCTTTAGGCAGACAGCTAGATGTAACTTAATTTTCATGACAGCGTAAAAATTATTTTAGGTGGTGTACTTTATTTAGCACACTAAAGAAAAAATGTTGCAAAGCATCTGAGTATAGTATAGAAATAGAAACACTGAACTGGGCTTCCTATAGGAACTTAAGGATGCAGGTGAAGAAATTCTCTGTTCTCTGTATTCTGATACAGAAAACACAAATATTCTTTGAGATGAGTTTATATCTAAGTAGTAACATCGTTCTCTGTAGACAAACTCTAAACTAGATATTGTTGACCAGATTCTTTGTATTATCATATTACGGTAAAAGCAGCACTAAAACCAAATCACTGAACTTTTTATCCAGAAGAGACAGAATGCATCATTCTGTTGCTAAAGACAGAATTTGTAAAGCAAAATCCAGCAGAACAGGTCCGTAAGAAAGAATGCAGAAACAAAGATGGGAGGTTGAACTTGCTGGCTCTTCTAAGTTGTTCAGTTATGAGACAGAAAAGTTCTAAAAGGAAAGAGGTTTCATTTGCATTCATCAAAAATTAATTCTCAAACAATTTTTGCACGAGATAGGATGATAGTATGAACTGTTGGACAATCCAGAATAATACTCGAGGTGAATATTTACTTCCCCTCAAAAATGCTGATTTGAAACAGGAGAGCTGAAGATGCTGGGGTGTGGCTTAGAAAAAGTTAACGTGGTTTTCCTGCTTAAAACTAGGTGAAATCAACAGTACTCAGAAGCATCCTAGTTCATGCCCGAAACAGAAGCCCATGGTTTTCAGTTCTAGCTATTTAAGAAAAAGAATACAAAAGCTTGTAGTTTTACTGCAAGCTTGGTATTTGTGCTTTGTAAATCATGTGTAACATCTCAATGCTGCCTTTTCACTTTTTATCTTAATATCGACATTTCCTACAAGTGTAACAATAGACATTAAATCAATGCAAATGAATGAGCTACAGTCTCAGTCTCTATCATCAGGGAGTCTAACTTTATGTAACTATGGCAACAAATACTCCATGTTCAGGGTGGTTCCTTCCCAAGAATTTTTGTTTCCAATATTGTACCACTAGATGTCTCCCTTGTTACTAAGTTTAAAACAACAAAACAAGACCATCCAGTGGTTGACAACATGTAAGTTATTAACTAAAGCTTTTCCAAAAATCTACACTAACACCGTTACCTCCTCAAAAAATTAGTATTTATAAGTGTGGAGGGAAAAACGTGTATATGCTCCTTCATTCCCAAGCTTCAGCATTCCTGGGAGCCGTGACTCTTTCTGCAAGTAACCCACTTCATTCAGCAAAACCTCCTCAACTAAGCACCTCTCCTAATTCCCATGGCTTTACCAGTGTGCACCACACACAGATCATACTTGACAACTATCAAAGATCAAGAAAAGAGATCCAAAATCCTTAACAAAGGAACACAGGAAAAACATTAATCTTTCTGCAACCATTATGAACTCGTGATAAAACAGGGAAAACAGAATCTAAAGAATCCCCAAAGGTTTTCTCACATGCTAATGACTAGTAATTTCTTTAATTCCCAGCTGAAAACAGCCAGCAGGTAGTAGACATGTTTCCTTAGCATTAAAAAGAAAAGAAAAAAATAATCCGAGATTCATGAACTTTGCACCAAAGGCTCCCAGTATCAAAAACCATACATTGAGTTTCCCAGAGTTCTGAAATTTTTCAAACTTAAATCTCAGATCAGTTAATTCTGCTTTCTTAACAGCAAGTGCAACCAAAGCCTTCAGAATATTGTTTGTATATTCCTTCAGAATGGTGTGAAGACATACCTGTAAGTAAACTTTTTTTGCACCAGGAATATAATCTGCAACTCTGCCAAAGATCAATCTGCCGACTCCTGAAGTAATGCCCAGACACAGCAGAAGCACTTCTTCTGGCACGCTGTCACCAAATCTGTCTTTTACATGCTTCATCTGTTTAAAAAGAGGGGAGAAAATAAACTGGCTTCACAGTTAAAAGGAAGATAAACCTTAGAAAACTTGAGTTAAATAGAAGTAATCTGTGAGTCTCAAGACTTAAAAATATGGCTACAAATGGTCAACTAACTTACTCCGCTTTTATCGATTTTAGACAAACTTTTGCACTTTATCAGTCTTAAGTGCAATACAATAAAAACAATCTGAAAATGTGTTGTTGCTTGAGTCACAATTAAGGAACTTAATTCAAGAAAACAACAAGGCTGCGTCTAATATCAAGAAAGAGAACCCAGAAGCGTTCTCCCCAACCACATTTCATTCACTAGTCATAGATTTAACATAACACAGAATCCACAAAAGATGTCTAGAACTGGTTGCTTCACTGGCCAGGGCATGTTTCAGGTCTGAAGGTACTGAATGATTAATGAGTATCACCACAGCGCTGTTCTGTGCATTAAGACAGAGACACATGTTACCCAGCTTATAAGACAGCTCAGGGCAGGAGCAAGAAGCAGAGCGGCAAAGAGCTGGAGGCCAGACAGTGCAAGCAGGAGGGGCCCCTCCAGCCTGCCTCATCCCCAAACCCATGAGCACCATGACATCCAGGGGAAAGGAGGAAGAGGAGCAGGAACCAACCGCCGTGTCAAACACCACAGCAAGCACTTCCAGGAGAGGGTGCAGCTACAGCAGCAATGAATAGGGCAAACTGGGAAGAATGATTTATCAGCCACTTCGACCTAAAGAACTAAAAGCAACCAACTGACAGTAGACATCAACTACAATGTGATGAACTACCAGTGTCAGTCATTCTAACCTTTCAAGTTGTGTTTTAAAAAAAAAATCACAAGACTGGCTTGATGGATTTGGATTTCTTATATTCTGTCTGGTTCCACAGTGTTTGTTTGTTTGTGGGGTTTTTTTTAAGTCAACCATGAAGACCAGGAATTACCCATAAGAAAGATTTTTTGCACAATCACTTTTTGAAATACACTTAGCAATATCAAATATGCCAAAGCCGGCATTAGAAGATGCAGAAATCGTTTGCATTGTCCTGCGATCTCTGTGCTCATAACTACTTCCGAACAAGAAACTGTAAAGACTCAGAGGTGTGAAGAAGCAAATGGAAGGCACTGATTTTAAGGAAAGATACAGTACAAACATGTGAGACAAAAGGTGATCACAGGCGGACAGACCTAGATAGCAAAAGTGGCACACTAATTTTTGTTATTAATTCTGATTATGTGATATCACTTCAAACTAGAGAACTGTTATTATCCTATCTATAAAATAGAAAGGCTCAGTTTTAGTAAATAGTTCCAGAGCAAAATAGTCAAGATTCTTTCCTGGCCAGAGTGTGAATACACAAGCAGAGCCTTTTTTTTCCCCCCCCCAACATAAACAGAATTTGCTGAGTGATGGTGATTTTCTTAAGTATAAAATCAGTTGGGTTTTGTTTACATGTCATGGAGAGTCTATTAAATCTAATATTAATTTGTCCAATATAATTGATTTTGTCAGAAAGGAAATTAAAATGACTTAGTTGTGTTGCTTTGAAGAGTAACTTCTAACTGCAATTGAAGACAGATGCTTGCTCTCTCTGTTTCTGAGTGGGTTTTTTTCTTTGCTTTTTAAGACATTTGGGAACAGAATCTGATGAAATTCTTCTCCTGGAATGATATTTAAGCATAAGATAAGTTGTTCTATTATTCCCTTTTTGTCACAGGTGTGAAGAGGAAAAGCTGACAGTTTTCCCACCCCTACCTTTATGTGCCTGTCAACACCTGCTGGCCCAGTCAGCACGAGAAGCTAAAGTATTTTCTCTCCTGTTCTTGTCACCTGTTCCACTTCCATGTTTCTGCAGCCTCTAGCTTGTTTAATTAGCAGACCTGATTCATCCACTCCCCGGAGGCTTTTCAAGAGGTAAGATAAAGCTCTGTGTCTAGATAACTATTAACCCCGCATCTGCAACTGAGTAACCGGATTTCTCAAAGCAGCACTCTCAAGGGTGAAATGCTGTCCTCTCCTAGATCAACGAGGGGAAAATATCAGATTTGATCAATTCCTTAAGTAGGAAAATTATCACTACTTTTATCTTCAAATATTTAAATTACTTTTTTTTTTAGCTTTCACTCCTCTTAAGCACACCATAACCTTGAAGAGCTTCCAACTAGATGCAAGGAGAAACTTTTTCCCAAGGAGGGCAGTTGACAGTGGCACAGGCTGCCCAGAGAGCTTGCTCAGTCCTCTTCCTTGGAGGTTTTCCAGACCCAAGTGCACAAAGGCCTGAGCAACCTGGTCTGATCTCACAGCTGACCCTCTGATCCTTAGCAGCGTATTCAATCTTCAGTGATACAGTCACTAAGTAAGCTGTAAGTAACAGCAGTATTATTAACTAAGTATCGAAAATACAGCTATTCAGGATTAATTCAGTACTGTAAGTGCTAACTCATCATGGACTTAAGAGTCGTTATTGTAACTATAGGTTAAATACATTCATTTATTTATTTATTTATGATGAAGTAGCTTAAAGAAAATTCAGATTTCCACAGATTTTTAACTGACAGAACTACTAAAAATCCCACAATGGGCAATTACTTGTGAACCTTCGCACGCAGCATCTCATGCATTAACGCTCTTCTCATTGCAGAGCTATACAGGCTGTAATAAGATGACTCTTTAGGCATTATCTACAGCAGCCAAACAGGGACCCAGGCACACAACACTTTGAAGGCCAAAGCGTTGCCCTAAGGGTTTTGCCTGTTCTCAGTAATGCAGCTAGCTCTTTGCTCTCATTAGAGCTGTGTGCATGCTGAACCGCAGGTATGATTTTTCCAAATGTAGAAAAGGGCTATAATTTTGCCTAAGCCAACCAGCACAAGATTTTCCAGACTAGCATAGCTTCTTTACTATTTTAAAATAAGTTATCTTTGTACAATGCAATTTTCCAAATCAAGACACAGACAGTGGACAATATAACTGAATGCATCCCTGGCACTGGCATTTTACCTTATACCCTTGCTCTCTATTATCAGGGTAATGCATGCAAACACAGATCTTGTTGTCCAAATTCTCATTAGCGTTAGGATGAGACTAGGAGAAAGATTAGCCACTTGGAAGTGGCTGGAATGCTTTCAGATATACTGTCTTGGCTAACCTCTCTCCATCCAGCCAAAACATGGATTTTGCCAAGATCTTCCATTCAATGCACACACGTTTCAGCTATATTCATACACTGAATCAAAGATAGAGACAGCAACCTGAGTACAGCTCCAGTTCCTTTTTCCGAACACAAAGAACCTGAATTTGAAAGAAGTGGTAATGAACTAGCAAGAAGTAATTCTTTCTCTGTCACCTGCTTTCCTCCTGTGCATATTCCATTTTGGGAATTTCCAATCAAGTAAAGGTTTAGTAGGCTAAATGCAATGCAATCTTTCTCACAGAAAGAGATGGCCAACAGCAATATATAACCTAGAAAAGTTTAGCACATAAAAGCCAGCATTTTCTTCAAGTCCTGATGCAAGTCCTGATGTCTGACACTATCCTTACACTGGTTCCTAATGAAAAAAGGAAACATTTACGGAATACTGTTGGTACCATTTGTAAATTGGAAATACTATTCCTAACTGTTCCAAATTAACAGTTTTCTGAAAGAGCTGAGGAGGGTTCTTTTAAGTTTTGATTTTTCTTTCCCAGACAGGAAGAGAAAAAGGATAGCCTACACGAAACAAACTTTTCATCCTTCATGCTTTCCAGAAATGCATGAGTTCTACAGAAATCCAGGCAAAACTGTGCTTCATTGAAATGCAAAGTGGTGAGCCATACCTGTAAGTAACAAAGATGAAGCTTTGCATGAGGTGTCAGATGAGTTTAAAACATAACCTTATAGGCAAAAACTATTATCAGAGACTGAATCTATCACAGTGCTCAAGGTATGGAATCTGCCCTGAGGTATAAGCACTTGGAATATCCAGAATTGTTTTAATAACCTTGTTTTTTCAGCCCTAATTGGACCTCTTAGCCATGCAACAATTTTAACTCCAGACACCCAAAATAATTCTAGACTTGTATAATGTATGAGACTTAGCCATAAATCTAGGCATGACTGATGCCTCCATATCTCCATCATCTATTGATTTATTACTGCCATGGCCTTCAAAAACCCATTCGGTATTATTAGAAGACATGACGACCTTGTCATTTCACCACTCGGATTTTTTTTTCCCCCAAGCTATAAGTGCAAGAAAGGCAAACAACAAAACTAAGTGCACGTCCAGGTGAGGGTATTAGCAACTGACAGGACACAAATGGAGTGGGTATACATAGAAAAATTACATTGGTGCTCATCTTCAAGACTGCAATTAGATCTTCAGAATGTCACAAAACTAAAAGCTTGGGTTTATTTCACACATATCTCCTGAGAAACTAACAGCCTTACTGATGATGTACAGATCTTTCTGTACTGTTAGTGCCATCACACAGCAGCCTTCCTTCAATTAACAAGTAAACCACATGCCTGAACAAGCCAACTCCTTCAAAGGCCTAGAGAAAAATATTAACTGTTACTTTGATGAATATATATAAATAACTTTGCAGTGAACTGCCCTGTAAGACTGAAAGTTTCAGGCACAGTGAAGATCATTTAATGCACGTACATTTCTGGTCCAGACTCTAAGGAAACTTCTACTGCTGAGCCAAAAACTAGCAAATGAACCAGCAACTCCTGACTCCTGAACATCTACTGAAACGACGCACTTCACATAGAGAGACATGAAATGGCATTACTAGTATCTGACGCAGACCCATTTTTAAGGGAGTGCCATCATCCTGGGATGGATACAGTAGCATTTTTTAGAAATTGTCTTCACATGACAAAAAAATCCATACATACATCTTCCAAGATAATTCCTGTTTACATACTTGCCACAACAGTGATACTTGCTCTTTCTATCTCTGGTCAATTTAATCTACATAAATGAACAAGTAATGAATTAAAGAAACAAGGTGATTATTACACGGCAGTTGGGAAATTTTCTATTATTCCACTAAGTAAAGCAGATTAAACAGAAGAACCCATACATCGAGAAGATTCAGAACAAGTATAACCTGCATTTCTTAAGTAAAACAGTTAATAGGTTAACTGTTAAGCCTATTTAACATAAAAAAGGTTAAGAATTCAGATTAGCTTAAGAAAAACTCAGGTTGACAATTACATAGTTAACATTTAGTTTTCCCCAAAACAGCTAGTCCTGAAGAAATTTGCCCTAAATAATAAAAAAATAAAATCTCAGAGCTGTTAGTGTTATCTTTAAGAGCATGTGAAGGATGAGTACAATCCCAGAGACAAAAGTAGGCAACCAATAGCATAAAACGTGGACACCAAGACAATGGTTGTTAACCAATAAACAGTTTTTCTACTTAGAGTCACAAATGCTAATAATTTTTAAAGCAATTAAACCAGTTCTCAGGTCTTGAGAGAGTGAATGCCAATTGGTAGGCCTGAAAGATATTCAGGGAATAGTGCAAGAAAGCATGCCGGGGACTGAGAAAAGCCTGAAGCACGGAGTACAACCCCTACACTTGAAGCACAAGACAGTCCATGACTTCTGCTCTTTCCCTCTTCTACTTCATTTCATCTCTCAGGGTATTTTCAGGTCCTGTCCTCCACTAGTAGCTCCTGGAGGTGCCAACAGAGACTGGATCCCATCAGAGCCACAAGAGACAGCATACAGAAATGGGCCCAAGGATACTGGTGGATTGGGGTGGCTTGGGCAGCAGGAGCAAGACAGGCAAGGCACACACCTATCTGGGGAAGCTCACGGTGACCGAGATCAAGGATGAGGATTAAAGACAGGAGTATGTTAGAACTGAAGTGTTACATACACATGAGGACTGAGAGTGAAATTGTCAAATAACTTACCCTTTTTAAGCATTTTTAAAATTAATTCTCATTTATGACTACAATCCACAACTTAGAGTCTTAATTCTATCCATTCCTTGTGGCCCTAAAGCAGTGTTTCCTAGGCCTATCTTACTCTTAAAACTCAACTAGCCACTATGTCCAAAGGTAGCTACTATCAGCAAGTCCTAGAGAGTTACAGATCAACCACATTAACTTGAACACCCAGAATAATAGCAGAAAAGGAAAGAAAACCAGAACTATTCATAAACATCTAACAGGTAACATCATAAGCTAAGGATCAACACAGATTCGTGAAAAAACAAACCACCGTAATTGCTCTCTATTACACAGTAGGTAGCAAACCTTGATAAGAGGGAAGGAGGACAGGTGTAAAAAATCTTGACCTTGGACAGCATTTTGAAATTGCTTCAAACATAGCAATTCTTATGAGCCAGTTTGGCATACATTAATTAAATGGAACAACTGTAAAGATGGATGTTCAAATGTTTGGAAAAGCTATTTTTAATTAGTGATTCATTGCAAAATTGAATATGCCAAGAAGGCTCCATAAAAACCTGCCCAAATCTACGACCATTTTGTATTTTCATTCACGATATGGACAGTGAAATAGAGAATACAGTTAAATTTGCAAATTACATCAAATGATGAGTATTGCAGGCATTGTAAAGAAAAAGACTGAAATTCAAAATTATCTTGGCAACTTGTCAGCTCACTCAATAGTGTAAAATAAATATGATTAATTTCCATAAAAACATTATGAGGTAAATAATATTCAAAAAAACCTACGAGATAAAAATCAGATTTATGAATACAAGATGGAAGAATGATCTGGCAACAGCTCTTTAGAAAGGGAACTGACAGTTTAGCAGATTAAACTTCAGCATGTTCTAATTATGTCACTGTACTGCAAAAGTAATAGAATATATCAATTTATGACACGATGTGACCTTCACTGTTCTGTACCAGTAAGGCCTCAGATGAACTATTATGTCCTATTTTGGACATTACTCATTAAACACATGGACAAAGTGTACAGAATCCAAACGAAAGATCTGTCAATAAGCAGAAATTTGCTAAGCATGACTTATGAAAAGAAATTTAAAAAGTAAAATATTTTAAAAGGTCTTTTACCAAAGTAAGTCTGTACTCAAATAATCGCGTCAATTGGATAAAGTGCTGGAATACCTCCAATCTTATTTTCTATGATTCATGAAGTGATTTGATGGATGTCTGAGTATAGTCGCAAATACATACTTACTGAGTGTTGTAACTTCAAAATTATTTTTTTTTAAGCTGTAGCTTGGTAAAACTCTGCTGCACATTTGATTAAAAGTAAATTTATGACTGAAGGAAGCAATTTCCTAACATCACCACTTACAATTTTAGAAGCATAATGTAAGTAATTCTTTTCAAATCATTGTGGCATTTACTAATGTGATAAAGCATTATCACGTTATAACTTATGTAATTAAAACTGAGCATTGTATATGTTACACTATGATTAAGTAGTTATGGAGTATCAAAACAACGGATTGAGATATCCTGTACAAATACCCAATGTAACAAGAAAACACTTCACTAACCACTGATGTTTAACATTGTATGCACTGGACTTATTAAAAAAACACTTTGCCTAATTGTTGTAAACACGATTTTAGATGGATTCTCAAAGCAGCTAATAGAAGTGAAGCAACTAAAACGTAATATAGCAATTTCATCCTTTATAATATTAAATTAAAAGCTTATAGTATGGATTAATTTTATTTAGCATACTTAAGTAAAATTTTAATACAAGTCTGCTGCTATGCATCCAGCTTAATCTTCCTCAACTTTAAAAATAGAAAAATGCATCTATTGTACTGTTCTGTCTAGTCATGATAATGCATTGGCCTTTGACTTCCAATTACAGACAAACTTCATCAGCCTAGCTTAAAAACAAAAACAATAAAAGAACACTGAGAAGAGGAATATAACAGCATGTGCTGTTTGTCCAGAAATATGTGAAAAAAATATGCTAACAAAAGTGATTTTTTTAAACTAAGAACTGTTAGTAGTTTTCATTACTTCAGTTAAATAGCTAATTTTCTTCCTTATTTTTGCTTAAATTAGACATTGCTGGAAATACTACATAAATTCTATAGAAAACATATATTTAGCTTCTGACAATTCAGTTCAGCAAAGTTGAAGGGGAGCTTTCAGTTGACTATATGGGAGAAGTAGGACTAACTGTGCATTAAACCAATTAAATGAAGTAGCAAATGGAAAAAGGGAAGTGCTAACACCATTATAATACAACAAGCAAGATCATTATTAGAATATTGTGTCGGCTGCACCATTTAGATGTCACAAAAAGATCTCCTCTCAACTGCTGATCTTAAGATGTCTGTCTTAGCCATCTAGTCTTCCTGCCTGACACAAGAGAGATTCTTTGAGAGGCAATTCAGAAGCCTGATCCTGATGCTCTGAATTGTTCTCTGGAGAAGCTTCTTAGTCTTTGGACTGTAACGACTAGTCAGTCAAATTAAAGTTCTTCAAGTCAAGTGTGGCGAGTACCCCTCAGCTTGAAAAACATTTTGAAAGACAGCTACAAGACTAACTCAACGTCTCTGGAATCTGCCATACTGAAAAACTTATGTTCTATAAGTACTCAGACAGGAAGGTGACAAAGGCAAAGAGAAACTCTGGAAGCTGGACTAAGATCACAATGAAGTAAGTGTTTATTTGCATCCGTGAAAGTAATTAGTTAGGAACAAAAAGGTTTTACAAAAGCGTGGGTTTCCATTTTACAAAATAATGCTGTTACCTCAAGTAGATTTTTCAACTCACCAGTAGAATTAGCAATAAGGTTACCAGACAAGACTGTACAACTCATTTGTGTGAGAAAAAAGCAGCTTACTAAGTAGCCTCTTCTAAAATTTATGAACATAAAGATTGTATTTCTTACCTATCTTGAAGAACAACACAATAAGCAACTAACTTGATGGAGTTAACAACTGGTTAATAAAACAGGGATTCATTCATCTACCTACATGTTACAACACTACTGTCATCATCTAAGAAAGGTTGACTTCCTTACTCCACAACAGAATTTGTGTTACTTTTATCAAGTCTTTCAGGGCTAGATTCTTCAAACCATGGGATTTAGGTGAGTAAAATCGAAACATAGATTCTCAAACTTTCATACAGCTGCCGCATAATTCTGAGGGCATCCATAACACTCTGATTCCAAGAGATCTACTTGTGGACATGCTCATAATCATCTCAGCTTTGACAGAGCTGAGTGAAATGCCTGTCTCGTTCTACACACACAGACGAAAACTCTCCCAAGAGTCTCAATTCTAGATGAAAGTCCCAAATACACTGCTAAATATCTACTAGATCAGGGCCCAGAGAAATTGAATCAAGTAGTCATATTTTCATTTAACACACAACAAAACAAAATTATAATGATAGACTCCCCCCCTCTTACAGAGATACAGCTCTTACTCAGGATACAGACATTTATGTTCAGTTTTCTTTCCTGCCTGGATCAATCCAAAACCACCTCTCCCTTTTCCCAGGAAATATTCCGCTCAGTAGTAATGACAACTAACAACTCAAATATTACTGGCAATCTGACAATTACTGCTAATCAAACGGAAAGAGCTCAGTTATAGTATTTCCTCAAAAGAAAATTCAAAATACATGGGAAGAAATTCACAAGTCTGAACAGGATTTAAAAAGCAAAGATGGTTTTAGTTTCTATGCAGCTCTTCTTGGAGCAGAAGAACTGGACACAAGAACTGCTCTGTCTGAGTGAAGGAAGGTTCTTCACTTCATTTTGTGATTAGGTTTCTTTACGCTGATGAGGATAGCAGGAAAAAATGTCAAATATGATCACAGGCTTCTGGGCACTTGTGGAACTTGAAGAGTTTAGTTCAAGTCAAGATCCTTCACAGGATGCTGAGTTTACCATTAAAATAGCATTTTCAAAAAATAAAAGAGGATACAATTTAATCTGACTTTGAACTATATGCTCTGTTTGCTATTAGAATAGTTTGTATTATGCAAGCATACATTAACTAGTGTGCTGTTAGAGACTGATACAAAGGAAATAATAACGTGACTCAGACCATTTAATCTGCTCGTATTGCACAGACCTGAGGAAGACTGCTTTGCTTTTATTCTTCAGCATCATCTTATTGCTTGTACCCAAGTATACCTGCTACCTAAAACATTTTTTGTAAACTTTCATTTACTTTTTTTACTTCTAAAAAACAGAAAACATTTATTTTATATTTTTGAGTTTCTGTTCTTTCTGCACTTTTGATTTTTATTCTTCTCCAGTACTTATTTGGAAAACATAGTTTAAATACGGTTTCATAACAATTACAAGTGGGAAATAATTTGTTTCTTTTCCCACCACCACCCCTGATGTCAAAAGTGGACAATCTAGCCAAGAATAAATACTGCCAGATCAACACTGAGGAATACTAGGAAAGAAATGGGTGCACAGGGCAATTACAGAAGTGGATAAAGGGGGAAAATTTCACTAACCTGGGCAGTCAAACTGCAGCAGATGTTGAGATCTGAAGGGAGATAAATGCAAAGATTAGAAAAGCAAGTAAAGCATGGGGAGCCACTGAAGATTTGGGGTCTCAGAGATACCCGCTTAAGAATTACATGGGACCTTTACAAAACCAGTGCCTTGTTAGTCTTCCACTGGAGACAGAAATACGGTAGGTTAAGTGGATGAGAAAGGTAATAGTGCTAAAATTGACAGCTATACCTACAGTTTTAACTTTTTTAGATTAGCTACAGTATAGAGAAATATCTGTTTGACACAGTTATCTGTTAGTACTGGGCAAAATTTAAAAGATACTATCCTACCATTACAAAACAGACTCACAGCAGATTCTGGGAAATAAAAGATGTAGTAGACTTCAGAAAAATGACTGATGTAGGAGATCTGATGAAATGATCAGGTTTCTTCAACAGCAGCCCATGAAAGCATGTGAACGTAGTGATGGAGGCTGATTTTTCTCCAGTTTGAGTAAAAAAATCCAGACATAGCAATTAGATACTAAACATTATTTCACACAACATTTTAAAAGTAGCAAATTTGTGACATAATACAAGTGCTTGACAAAACAGAGACAGTACTTACCTTACAAGAACTGAATTTCTTCAAGATGTGCTATGTGTATACACTTTACTGTGGATACACGTGTTTTATATGTTTAAATTTAGTGAAGTCCATACAGTATACCTCATACTTTTCATCATGCTTCATACTCAGACAGAAAGGTCAGCATTTATATACTTGCTTATATTTGTCTCCACTGTGGAATCCAGGGGCATAGGACTTAAAAGGAGGAGAGAATTGCAGGATTAAGACTGTGCACACAGAATGCACAACCTGAAGAGCTTCACTTATTGCAAAGTATGTAATTCCTTTCTACTACGGGTTATTCAAGCAGACACATGTCCCACTGTGGAGAACACAAAGCAACTACCACCATCTACGTGGAGTTGGCCACTCTTGCAAGGACAACAACTGAAACACTGGTCTCTCAAATGAGAAGTCTAATCTAGAGATGTCATACCTGACAATACTTAGGGAACACAACATCAGTAAGGGGGGCTTGAAGAGTTACAAAAATATTTGTAAGCAATACTATGGATGATGACTAGAGTCTTGCTGTGCAGAACATCAGCTACTGCAGTGAGACTCATTCTGACTATCCTATAGCTTGTCTAGATACAGCAGCTCAGATCTGCTTGGAGAGTCTTGGGTGGTTTCTATACTCTTCATATTTTCCAGTATAATTCTTCTTAATGACCCAAATTTTGCTTGGGGAGGGTACAGTTTACAAGTGGGAAACGGCTATTTTCCTGAATAGGCAGAATAGAGCGACTGTTTAGTTCCAAATAAATAAGGCCTTTCAGAAAGTGAATATATGGAAGTGAATACAGTTTTTAAGGTACATAGCCAGAACTTCAAATAAGTACCTAGATAAACTGTAGATACAGAGGATCTCATAAGAGCTTGGCTCTTCATTTCTCCAAGTTGATTGCACAGGAAGACAGTTTTTACTGGCATGTGTTGTAGGGGGCAAAGGTTCAAGCACTGAATTTGCACAGCAGAATCTGATCTCTTACTAGCAAAAACCAGGCACATCACTGATACAGAGTGAAAAATGGGTAGAGACAAGTCAAAACAGCTGGCTGGTAAAGAACAGAGCTGAGAACAAATCATGCTGGTTCGATTTAAGAAGGCAGTCCAAGGTGATAAAACAGTTGTAGAATAGTTAAATTACATGAGGCCAAGGATCTTACACTGCAGAGGTGAAAAAAGGCCAGGGGGGAAGAGGGAGGAGGGGCAAAAATCAAATCTGGCAATAAAAATCTGCATTATATCAGCAAGTCCTCACGTTCACGATGTTGTTTCTAAAGTGAAAAAAAGAAGACTTTTCTTAGCTAAAGAACAGGAACAAAATGGATGTTCCAGCAAAAGATAGACCAGTAGACAACACTATCTTTTTGTCCAAGGACAGACGTGGGCACAGCACTAGACCCCACAACTTCAAAGTAACAAACACAGAAGATCTGGAGACAGACTAAGCCACACAGAGGCCAGACTAATATTTACCTAAGCTGTCTGATTTTGTGATGCAGCCTAGAAAATGAGTTTGTTTATATGCATTAAAAATTTCTTATGACTAAAAGTACTTTACAGAGATTCCAACCATCTCCGTGCGCCTCCCAGGAATACAAATGCATGTCTTGTTAGGATGGTGAAGATTTTCAATGCAGTTTAAATTCCTTCTGAGAAGCAGACTGCCTGAATTATTTAGCATTTAAGTGCCCATCATCTGTTCTGATGAGATATATCTGAAATACATCACTTTAAAGCTTCCCTATGCAGCAGGACCATGACCTTTCTCTCTGATAACAGAAAACAACTGCAGTATTGCCCATAGCTATCTTAAAGCCCAGAGACTATCTAGAGAACAGATTCATGAGCTCTGAAAGTTTACATTTTAAGGGCACTGTACCTGTCACTAAAACCAGTCAGCTTCCCTCAGTGAACCAGTTGCCCTGGATGTCAGAAGGACATCCCTTACAGATGCTAATTAAACTCTTCGAGAATTTCAAGGAGCCAGAAGTGTATATATAAAAAATACCTGCCTGTGGAACATGCCAACCTTCAACAGCCCACTTGTCATCACAGATGTAGCCTGGCATGTTGCACAATGTACATTTTCACTGTTGTATTTCGATCTGCAGGCCTGAACAGGCTCTAGAACTTACTGCAAAAGAGATATGCCCTTGCAAATGTGGAAACCAAAGAGGCCACCCTAACCTTCATTATGCCAAGGGAAAAGATTTGACTTCCAAGGGTTTAAAGACCCTACTGAGCTCTTTGATCAGCTATCTGAATATTTCACCACTAAATATTTTCTGTAGAGATCTGTCTGTACTAATCAGCTACCTCAAAGATCTGGGTTAAAATCCTTAAAGCTGTCAATAATTCAAATTACAAAGGCTCTGGTATTGTTAATGGGTTTGACCTAAGACAAGCTAAGGAATTTCACTTGTGAGGTAATGTAATGGAAATGTTGAATTCTGAAAGTTAAGACATAAAACCAGTCTCTCAATTACATTTAGCTTCAGTTTGCAGATGAACAGGTTTCTCCAGTCTTTTTTTTCTTTTTTTGAGATGAAAGCCAGCAATTTCCTATTTCCCAGGAAACTTCCTATTGTAAAAGATATTATTGGAAGGACAGCTGAAAGACCATGGGAGGCAGTGAATAGGAAACAACTGAACTGGAAGGATTATCCAGATGAAAGAGCCCGAGATGACTACATACGTGGGCTAATGCTGACTCAAATGTTCAAAATGGGCCAAGACGTCTCCAAAGGATAACATAGCAAAGCACTCAATCCGTCACAGCTGTGTGTGGACTCAGCAGAGCAGGGGATTCCTGGCCTGGTAAGACTGCCCGTCATCACTGGCACTTCTTCCCAGCCATTCCTAAGGTCTATAAAAAGAAAAGGTGGCTAAACTGATTACTGTCATGCAACACATAATCCTGCAGGGAGCAAGGAATCTCTTCTGAATTCCTCCAAACATATTGTATTCCTGATTTTCATAAAGCAAAGCATAGCACCTCTGAGGACATACATACTGCAGTCTATTTTTATTTTTCAGTGAAAAACAACTACACAGTGTCCGCTGCTGGCAGCCAGGCTTATTTAGAGGCTAAACCTTCAATTCATTGTTACAAATTTTCCCCAAGACTCTGAAAAGGCAGTTCTCCAGCAGAACCAGCGAATCTGGTATTTTCAAGTAAGATGCCAGCAGAGCCTGAGAGTCTGTACCTAACAATGGTTCTAGGGCTACTGTAACTTTTTGGGATACCTTTTAGCTGGCCTTGAAAGTCTCTCTACTTTTCATTGTGCGAGGCATTTTCTTTTCCAATACAGCTGATGAAAATCTTACAGCAGAGTCCAAGGTGATGCTTTGTTTCTCAGTGGCAGTTTCTAGAATCTCAGGCAGTATCTACCTCTTTTTTCCGAGCATTAAGTCTGCAGTTTCACTTCCTTATTCCTTGGAGATTCAGCTGAACCTGTTCCTGGCACATACAGATTCAGAGGAGCAACGAGACACTGAATCTTCAGCACCTATCTATGGAGGAGAATAAATCCAGTATTTAAATCTGTCTCCCAAGACAGATTCTCCTATGGAAGTTGCTGGAAAAAATGGCCAGGCACACACCATTTTTTCGTATCTTAAACATGAAGCACACAGACACAGAACTCACGCACTCCACATAGCTACTGCTAACCAAAAATTTCTACATATGCAAGTATGTGTACCCATCATGGAATATGAACATGGACAAGCGAAAGTCAGATTTACACAGTAAATTAAGAGACAGACAGCAAAGCAAGGTGAGAAGTGCCATCAGTGTTATGGTAACTTTCACATTGCTTATCAAGTAATGGATAGCTTTGTATACAAGCCTATAACCATATTTAAGCAATAAGCTGAATTTTCAAACAGACCTAACCATTCCTTATGTATTTTCTTTATAAAAATATTTAGACTTGGAAAGGTAAACTTCATCAATACACATTTTTATTGCATTGTCTACCATCCAGTTGCTTTTTTAAAAGTAAAACATGCAATAAATATTTGCATTATTTTGTTCAACTATTCAGTTGTTCAGTTTTTCATCCTGTAAGGTGTCAAACATGATATATAAGACAGGATCTATCATTATCAAGAGGCATTTAATAAAAGTAACTGCTAAACTAAGCCATATCGGTTTTGAAACTGAATTAATGGAGGTACTGTAAACATCCCAAGAGAAATTACTACAGGACTGAAACATTGCACAGAAAGTGTTAAGACTATATTCTCTCCTACTAGTACTGCTCATAGTGGCTGAATATTGCTATATCAAAACACAACACAATACGGGGCCACTTTTTTTGTAAATCTGTCATAATTAATATAGTTCTAAACTCATACTGAACCTTAGCAGTGACCTTGGTCACTGCTTAGAAAAGACTAAGCAGTGACACCATCCATTTTAAAGAGTGTTTCTTTCCACCCTGCTAAATAAAGCACAAAAAGCAACAGCGTATCTTTTAAACTACCTAACATGTAACTTTCTATCAAATCTGAAGAGAATTGACCTAACAAGCTTGTAAGAATTAAGGATGTACCATCCTGATTAAGTACATACTTTTTTTTAAAGGGTAAGATAGAACAGCACTGAATGCTTAACATTAGACTGTGATTCACGAAAAACAGAAGATCTCTGTTTATTAGCAGAACAAGCACAGGACGAGAAGTAGCACAGAGCCTAGGTATACTGTCTTTCAAATACACTTAATATTCAAATACACTTAATCATTTCCTTGTGACATAGTCCTTATTAAAAACAACTTGGGAAGAGTGTTTTGCATTAGTATGACAGATTTCCGTTGTGGACTCACAATTTAAACCCGAATGGTCTAAACTAGTTTTTTTATTTGGCTATTTGCCTGTTTTAGAGAGACACCAAAAGAAAAAACTCTCAATCCCTGCAGTTTAGACTGGATTTAAAATTAAGAGGAGGAACAACCATTTGATTTAGTAATCCTATGAGATACCAGTTTGCTATTCAATCTGAATTAATGCTAAAAGTATGTAATAAAATTAAGCCAAGACCTATTTATAGTGTTTCTCCCAACCCAATTCCCCAAAATCACATGGAATGGAACACCTACCAATGGAATTTGACACCAATTAAACTGGGATAAGAAAAGCTCTCCCTTTTTGATTCTCCCCTGCAAGAGCCAAAAGGAATATGATGCCCATTTAGCATGTAGCTGATACCTACCAGTCAGGCACTGGCAATTCTTGCCAGCTCCTTGATATGAATACTATCTAGCACGCCATATAATTTATTTGTTCATTTGTTTAATTTTAGTTAGAGCCTAGTTCACGAGCAGGTTATTTTCTCTGGTTTTAACAGCTTTTACTCTATCTAGCAAATCCGGTGCAGCTGGTAAAAATCGCCAAGACCTGGCTAATTCTATTATTCCGAAGCCTAAAATCTACAAGTTTCACAACATTCATCCTCCTTTCCAATATGCTTCAGAAAGCACCAGAGACACAGAAATCAATTGGTGACAACCAATTTGACACAGGGCTGGCCTGGGAAGTGCTCAGAGGCCCTGCCTGGGAGCTTAGGAGCTCCTCCGCCATGCCAACCCAGCAGACAGCAGCTGGTGCACAGCGACAGGAGCACACCAAGTCTGCAACCTCCAGTTACCATGGTCCCAAGAGGTGACACACGACTAACCAGTAGGGCCCCGTGGCACCTGTGTTTCCTCACACGGTCAAGAGCACGCAACACTCTGGCAAAAACCGCCTTTCCAGATGGGAAAAACGGGGCTTGATAAGCATAGAAACCAAATCTGAAGGCCAAGAGCGAGTTGAGGGCACAAGGCTCCATGTGTAAGTGTGTTTTCTTAGGGCACCTGCAACCAGCGTCACATTGTAACAGTCTGGCTATTGTCAGCCATCCAGACTTTTGGCATAACCAAAGCTGTCACCTGTCCAAGTATCATACCCCTTTTCCAGTATCACTATAATTTTAAAAAAATGCGGCAAACAGTAGAACAACAGTAACTTTCAAAAGCTGAGGAAAGTATTCTCTGGTTTGGTAAATGTACCAGCAAAAAGGGTTTTTCTTCCTTATAGCCTTTGACTTATCTGGAATTATGTACCTTTATGTACTTGTGGAAGTACATAAAAATGTGGGTTTTATCAAAGCAGACTAAACTAGGATAAAAAAAAGTCCAGAGCTATCTACTGGAGTTGAAGTATCTGTGTTGAAGGGCAGAATCCATGCTGTTACTTCATAAACACTTTCTCAAATACAGACCCACAGAGATTTTCTCAGGTTTTAAATAGTCCCCCCAGCATACATCATTGCCCACCAGCAATTAATGCTATGGTTCTTCACTTGTTCATGTTTTCACAAAAATAAATACCTCTTTCAATTAAAAAGATCATCCCTTCTCTTTGAAATCATTACATTTGAGTTAGAGGGACAAGTGTTCACTTAGTTCTAAAAGCAGATCTAAATTCTTGAATGAGTTTAGGTTTATGTAGAAATAATTACGAAATGGTGGGTTTAGCTGCAAGAATACTTCATTCTTTAAGCCCCAAGCAGCAAGTTTACTGTTCGCCCTATGACTGCATCCTCCAACGCAGTGATTCAAACTCCTGCCTTCTGTCACGAAGATTTCTGCTACTGAGGATACATCTATCCTTGATAATCATATACAAAATAATGATAAAATAATCTTAAATATATGATCTGCGGGTATTAAACTCACTTCATCCTTATCACTTATCCAAGATGGAAGGTTAGAAAAATCTTAGTATGTTCTCAAAGTGGAAATACTGCTATTTATGAAATTCAAGTTTTAATTTTCCATTTCCACATCAGTAAAGCTAGGGATTATTTTATTAAACTATTTGTACGTCAAGCTTTCTGAAAGACTAGTGAGCACTTACACAGTAATTAATGGACCATATACATAAACAAACAGAAATATGACATTGATGGTACCTATGTAGTTTCTTATCAGTCTAAATAAACACATGAAATTTTATTCCAATTCATACTGTTCCTTAACCATCCCTATCATACTCACTGATCAAAGTTTGGTTTAGGCTTTAAATATTTCAGGGGATGGTGACGAGTCCTGGTTACATAATACAAGTAAAGTAGTACCCCAATCCTCCATGGATTCTTTGTGTCTATTGAAAGGTACCTAAATTAAATTTTGGATAAAAATCTGAATCATAAATAATCGGATGTTTTCAAAGGTTAAAGAAAAAAATCAAGTTATTCTCCATTTAATAATGCTATATACAAAGCCCAGAATGAAAGTTAAACTTCTTGCTTAGAACTGTTTTATTTAAAAGCAGTGGGAACTTACTATACATTGTTTAAGATTATTTTCCTCTCTCTGGTTTCCAGGAGGACCAGAGAATTATACAGTAAAATCGACTATTTAGAGACAAGTAAATTAAAACAAAAGCTTCTGAGTTTCTGCATGGAATCTTGATACTAAAATTTATCAGTGAAGAATTCCTAAGAACTGGTGAAGCTTCCTCTCTGAAAAATGGCATAAAAAGCAAACTGACTACCATTGGAGACTTTGTTATAAACAGTTAAGCTTCATGGTTCCTCTGAAGCGTCGAGCAAAAAAATAAAAAATGCTGGAATTTAAATCCCTTACCATAATTTTGAAGCAATCTTTAAAATATTAGATTCTAACTGTACTTTGAATAGTTTTATAGTGTTATCAAACATTATATTAGAAAGAGCCTTGATCAAGTTGTTTTCATGTACTGGAGCTGTATTTCGCTATCAGAATTTGTGCCAATCTGATATGAGGGGGGAAAAAAGCACTCAACAGGAGCGAAAGCACACTATAAAAAGACAAAATATGTAATATTAAAAAAAGATACAAAGGGTTTTGTCCTCTACAAGTCAACCAGCAGCTTTAGTCCAATCTAGAAACAAGCAGTGTTCGTACAAGCATCTTGGTGAAAAATTACAAGCTTTTTGTTAATTAAATGTATTTTAGAGATTCTATGTGACTGTATGTATAGCCTTGTTCTCTACAGGTGTTAAAAATCATTTATGATCTATCCAATAGCTTTCTCTACAACACTTCCCTTCTACTCCTCTGAACAGTGTTTTATTTCAAAACACCTTCACAAAATTTATGGGCAAATAGCTAAGGTGTCACAATAGCCTAGGCATGCGATAGTACAGTCCTTTGAAATAGTCTAAGTGTTACACAATTAAAAACTAAGTAACAAGAACTAGCCATGAATAAAAGACAGTTTACAGCTGCTCAAAACCAAACTAGCCTCCACCCTAAAGTAATTTTTAAAATAAGTATCTGATGCAGAGTCCGTAATCTAACCAATGTATTACCAGAAAGCCACGACACTACTTGCTATATTGCATACAAACCCATGGGCTTTTAAGGAGCTGAAGATTTTTGACAGAATTCAAGACATTTATTATCATGAATCTTACTATTCTATCATGGATGAATAATAAATATTAATGTAATCCTTCTGTCTTCAGTGGGTACTAGTTCTACTCGTCCATGTTCTTCATCAAATACTCTGGAATATGAGGATGTGTAATTGCCTAAATAGAGCAGCCCATTGCAGGTTGTGGGCTTTTTTTCTCCTTTCCCTCTTAAACCTTTTGGTTTGCACCACTTCAGTTTAGACAGCACCACCAGGAAGCCATTCAAAAATAATTCACCATTTAAGTAAGTAGCACAATGAGTGCCAGCCAGATACATTTCATGTAATGCATCTCCCAGTTGCATCAAAAATTCTTAGATTAACAGTGTACTACAGAAAAAAAATTCTGCTAGGGANGTTACAGAAATGTACAAAATGAAGTGTAATCTGAAGAAGAAAAAACTCAACTACTGTTCAGGTTTTGTCAGTAACACAAGAACAAACCGAGATTTTCTTAATAAAGGCAATAAGCCCTAAGTATATGTCATTACACCAAGCTTTTCACTATCTCAGTGTTTGGCAATTAGACAAATGACTGATGACAACTTCCCCATCACCAGTACCTAAAGCTCTATCAGTTACTGTAGACAGCAGTAAAAAGCATCTGAACCGGCAGCTAGAAGCACTGGGTAACAGGATCAGTTAGTTCTATAGTGGTAAACTACAAAGCTTTGAGAGACAGAAAAATCTAAGTATTTTGCTTTCAATAAACCTGGGAAATGGTCAATAAAATATACTTCTAAAAATGCACATTTTAACAAACATATCTCAATTTAAAGAAACACAAACTAGAAGTTTTACCTGTTTTCTGTTATTTACTCCTTCCATTATTCCTCTGCATTGCACAAGTATCATTGGCAATGTATGCAGCTGAGTACTAAAATACAGAATTCTCTTTGGACAAGTACAGAATGCTTTTCAAATGTCTCTTTTCATGGTTAAAGTATTTTAAACTTTAGATTTAGAACAAGGCACTAAAATTTTAAGTGGCTCAACTAATAATTCTGATTACAGCCCTGGAGTCTCTTTTAATCACAGACAACATCAAAATTAATTTCGTTCCTCCCCAACACAACTTGTACTTTAAATATTGCTTCCGATCACCAATCATTTTTCTTAGTCTATAACACAAAGGGAAATATCTGCAGTTTTAAATACATCATATGTAGGAAGAAACGTGCACTTACCAAGTGAACGTAAGGCACAAAGTATCCAAAAAGTGCAGCTGGGATCCCAAAAGCCCAGATTCGGTAACTGAGAACTTTGAAAACGGAGAAATTGCAAATCTTTTTTTCAGAAGGAAATCTAAACTTTCCCTTCTTTCCTCCCTCCTTGTCTTTGGCATTGGAAACAAGAGGTTTGTACGTAAAGCCAGCCAGGAACAGAATAAACATAAGGATGCACAGGACCCGCAAGGTGTTGTATAGTCCAACAGAATCGATCAACATTCTCAAGAGGAAGGGCAGTGACACAGTGAACAAGCTGCTGCCTGCAGTGACGATGCCATTCACTAGTCCAAGGCGCTTCTTGAAACAGTGCCCGAGAATGACCAAGGATGGCTGGTACGCAAATGAGCAGCCACAGGCAAATAAGATTCCGTAGGTGAAATATAGAGGTTCAATGGTGCTATACCAAAAGAAAAAAGAAAAGAATCATTAGTGTTTTGTACAACACTATGTTCACATTCACCTACCGTATGCAAGACTTTTTCAATGAATTGATGTATTTACAGAAGTGAGTTAAGAATTTGTATGTACTTATGCTTGAAATATACTGTGTTAGCTTAATTCAGCAATTATTCCGTTTTCTTCCCCTGAAGATTTCACAGAATTCACTGAACAGGTAAAAAAGCAAAATTATATCTAAGTATAATTACACCAAATAGTCTTAGTAAAAGAAAGTTTTAAAAATCATTGTCAGGGTGAATTAGCCAGATGTAAGTGCAACCATTGGTGGCTTTTTTGGTTTTTTTTCTTTTCCAAAGAAAATTATATTGTTTTGATTTACACATTTCTTCATTGTGCTAGTACTTGAAATGCAATACTGAATACTCCTCATTAACCCATAAAAATCAAGTATTTACATGGTTTATTATGAAAATACAATAGCAAAAGTAGTAAACAACATTAATAATGAAAAATAAAACATAAAAATACCATCGAGTTTTGGCAATATAATACATTACTAGCAAATTATGGACTTTTTAGGTATTTGTGGTTTTAGACAAATCTTCTTTGTATTAAATATCCTAAATTCAGTCTTTTGATCCAGATATTGGATAAGCTAAGAAAGAAACAGGAAAAAAATTCATAAAGAATGAAACATTTCAGCTCATATTAAGGAGATCTTCATCACAAGGTTCTCCACCATTACCGTCTGCTACACAACTAAAATGAAGTAGAACCATTGCATTAGACCACAGGCAGATGTGACATTAAAAGGTACTTGCAAAAGAAATCGTAACACCATGAAGTAACAGTGTTAGTATAATAAATTAAAATGGTATTATAGTAACAGTAAGTAGGACACATTTTTTACATTTAGATGAAGGAGACAATGTGAGAGAAGTGTTTGTATACAGGATTTCTGAGGTGACACATGAGGACTTTTTAATACTATGTTTTCAATGAAGCGTGGGCTCTTTTCTATCAGCTAACACCTGCTTTTAAAGCAGTTGTAGAAAACTATTTAACCTGTTAGCCAATATATATATATTTTTTTTTTAAGGAGCATGAATGATTTGTGTAGTGCTTTTCATCGTAGGATGTTACCTGCCAGTATCCCTCTATACAAAAATACAATATGCACGCTTCCCATGCAATTAGAGAAATTCTCAGAAAACAGTATTTGACTACAAAAGTCTAACACCAGGAAGTGTTTTTCTGTATTACTGTGAAAAAGAGTATTTGTGTAACGTAATATTTTTGCTTTCTACATTAAACTATCAATTTCTAAAACTGATTACATACAAGGTGAGCCAGCAGAAACAACATAAGGGGGAAAGACTGATTACCTTTATCAATGGAAAATATCCAAGAAAAAGAAAAACAGAAGTTATAAAATGAGAAGAGGAACATAATGCATAGGACAGAGAACTTCTGCTTCCATCTGTAGATTCAAAGAGTTTGTAGCATGACATACATAGTAAAATATTTTCCTGCACTACAAATACTCTTACGTCTCAGCTTCCAAAGAATTAAAATTTATATTAAGAAATCAGTATGTAACAAAAGCAGTAAATCATATTTACATTTATCTACTGTACAACATTTTACTTTTAGAGCATTGACTTCTGTATCTGTACTATACTCCCTCAATTAACTGATAACATCATAGGCATAAACCATTTTAGTGTATGTAACATAATGAAACACCAAGAATGCATATTAACATGGCACATACTTTAACAAGAATTTACCTCTTGTCTCAAAGTGCTCCTGAAATTCTAAAGCAAAATTCTAATCTAAAATACTTCCAAAGTCTTTACAAAATAACTTCCTTTTGCATGCCTCTTCTGTGCCCTTGTTCCATTGGATATCAGGGAAACACAAAGATGACCACATTTTTTCACAGGAAGAAAACATCTTTCCTGTACCAACAGGTTTAATTTATAATAATGAGACTGTTTTAGTATTCATCACTTAACATACTATTCAGAAGCAAGGAGGAAGAAAGACTTCCAAAATGCATTCTTTTAGTGTTTACCTCATGTGGTAACAAGCCTCTTAAAACATATCAGGAAGTGTGGGGGTTCGTTTTGTTTGCTTTAATAAAACGAGTTAAGCAAAATATTTGCACTTGGATTAACCAAAAAATAAAATAAAAATCAGAAACTGGCTCAAGTAACAAGAAAACAGAGCTTTCTTTCTCCCATAAATGTAAGTCATTCCAAGAATAAATGTAAACACTAGTCTCAGTACCTAAGACAGAACTATTTGTCTTCTGTCCCTGTAAATTTGTGGATATGTTTTCACACTAGGGGATATAGGCCCAAACTAGACATATTAGCTCAGGCATAGTGCCACACACCATGGATATTCACCCATCCAGATCCCAGCCAGCTCACATCTATCTGGTTCAGATCACAGGCACAGAAAACATTTTCACAAGCCTGTCTGTATAGATAAATTTTCATTTATGTAGGAAATTCTTCTGAATTTTGCTTTTTATTGTTACTGTACTACTCTGCTAAGAGTGGAAAAAAGTAGACTGAGAACTAAAGGTAATTGTGGCTTATTTTTCTGCTATTTCTTAGCCTATCTTCACTAACCAATTTCTGCTGATGACTAGAATAAGTGAGTAAATTTCCTGTTTCCTCATCTTCTACTGTGCACGTCCAACAAATCAGCAGTTCTTGAACTTCTTAGGATTTATTCTGCAGAAGTTACAGAAATGTACAAAATGAAGTGTAATCTGAAGAAGAAAAAACTCAACTACTGTTCAGGTTTTGTCAGTAACACAAGAACAAACCGAGATTTTCTTAATAAAGGCAATAAGCCCTAAGTATATGTCATTACACCAAGCTTTTCACTATCTCAGTGTTTGGCAATTAGACCAATAAGAATAGAGGAAAAGATCAAATCTAGCTGGAACATTAACACCTTCCTGGAGATCCTATTTATTAACATTTAAACAGTGTTTTAAAAGCAAATGGAGGAGGGGAGAAGACAGAAACAACGTTTATGTGCCTGCTAAACACAGCATACATCAAGAAAACATAAGAGGCTTATCCAGGGCAATGCTGTTGATCTTATAGCATTAGTCTTGCTGTTGACACATTTACACATAGTGGTTCCTATTAAATAGGGAGTGCTGTTATGAGGTTATATTAAATTTTTCAAATTACTTTTGAAGTTGAAAGTACCACTTGGAGTTTCCACAAGTCATAGTTTGAAAGACAAAAATGAAAACAAATAAAACAAGGTTTCTACCTAACAGATAATATAAAGTAGCACTGCTTACTCCTTCCTATTCTGTTGGTAGGACCACGTAAAATTGATAAAATACTCTGAATGTAAAGAAAATAATTTTTTACCTTACGAACGAACTTGAAAGGAGTCCAGTAAATCCTACTGCAGCTCCAATAACAGCTACTTTTCGACAACCATACAGGTCTGTGAATATGCTGACTATTGGAGAACAGAAGAAGACCATTCCCATAGAAAGAGAGTTCACCCATGCTGCAGAATAGAAAGAGACAGCACTTTAGAAGACCAAGGGATTTCAGCCTTTGGCTAGTATTTGTTTTAGTTCAGCAACATAAAATCATAGATAAAATGAAACAACTGGGTAACCATTTTAAAAATATATCTACCTAACATGGTAAAAAGCCTGAACAATTTACATAATTAACTAATTTAGACTTTATTAGTTCAAGGAATGCAAATAACTTCTTTAGCTATTATTACTTTTCTTTTTTTTCCAAACACCAGCATTTCTCCAGTAAGTAATCTAGTATTCGAACTGATTACTAGGCCATTAAAGACACCTCTGAGGCTCCATATCCATTCTGACATTAACTAGCACATTTCACTTGTTTTAATTCTAGACTTTAATGACTTTAAACAGCTAGGTTTGTTGAAAAAAACTTTAACAAATTTTAACTTAATTACATAGCTCTAGATCATACTGAACATTAGTGAGTGAACTAACATCAGTCGGCTTTTATACTGTAATACATACATTAGGAATATGATTATACTTTAAAACTAAAAGAACTTGAGCTAGTACAACCATTTCCATATATAATGGGAAAACGCCACTACATCTGATGCACCTCTGGCTTTACAGACATTGTTAAAAACGTGCTTTATGTATAAATTTTAGATTTTAGATTCGGTTCAGGTGAGTACACTGAAGTTTCAGCCAAAAGGGTGATTCCAAGTGTACCAAAAATATCTTCATATAACTTAGGTAGAAGACAATTTGATTAATTTAAAATTAAAAGTCAGCTTTCTGCTTCACTTCATACGGGTGTTCAGAACCACACCATTTACCTGCTATCATCTAATTGTTCTTCCAAATATGCGATACTGATGTTACACCCAACAGTTCTCCCAGGGCATAAAGGTAAATCAAGCTGCTGTAACACAACAGTTACAACAAATATATTCATGCCCCCACCTACTTGGGAAAAAAAAAATGGTCTAAATAGGTAGTGGAAAAAGCTGCTGATGCAAGATGCATTGGAAAAAATATTCTAACTTATTTGAGTTCTACAGAAGATTAAAGAACTCTTTCAACCTGGAATTAGTTTAAATCTGTGTAACGTGAATTTTGTTTAGAATATCTTTCATAGTTAAATTAAATAATTGTGACTCAGTGATATGGGCAACTAAAATTATCTGAAAAAAAACATAACCAAGAGACCTAATGAAGAATATTTGCAAGTATATCTATCAATAACAACTTAGAAGTAGTGTTGTTAAAGCTCCAATGAGACCTATGGATTGATAAAGATCCCATTGTGCAAGGCACTGAAGAAAACAGAGCAAAACAAACAAGCAAACAAAAAAATTGTTTCTTTAAAGAGTTTACAATGTCGATGAAAGACAAAAGAGAACAGATGGTTAGAGAAAAACAGAAATGAGAGTACAAGAAACAAAAACTTTATTTTAGGGCAAACAATGACCTCAACAAACCATGACCCAACTGTTTGAGGCGAGGGTGATGTTATTGGGGGGGGCGTGAGCATGTGATGAATATAATGGAGTTTCAAGGCACCATTTGAAGAAGAGTGAGGTACTCTTATGGGTTCTTGCTGCCGAGCATGACTAACCGAGACAAGATAGCCCTGCCAGACTTGCAAGTGCAGCATAAACATGAGCTGTATGAAGGGAGAGCAGGAAGCAGCAGGAAAAACAAGGCCCTCGTGACACTGACTGAAAGGCAAAGACAGAATTTATGAAAGGTCTGTCCCTTCTCTTCGTCTGCAGTCAAGGAAGGCTCAAATGCACTTTGGATGTGGCAAGACATCTGTCCCATGTTACAGCCTAGATGGCTCCCGATGTTGCAAGATAACATGGTACCAACTACAACTTGTAAGCAGGAGTCACAGGAAGTAAATACTCTCACACAGCCTGGAGACCAGCCAGTTGCAAAGCTTCTTAGAAATCCAACTTCTGCAAGATTCCTCATCTTTTTACTTGTCTTTCCCAGGGTGAGCTATATAGAAACCTTGCAGTTGGGATATCCAAAGGAAACTGCAAACACTAAGAAGTAGAGTGCCCATAGCTTCCAGTCACCTCCCCAAATAAAATGGTAGCTCCACCACCATCAACAGTCCTCAGCGCTTCCACCTAATGTATCTGCAAGGCCAAGAGAAAAGACAGGTAAAACTTGAGACGTGGGCATTACAAGGCTCACTGTCATCGGCTTCATGGTGGTATGAAGGTACCAAGGAATGCTTGAACCTCCTGCCAGCCTTCCTGCCTAGGTACGAGAAGACAAAGGCAACTGTGGCACTGGACAAGCCCACCAGAGATCACTGGTGATGGGAATCCAATCTCACATGGACAGGTACATGCACCCAACTCATGCAGACAACCAGGTAAAGAAACTGGGAAATCAAAACAGAGTTTGAGCAACTTGCATGAAGTCAGACTAAATTACTTCAGAGCCACAAAGAGGGTCCAACAATCCGAATTTCCAGTTAGCACAGGCTGTGATTCAAGTAGCATTCTCCTTAGTGTAATCAAATAGTTCACAGTACTTCTAAATAGCTTATATTGTTATAATTGCTATAATATAATAATATATTATATAAT
>VZSC01010963.1:20594-48512 GCA_013398225.1 Steatornis caripensis | reverse complement strand
ATAATATATGCTATAATTGGTATATAAAAGCCTGAAGTGAAAACATTCAGCTCAAATTACACTCAATTAACAACACACTGACTTTGTCTCTTGATGCTTCCAGGTACTAATGAAAGAAATATGCCTTTCTTATCATTTGATTCACTCTTCTTACAACAACGAGAGGCAAAGCCTAAACAAGAAGAAAGGGCCCCACTGATTTTCAACTGGACAGTTAAGAGGAAGGACAATAGCCTTAACCGAAGCATTTTGGAATGACACTGCAATTAAACTGCAGAAGTGGGAGCCTGTGCTTTATCACTTATCTACCTAATGGAAACTGGAGCCATTTAACTTACAACTTGAAGTTAAATACAAGGCTCTTGGGTCCTACAGAAATGTAACTTGAAGAGATATTTGTCGGCGTGACTTGTATGAACAGCTTTATTATTTAATGAGAAAATATTCTTGAAGTTTAACTTCACATGTATGCACAGTTCAAGAAAATTTACTGTGTTCATCCTCTGTGAAGAAATCTAGCACCAAAAACCATTAAGATATAAACAGAACAGCTCATGTGTTATTTCCTTAAGGCAAATAATTCTTGCTGCAGTAAGTTGATCCTATGAAGAAATCTATGGATATAATATATACAATACATCCAAGTAATTTTTTCGCTTTGCTCAAGTAAGTTTTCAAGCTTTCTTACACTTTTTCACTCAGTATGAAAAAGGTACAAAGAATTGTCTTCCACATTTTTTAAATAGAAATTACAACAACTGTCCCAAATAAGTAATATGAAAAGTTACAAATGCAGCTTGTCGGGATAATGAGAGCTCTCTAGAGCAGTTATTACACATTAATTAAAACATTTCTCCTCCAGGCTATTGGCCGCTTTCCTGGCCACAAGCTGGCTATGTTCCAGAGCTGCTAATTCAGATACTAATACAGCACCTAATTGCTACATATATACATTCATATTCATGCACAAAACGTTTTGACTGCCATAGAAGAAAAGCTATTCCTACTTTAAAGACTTAAGCCTTCAGGCACTGGAATTTAAAAATTAGCTCTTCAAAACAAGTAATTGCAGAATAACCAATTCCCAAGCTTCCCTAGAAGATGTAACAGAAGTTATCCTTAAGATAAAAATATCAGACCAGAGAGCGTATTGGTAGCATCTATACTGAAAACTCTGTTTCTATGCTGCCAAAACACGTAACAGATTAAAAAAACCCCTAAGCTTTATTATAACTAAAATTATTCCAAAATGAAAAGTCACAGCTACATGTTCTTTTCCTATCAGTTCACTACAAATGTATGTACTTCAGCTATAATCTGAGTATACGTCCTCATATTTATTTAATTATTTCTTTGTTCAACTATGAAACTATACCACCTACTCCACAAATATGCTGCCATTTTACTGTGAGTTTTTAAAATTCAGGCTTTTTTTTTTAGAGTGTCTTCTGTCTTCAGCAAGAAATATAGTATCTAATATCTGAGCATTTGCAAAATCATTTCTATCATCACAGCTGGATTACGTAATACGTATTTATCTACCAAACTATGAACCAAGCTGTTAGATGTTTTAGTTCATAGATTCAAGCACTAGGACTTATGAGACAACAGAACAGAAAGCATTAATACTGTATCGCATTGGAATGCTTTATCGTGCATAAATTTAAATAAAAGGTACTCATCCATAGCATTCCCCTTTACAATCAAAATTTTTCTATTCACTACAATAAGAATCTTATCAGATTTATCCTCACAAGTGTCTTTCAAGTGGTTGGCTTAACACAGTACCAACATCCTTCATTATTTAATGAACTTCAGAAATTTTGTTTTAGTATCTTCCCCTAAGAATTTCTCTGGTTGAGACAAGGAACAAAAAGCTAGCGTCTGCAAGACAAGTGATATGAGGCAAGTGACAAAGAGAGTATTTAAAATGAGGATTCAAAATCAACTAAAAAATATTTTGTTTCCCCACATTTAAAAAAAAAAAAACAGGTATGTGCGTTTGTGTAGGTCTTGCAGCAGTATAATTACAGTTCACTGGATAGCTTGCAGAACAATCTGTTTGGAACTACACATACTAAGACAGAAGCACAGACAGTGCAAAGTGAGAGCAAACTTTCTACATTTAACATAGCAGATTCTCATGCACAAAGACCTACGGCTACACTGTTTTTAAGCACTTGAAGAATAGACTGGCCAACCATTCCCTAAACCAGTAGCTCCGCTCACTGTCAGATATCCCTCCTGAAAACCAGTTCTCCCACCATCTCATTATATAACCAGTACAGTAGTTCAGGCCATACTACACTGCCAATACTTTTAAGTACAAACTATAATAATACCAGATAATAAGAAATCCTTGCATTAACTCATAATAAACAGAAAGTACAGAATCAGAGACAAACTGTTTCAGAGTAAATCTCTTGATTTATAAGTTGGAAATAATACTTCGCTCTCATACTAAAAGTGTGTGAAATTCTTGTTCCGTGGAAAGCACTCTACAAAGCTGATTTCTAAGAAATAAATTATTTTAAAATGATTGTGTAAAATAAACAATATAGGACAAGTTATATGAATGGGAGATGTTTTAAAACGTTTCTTTGTCTCACACTGAAAAGGTTTGTGAGGAAGAAACAGCCTATTACAATAAAATCATAATGCAGAGTTAATTGCTTAAATAAGGGCACGCAGTAATGTCTGAAAGCTCAACTTTAATAATATTTAGGAGGGTTTTCCTTGTATTTTATAAAAATACTTGGAGAAAAGAGGACAATATGAAAACCTCCATGCTTCCATTACATTATTAGTTATGATTTATGCAAGAATAAGGAAGTCTGTATGCGCTCTCCAAGCCTCAAGTCATTATCTGAGGGCCTTCCCAAGTCAGTGTATTTTTTTTGTTTTCTCCTCTTAAACAAATTCGGACATTACTTTTTTTTCAGTGTATTTATCAATATTCTGGCAATTTCTCCTCCATGAACTTCCATCCTCTCCTGGAACACTTACACATTTTCAGCATCTGCAACATCTTACAGCAAACTACTCCATAAATCAACTGCCGGCTGCGTGAAGGACCTCCGCTTCTATTCTGGATGTTCACATACAAGCAAAGCAGAAGACTGGCTTCCATGAGAACATTTGTTATGAGTGTTGCTTGGGAATTTGAGAGATTCTGTTTTGGAGGAAACAGAAGCGGTTGTTCAAAGTTATTTCTGGAGATAATTTGCTCGTCTCCAGCTAGTATTAATAAGTCCTTCCCTGCATAATCACATTTACATGGCTTTCATTTTTAAGAACAAAAGAATTGCAATACTGTGTGGATCAAAGACTGATTTAGCCCAATATCCTGTTTCTGACCACTACAAAATACTTTAAAAAGAACATTTGAAACAGGGCTAGCATCCTGCAATACTTTTTCCCTGTGTCCTCCCAACATCCAGCAACAAGCAGCTTAGAAACCACCTAAGCAGAAAGCTGCATCTAACAATTCTTCAAGAACATTTAGTTCCATCAATATTACTTTGGCTTCACTGCATTTTATTGTAGTCAGTTACGCAATATGCTCAGGCACAAGCACCACATAAAAAATAAACTACCCTTTGTTTTGAACCTGCTCATACTTTAATTCCTATGCTGTAAGAAATATCATTCCTGATAAACTTCCTCTTGAAACCTATGATTTTATATACCTTTACCAGATCTGTCCATACTAGTTTCTTCCCCAAAATAAAGCATCTTTTTGACTTAGTCTGCCTTTGTATAGAAGATAGACTCAATATAAAAGGGAAGAGGAAAAAGTATCATTATATCATACTGTTTCTGAGACATGATAGTCAGAAATGCGTACAGTATTTAAACCTGGGACAAACATTAAGTTTCTGTGCTACCATAACTTTTTTTCATTCTCTATCTCCTAATTATCCATCCTCTTTTTTTTTATTAAAGTATTGCAACTGCTTCAGAGTAAACATGTTTAGAAAACTATCCATGAACTTATTTTCCCACTAATGGTAATGGCTGATGTAGAGGCCTTTTTTTTCCAGCATGTATTTGGATTATATTTCTCCCCCTGAGACACGTATGTACACTGAAGTTAATCTGCCATATTAATCACTCACCAATAACACAAGAACTCAGCAAGTCTGTCAGCCACCAACATGCTCACGTATGAGGATAGGCGACAGTTTGAATTTGTTCAGCCTGCAGATGAGAAGACCAGCAGCTCAAAAGGAATGCAATTAGTGCCTCCAGATATCTAACTAGCTATTACTCTCTTCTCAGTGGTGCACAGTGACAGGACAAAAACCAATTGAAACTGCAACAAAGGATATTGCTATAAAACAATTTTTCACTACAAAAGTAGTCAAACACCAGAATGAGTGGTCCAGAAAAGCTGTGGAATTTCCATCCTTGGAGATACTGAAAACTTGACTGGACAAGGTCATGAACAACCTCATGTAACTCTTAAGTTCAATGCATTTTTTAACTTGCCCCTACTTCGAGTGACGGGCGTCAGACCAGATAAACAACTCAAGTTATTCTAAGATACTATAATTTCTGAAAGAATGCTGTTCTAAACCGCTGCTTCTTGAAAAACTGGGTTCTGAAGATCATATTAAACATTAGCAATTCTTCAGAAAAAAAAAAAAAACGTTGACAGTATTAGGATGACCACCAATCTCTTGTTTGTGAATCTTCAAGAATTGTCAAAACCCCTTTCAGGTAAGAAAAAAAAAAAAAACAGAATTAAGCCATAAGATTAAAACTTTGTTTTTTCCTTAGGAAGTGGGAAGGAGTTGAGGGTATCCTTGAATTTTAAGTCAAAGAGATCCTTAAAAGTAGATCTCATGAAATCTATTGTCCTGGCTTGACCCAATGCAGTATTCCATCCCATACACATCATGCTCAGTATAAAGCTGAGGGATCACAAGGGTCACTCCCTCCCCTTTCACGGACAGGGGCCTGAGGGCACTGATGGGCTTTAACAGCCATAAGCAGCCTCACCTGGTGCTTTCACCCACACCTGTGGGCCCAGGAGCCTATTTCAGCCCAGCATGGGGCTGTGTCAGCAGAGGTCCTGGTGATGTTGCAGGATACTGCTCTGCAGCTCTGCCCAGCTCCTTGTTCAAGCATCTGAGGAGGACTCTGATTCTTCTGCCTTTGATCCCAATCCATGCGTTCCTGAATCCAGCTCCTGTCTGCTGCTGAGTACAGTCTGGGACTTTCCCAGGACATGCCCTGCAGCGTCTGGCTGACATATTCATCATTGGGGAGGGAGGAGTTCAATATTGGTTTTGTATTTATTTGTATATATTTTATTATTGGTCTTCCTATTATTATAATACCTTATTATTGTAGTCAGATTCAAACTGTTTTAACTTTTCCAACCCATAAGTCTCTTTCCCTTTTCTCTTTCCCCCTTTTTGAGGAGGGAGGGGGTTAACAATGAGCATCTGTTGTCTGTTTAATAGCCAGCCCAGCTTTAAACCATGACACCTATTGTTAGCATTATAGATGTAAGCCTCATTGCTTAGGACTACTATATCTCCCTCCTACTGATACACTTTTTCCATCAATGTTGTTTCATTCTGGTTGCCTGTGCCCAGAAGCACAGGGTTACCCTTTGCCTAAGGCACTCCAGATATATCCTCTTTTATCCATTACCTACTTTTCTTTCTTCAGGGAAAAGTTAGTAGTTTCCAGAAGAGGGAATTGTTCAACAGATGTCAGTTAACCAACAGAACCATTAGACCCAGCAAGTTTCAGATATCCTCCCATGTCCACAGAGGCTCTGTAGGTCAGCATCCTGGAAATTGCCAACCCTATTTTTATCCAACCTACTGCTACCCAAAGAAGACATCATATGCCTTGTGCTACATGCTTGCTTACACACACCTGTGAAAATTGTTTGAGACTGCTCAGTAGCTTCCCATGAATTCTGAGGAATTATGTTGGTTGTGGGCTCAAAAGGGAGAGCAAGTGAATTCCCACACAGTTGTTCCCATTACTGAACAATCCACAGATCACAGAACAGTATGTTGGTATAAAAGGAAAGCGGATGTTGAAATGCATGTATTGACACATTTAGAATTCCTACTGTCAATAAAGTATGCTGCTTATTCTATTCAAGAGAGATCAGTAGATCCCATTAAAGAAAGCATGTGTTTAAGGACTAAAAATAAATTTATGATATAATGCTGCCACAGGAAGTATCCTATACTCTGAACTCAGATTACATGACTACAGCTTTCAGTTTGCTTACTTCCAAGCATATAGTTTGCAGATGTCTGAGCTAGCTTAAAGTAATACTATCCAAAATGGGGGGGGGGAACCAAACAAAAAATTAAATCCCAATTTAAATGAAAATTCTAAAATACTTTGGACAAATATAATTTAGTGCAAGGAAATACCATCTCTTTTGGACACCAAAGCTATCTTGATCAGTCTTTAACAATCAGAATGATCTATAAAGGATCTAATCAGATTTCCACAACACACTCAAAGAGATCATGGCCAGTACACAAAGATTTACAAACCAGGGACTAGTGGAGGTACCCAACAGGAATACAAAACACTGGTTTTCCCCCCACTCTTCCTTTTTCTTGTCCCTGAGGAACAAGTGTTTTATTCAATAACATTATTACTGAAAGATCCTGGAAATTCTAATGAGTCAGAAATCAAGAACTATATATGACCCACTGGATTCCAATTAAGAGATCTTTGAACAGATACCCTGTTTCCATAATGAAACTGTTGCCGTTACAAATATGAATGCGTAACCTTTGTTTTCAGTAGACATTAGTCATTATCAGAGTCTGAATCAGTTTAGTTTGAATGAAAGAGTGAAAACATTTTACAAGTAGCTGTAAGCTTTCCTGTGCTTATGCATAGCATCTCTTCAGCATACATGCCTCGCCATCGTCCAAAATGCTACTTCAGGTTTGTATGTGCCATTTTCATCTTAATGCAACAATGTAGAAAGAAACATAAACTTGCCAATATGTTGCAAAATTAGCAAAATAAACTCACAAGTAGGGACAAGAAAAAAAACCAAACACTGTATCAAGTCAGAACGTACATTGACTTCTTCCAAGACTATATACATCATAAATGTTCTCTGACACTACATATGACAAAGATGAAAGATCAAGTGCCAGAAGAGATTCATGTATATATCCTTAGTAGTGAATTTCCTCAAGCTTGCCATTTACAAAAATAGCACTAATTTTACCCTCTGCCTTTGTAAGTCATGATGACAGAAGATCAGAATTAAAAAATTTTAAAAAAATCAAATCCTTGTGAGCATAAGCAGGAGGAAAACAGGAAAGTCAGAAAAATGGGTATTCATGCACTGATAAAACATCCTGTACCACTGCAACTAGCTGATTACTTAAATACCATCTAATTTACACTAACTATGATAACACAACCTTGCGTAGAGTTTTAGGGGCTTTTTTGCATCTTCATTCTGCCTTTCCCCCCTTAACAAATCATACTGGTGAATCCAAAGCAAGTATCACGGCAAACTGATCATGGCATTGTCTTCAAACTATAAGGCATAAAACAGGAACCTGAAACAGTTAAAGAAAAAAATGTTCTTATAGACAAACAACTTTTACTACTTACTAGAGAGACTGCAGATCTATGTAGTATAAGAAGTTAGAGAAAAACAAATGCTTAAGTTAGTAAAAGCTAAAACAAAAGCTCAAAAGTAAGAGTGCACTGTTAGGCAAAATATCGCTGGTAGAGATTACAAGTATTCAGCCTTTAGGAACCTTTAAAGGAAGGCTGAAGTTAATCATTAACAGAAAAACACATGCATTTGGATTTCATGGCAAACTGAGCTTGACCTTTGACACTTAATGAAGTCTAAAATGCTGTGGTAGGAAGAATAAACAAGGAACAAATTGATAAGAAATGGTTGTAATTACTTGTTTTTCCTTTTATAAGTCATACAAGAATGTTTTCTGCTGACTGTCTGAGACAGTTTTCGACGTACAATGTAATCACATTTTTAACTAATGGCCCAAAAAAACCCTTGAATTCCAGATCTGACTTCCAGACATGTTTTTATCTTTCCTTCCCTTCCCCTTCCCCAAATTAGCACTGGTTTCTTTACTAATTTTTTAAAATGCCAAAGAGTTGAACACCAAGGATCACGTTCTGTTTTGATTTAGGATCAGTAACGTTCTGCATAAGAAAGCATTAGCTATTAACTTCAAATACAACAGCGTGACTTGCCAGAAAGGTTTAATCCTAACTGCTCTCACAACCAACAGTTACACACATATTCCAAACACATCTGCAATCAAACGTGTCATGCAATGGTGTCATGTTTTAGAGCCATAGCATAGAGTAGACCTCAAGACCCAAATTCCTAAGCTCTTAATGGAGCTACTAGTCTTCTTCCTTTCCCCCACCTCACTTGCATGGGGGCAAGACTTGCAAAATAAGGTTGTCTTTTAAGTGGCACAAGCATACATTCCATTTCTACAGCGTCAGAAGTCCTTGTGAGACCGTGATGAAATAAAAAACAGACAAGATAAAGAAATCTTACTTCACAAGTTTGGCACTCTATTTGAAGTTCAGGAGTATAGTTTGCCATCAAGCAGCTCACAAACTTTTCACATGCAAAGATCCTTCTGAACCCATCACAATCAGGTAAGAGACCCCATCACAACTCAGTAACTTCATGAGCATCCTCAGGACAGATTATAGCAGTATGTATTCTCTGATTACATCAACATATATTCCCCTTCTGTTCTGTAGGTCCTTACAGAATAATCAAACTTAATTTAGGTCTTAAATCTGTATATTCAAGGCTCAAATTGTTACCTAAATGATCTCCTGATGTTACAAACCACCTTTCCCCATTATCCACCTCAAAAGAGCCATTAAGACCACCACACTTAGGGCTTTACAGGTAAACTACAAGTCCTCATTTTCAGTAAGGGACAGACTATTTACCACCAAAAAAAATACACTAACCAAACCCAAAATAATATTACACAGAGCAAAGAAAACAGAAGAACAAGTTATTTCAGGACAAATCATTTAGATGCTGAAAAGAGGTAAATAATTTTAAATGTACGATCTGACTGTTGAACAGGGATCTGCTTAGAGGGAAGAATCTGCATTTACATAGAAACAAAAGTGTCTACCTTGAAACAGGACACCTCAATCCAAAACCAGACAAGTGTTCAGAGGCATGTGTCTGCATTTAGTATTACAATTACAAACACTGAACAGTACAGCAAAATTCTGTCTTTGAAACTGTAATGTTATTTTGTGCAATGAGTTATGCGGAAAGCTACACTTGACTTTTAAAGAAGCAATCTTAAGGTAAAGTAAGGTGACGAGTAAGTTCAGTATGTCTTATCTTTCATGAAGAATGCTTACCTTTATTTTTTTTCAGTATTTACATATAAACTTACCCTCCTCATCACAAATACAATGCCAAATGGAAATACAAGTCTAAAACTGTTGGGTTTTTTTTTTTGATACTAAGAATTAAATGGTTTTTTCACAGGCTGAGGAAAAAAGGGGATTTACATGCATCGTATTTTATTTCACACATATCTCAAATTCTCTTCCCTTCAAATACTGAAAACTTAGTAAAATAACAGGTGTACCTTAAGTGTTTGCACAGTAAACAAATGGACTAAAGCACTAACCATTTCAGAGAATTAACAGGAAGAGGGAATCATTTCCATGGAAAGCTTGATAAGAGCAAATGCAAGAAAAAGGATATATATGACAGGGTAATTCTCTATGTCAGCATATGCCCTTTATATCAGTCACACACACACTTGACTCAGCTTGTGCACCCCTGGAACCAAGTGAACCAGCCACTGTAACTCTTGACCTTGTTCTTCTGCCTCATCTCCGTCCAAATTTTTCAAGCCTGACAACAACACTCACTTCAACAACAAACTATTTCTCATTAATTTAGTGTCCAAGTACTCAGGCAGTGATCTTATCCATCTGATTTCCAGCAATCCAGATGCCCAGGTTGCCATACATCTAGAAAACCTGAATAAACTGCTACTTTGCACACACACAAAGTAATTTAATCTTAGATATATGGCTGATAAATCCTTGTGAATGTGACTTGCTGCATATGTAATATTTCACACATACAACTGAGATAAACCAGTCTGACAGATACAAGACATACGATCTACAGCTTGTCAAAGTACTATTTAGCAGATTTAGACTTCACATCTGTCCCATCTAGTATAATATCCAGTTTGTGAAAAATCAAAAGCAAGAGGTTATACATATTTTTATTTATTCATAACACCAACAGGATTTTTACTAGAGTCTCTAGATACTGCAAATACTTATCACTGCTATCAGTTGTAATTTAGATGATATTTACAGTCAGTAAAGTACAAAAATTTTTTAACAAAAAAGCTTCCTGTTGAATCACAGGCCCCCTCTTGCAACCAATGTAATGTTTTTTTCTTAGGAAACACTACTGAGTCAAACATGAAAGCAAACACTTCCTCAAAACTATTTTAAAGGAGCACTATATTTATTTTAAGTTCATATTCCACAGCTGAGAACTTAAAGTTTACTGAGTTTATAAAAAAAAATTAAACTCAGTTTTTTCATAGCCATTTTCACACAACTTCCATGTTTCAGGCTCAGCAGCAGGTACTTCCACAGCAATTTCATTTTAAAATACAAGCAAATAGAAGTAATTCAGCTACTTGAGCATTGTTTTATAATTTTAAAAGCATAATATTTCTTTTGAGCTAAAATTTTATTTACTTGAGATAGAGCAAAAATTTTATTCTGCATCACTTGTCACATATATAGGTACTCTTTAGCATTACAGGTGGTCTCATTTATCATACTGTATCGCTCTGCAAAAACTATTTTGTTGCACATAAGATATCAAATCAGTTCTCAAAATACTGAGTATACTTCTGAAGAAAATATTTCTTTTAAGTTCTATGAAGGTAAAATCTAGTCAAAACAAATAGTAGTAAAGTAGTAAAGAATATATATCAAATACAGAAAATAAAAAGCATATATAAACAATGTTACCTGAAATAAATTTGTTGTTCAACTCAAGAAGCACATCTTTCTATTCCAATAATATTCCTAATAAGTTACTTATTCTTTTCCTTTGGATCCACCTACTAGTGATCCTTTACCAAAGGTGTGATACCTGCCCCCAAACAAACCCCAGACAGACAAGATTTGATTAGCAGATAGAACTTTCTGAAGATCCCTTGAAACAAAGAATAGTTTCGCTTGACAAAGATCCCACTGTCTTCAAGACAAAACCAATGGCTTTACTGGATATTTTGCTGTATTCTGAAAAATATCAAAAGTCCAAAGCTCTTCTTTACAAAATAAGTACACACAACAGCACAGTACTCTGAGCCAATCGTACCACTGATTCATTTCCTCCCCCATTTTTCACCAATGCCTTTAGCTCTTCAAGCTTCTGGGTGGCTGTATTAAAAAACTCTCTGTACCCACCACGAACAGACAGACACACACTGTCTAGTACAAATTTTTTCTCTGATTGTCAGACTAAAACATTGTTTATTACTTCCTTAAGGTATGAAAGTCTTTTTTTTAAGAGAACTTTGTAAATTTCAGCCAACAAAAACGCTGGAATTGGTCATCTCCTTCAAATATCTGATGAGACTTGGAAGACCTTAGGGAGTTTCAGTGCCCTACTCCTTAATCATTCACTAGAGAATCTTTATCTCTGTATTTGTTGAAAAAAAGTCTAAATCCACCACTTCTCCTAGCAATTGCAACAGCCTTGCTTAAGCTGCACAAATCTGAAACACTCTTTCCTGCAGTGCCTCAGGTATTTTTGTCGTGTCAATGGCAAGAACCAACAAATAATCAGTACAGGTTTTTTCCAGTTATACTGCGTAATAGCACATTATAGAACAGTGTAACAGTTGTCATCAAAAGAAAAAAACAGTCAAGTCTTTCTGCTGAAGGCTCAATCTCGATCCATTAACACTGCGCTCTATTTCTTAGAAGAATCTGAGCATTCTAAATGTGTTTTTGTTTTATCAGCTTGCAATCTAAGCACCGAGTAGCTTGGATACTAGCATTTCTACAACCATGTTTACTTTAATGCTATTCCCAGAGCAGTAATCCCACTAGATCAATTAATTACACCAACAATTTGCCATCTTTGCAATCAGATCTTAACTCCAAATTAATAAGTAAACTATTATTCCCTATTTCTAATTTTAAAGGGAAGGAAGAGAAGGACTAAAAATAATATTCAATCTAACAAAAATGCTGTTACATCATAAACAGTAATTGTCACTAGATAATGTGTGAATTATATTAATAATAATGTGCATATAATACATATCCACACTTCACAGGAAACCGACATATTACATATACAGAGATTTTTGGTCTTCTGAAACATAAAAAAAGAAAGCATCTAGCTCTTATAGTGATCTAAACAGATTAAGACACAGGGCTATTAAGACACTGATTAAGACACTATTAAGGCTATTAAGACACTGCCAAATAAATTACAGTTTCTGAGAGAACACAGAAAAAGCAACAAAATAAGCAAAACTGCTATTACGTGTTGTGTGGGGTCTGTGTGGTGGGACTTTGGCAACACGGGAAGGGGCTACAGGGGCAGGTAACTGTNTCCTAAGGTGGATTTGAATGACAGAGACCTGCACAAGAGATAAGGGTTTGTTTCTTCAGTGTATCTATCACTCTTAACCTGACACAGAGATTCATCAGTTGCAACAAGGGGTTAGAAGAGCAATTCGTACATTTTTCTCTTCTTATTCATTTTAATAAATATTTTCAATGCTTTTTTTTCTTCTTCTGGATCTGTGGCAGAGATGAACTCAAGAAATGAGTCTGCAAATACAAAATTGAATTCTCCACTCCTACACATCTTCAAATGATATCACTCCCATGTTTGTTTGGTTTTTTTCCTCAGGACTTCTTCCTGTGCTTCATCACAGCATCATGGTCACTATGAGCAACACATCTAGGCTAAGCCAGCTGTCCAAATTACCTAGGTTTCCCCAGGAAAAGTACTTCCACAGGGCAATTCAACCACCGTTTTTGGATAGGTAAGAGGAATCTCATCAATAGAGTTTAGAAAGAGATGCACCTGTAGCTCACAGCACAGCCAAGTTAGCCAGGCAAAGGGGCTACACAGATGGGTGGCCTCTGTGGGAAGATGCTCGACGATTCCCCAGCTCCAAGTCAGCTCTCCCTCGGGCTGAGGCTGGGCCATTTAGAGATAACAGATGTGACTCTTTGATAATAATAAGGGGACAAAGGAGTGGTTGTTGAGACCTGCAGCAGAGTAAGGAGGGGGAGGTGAGAGAAACACCTATGCAGATACCTGGAGTCAGTGAAGAAGAATGGGGAGGAGGCAGCTGGAGCAGAGATTCCCCTGCAGCCTGCTGAGAGAGGGCAGGCTGTCCCCCTGCAGCCCATGGAGCATCGCGGTGGAGCAGCCCATGAAGGACCACAGCAAGGCAGAGATGGACCTGCAGCCTGTGGAGGACCACGGAGGAGCAGAGAGGGACCTGCAGCCTGTGGAGGACCCCATGCCAGGGGAGGTGCATGCTCCTGAAGCAGACCACGACTCCGCAGGCGGCCCGTGCTGGGTCGGTGCATGGGAAGGACTCCTGTTGGAGGGGGTTATGAGGGACTGTCTGCTGTGGGAGGGACCCCACACTGGAACAGGGGAAGCATGTGAGAAGTCCTCCCCACCCAAGGAGGAAGGAGCAGCAGAGACAATGGCTGGTGAACTGACTGCACCCCCATTCCCTGTCCCCCTGCGCCGCTGAGGGGGGAGGAGAAAGAGACAGGGGGAGTTAGGGGACTTGAGCCCGAGAAGGAAGGACGGGGGGGGAAGGGGGTTGTTTGTAAGATCTGGCTTTCACATCTGCTTATCCTACTCTGTTTTGATTAATGACCAATTAATTGAATTTTTTCCCCAAGTTGAATCTGTTTTCACCCATGACCATAACCAGTGAGTTGAATTGAACCCTCCCTGTCCTTGTTTTGACCCATCAGGTTTTGTTACATTTTCTCCTCATCCCACCAGTGAGGCATAGGTTGTTCTTTGTTGCCGGCCAGGCCTAAACCACAACCTGTGTAGTACATGCAAGATCCTGAACAAAGTCTTTGAGTTCTGTTGCTCATGGAGGACAACGCTGTTGAGCTTGGTCAACGGCCTGCTGCAGACATCACTCCACACATCAGACTAGGTCTTCCATCAAGCTCCATTTGCACAGTGTTGGGTTATGCAATAAAAGCTCCCCTGCACCCCCACAAAGGGGCACAGAGAGGCAATGGCAGAGGGGGAGCCCATGTACCATGCTGCCCTGGCTGCTCCCAGGCCCACAGCACACACCCACAGCCTTGGTAGCACCAGCCCACTCATGAGCCTAGAGGAGCAGAGGGTGAGGGCAGGCAGGAACCCAAGGTGCAGGCTTGGAGAAGGGGAGCCCCTGCCCAGGGCCTCCCCAGGCCATCCCAGGAGAGCCTCAGCCCCCATGTCCAACAGTGACACATGCTGGGATGAGTCTATGCCAGGGCACTTTTGTGATAGAGGGGAATTACTGCCTCAGGGCACAGGACACATTGGGAGATACCATGATCAGGATCACACAGGACTTATCATGGAATGTTCAGAAGAGGAACCAAGGAGAGATTTAAGTGATCTGGGGAGGAAGAACTGTGAGGAAGAAAAGAAAAAGAGGGATAAAAGGATACAAAGGATTTGTCACATGTAAACACAGTTTCCTGGTCGGTACTCTTGCCTGGCCATGCCCTGCGCCTGATCAGCACAGCCTGTCCTGTCTTCTTGCTAAATTCCTTTCTAATGTTTTCCCAGGAAAGGGACATTTGTGCACATATCTGAGTGTCTGAGCCCAGCACCTGGAGGGATCCACATTGCAAACATGTATACATATATCATAGATAGATACATATACACAGACAACACATTCTCAGTAGCAGACCCCCATTCTGTTTAGCTAGAGATGGGAGGAGGATGAGGCCACTAGTGCTGTGTTCATGTTGAACATCTGTCAGTTCATCTGTGTGGCCAGCCATGTATACGCATGTATATGTGGTGTACACATGCACTCTGTGTGAGTGTGCCTACTGGAAATAACACATACACACATAAAAAAAGCTATAGTCCCATTTAAAATACACTAGTCCTTCCCCTTGGTCCAAGCTTCTACTTTCAGGAAGTTGTACTTGTCATAGAAGAACAATTAGTTCTTTCTTCCACCAGGACTGGCGATACAGCCAATGAAAAACCAGTGACACAGTAAAGCTTAGTAGAGCGGTCCAGACAAGACAGCTGCAATTGAGAGTCCGGTTTTAATTCCGCCATTTTAAAGAAGTTTATGTATAGTGTCCCTTCAGAAACAAGCTTATCCTCTTGAAGAGCTCTGCAGCGCTTACTCCCAGAGCTAACTGATGTGGCATCAGAAGTCCTAAATTGTGTTGGGAAGAAGAGGCACTAAAATAATGCCCTTCGACCAGAGGCCTCCCTATCAGTTAAATTCACAAGTAGCTTTTATATAGACAAAAAGAGTAGTTAACTGGTATTACTCTATCATAAAGAAAACCTCTGGGAAGCTCTGCACTTCCTCCCAAGGACTGCCACAGTGTAAGAAGAGTTGCTAGGACAGAACACTCTCCTTACAGCCACTCAAATACAAGTTAGGGAACTCAGCAGCTGTTCTAAACTACACTAGCCAAAGCACCCAAGAAGCAAAGTCCAAAGCATCCAAAGGATAGCAAAGCCCAAACATCTTTTTGGAATAAATAACAGACTTCCATGCACTGATCTCTAACCACAAGTGGAAATTTGGTGCACGTAACTTCACCTTGATGGCATAACATGGTGTAACCCAGCATTAGGTAAAAGTTACCGGAAAGATTATCTCAAAAAAAGATACCAGCAGGTGTAATCGAAAAGCAAAATCAAAAAACATGAATTAGTATTATGCCTGTCGGAGTACAGTTTGGAAGAATTTAAGTAAGACTGCAAATAAAAATTTCAATCCAGACTGCACAAGAAATTAACTATTGGGAACGTGGGTAGCAGAATAATCTATATTTCAATTATTCTGAAATTATTAAAAACTAAAGCATACTACAAATGTTCCATCAGCTGAAGTACTTAAAGAAAAAACATTAACAGTCAGCATTCTCTAGCCAGCTCTGGTATGGACACACCAGGAAGAATGGCAGAAGAAAGGCCTTAAGAACAGCATGTGTTGAGGACACCTAGGTAAGCAGATCAAAGACCACACTACAACTATACATCAGCTCCTCAAAATACCTAAGTCAGTAAAACAAGGACTACATTTACACTAAAAGAAGGGACAAGCTATAGACCTAAGTCTTTAAGAGATAATGGTGGGAAGATAAATAACAGGACTGAAGTTTAAGATAGCCAAGATAGGAAGACAAAAGACTGAGTAAATCCTAATGACTCAGAAGTGGAACAGGATGACAAGATCTTCATCACCCTCAGCTCCCATAGGGCACAAAAGTCACATCCAAATTCAGCACATGGCTCCTGACCTAAGAACCCACAAGACATGAGGATTTGATAGCTGGAATCTGTCAACCCTCATTTCATTGAGAGGATTTCTAGCAATACCACTTTGGCACATTCATCTGTGTGCTCTGGTTGCCCAACAAACTACTTGGATTCACTGTCTCCATGCTGATGATTATATGGGTATGACTGTATGAGTAGATAAAAGCGTGCATGTGTATTGGGGGGTGTTTACTTGGGTTTTGGTGTGGGTTTTTGAGTTAGTTTTAATTACAAATCACCTCCCCATCCTCTAAGGGCTCACAATGAGCTTAGCTGGAACATTATTGACCACACAAATGGAATGGGATGAATGTGACACGTAAGGGGAAAAACATGGTACTATAGCAACCAAGGGAATGGCCCACAACATCTATCCACACATAATCCAAGCATTAAGGAACCGCACATACTAGCCTTAGTACAGACCATTTTATGCTTGACTCAACGCTGCCCACTATCTGACTGAGGGGAAGATTCGGTTGCAGGAGAAATTCTTGCTTTCCTAAACAGTATATAACACTGGTTTATTGTGAAAAAACAACTGTTATAGCAATTTAAATGCCAAACCACTCTAACTTCAACTGTCTTTTATAGCTCAAATTTAATTAATTCTCTCCCTGGGTACTCCTGGCTTATGAACCTCACAATTTAAAGATCAATTCAGACAATTGCATACACCAGTACAATGATGTTGCATTTTAATACATTCTTAGACAGTAAGATACATGTGGTGCCTTCCATTAAAGCTAGACAATGCAACATCACTTGCACAGTTCAGTTGTTTCTTAGGATTACCTACTCAACCCAATGAAATTGGCAAAAAGGAAGACTTGTTAGAAATCCAGTGAAAACAAAAACAAAGTAAAGCTTGTTAAAAAACAAAGGGAAACTAATTAGGACAGGAATTTGATCTAATAAATTATTCTGCAAGAATAATGATCAGCCTGTCAAAATTCATAGTGTTTGTTCATGAAGCTCACAGCTGGAAACAGCAGGGATATTTCAGGTCAAGAACAAGGTTCTTTGGCAAAAACTACACAAAGAAGTTTGCATAGCTCCTGCCAACATTATGCTTAGCTTGAGGTAATGCTTTTACTTTCTCGAGCTCTGAAGTGAGTCAATTTAAAAAAAATCCTTACTAACATATCCAATAATGAAAACAAAGGATTCTGGTAGTTCTACAACCAGTTTACTCTTAAGGATATTACAGACTTCATGGGAGAAATTACAGAAGCTTTAGAACAATGAGACTCAAAACAGCAACATTCATGAGTATTTATCTTCCTTTGGTAAATGCAACTAGGGACAGCCCCTTAGAAGACAGAGGTCAAATTCACTGAAGTTTCTCATACTCAAGATGGCTACTGTCAAACAGGGTCATTCCTGATTTTTAAAAGCCTGCAAGGAATAAGATATCCCTCATCTAAAGCATCTTTATCCCTCACCTCCAGTCAAAGAATATCTCCACATAATCCTGCCCAGGCAAATAGATGATGCCATACATGTCAAATTGGTGACCATAAATAAAAGTTTTCCTGACAATCAGAACTAAATATCCTTCTAGGTGCAGGCTGGTAAGAGTTTCATGAAGAACACCTTAGCTTTTTTGTAGTTTTAATATAGCCAGATACAATAAAGTTATTTTAAAAAATCAAAGAAGATGGGGATAGGAAAAAATTTTATTCTTGTTTGAGAAAAAAAATCACGGCATTTCTGCATGACAGATACAATTAGGTACTGTTTTAAAAACTAATCCTCTAGATGAACAAAAGTACTTCAGTAAATTTCAGGACTGTATTTTTAAGTATGTTTTCTGCATTTTAAAAAGCTAGAATAAAACTTAAATAGTTAAAATTATCTTATTCTTTTACAAGATTCTTTTATTTCTTCTTTTCTAGGAGGATTCTTTTCCCCTTCATCTAAGTTTTATTCTAGAAAGCACTAAAACAAACAGAAGTATTTCTTCATCATAATGAAGAGATCACCTCCTCTGATGCAAGGCCTCTTCAAAGTAGCTGAAGATCACAGGCTTTTACATACCTAAAAGCAACTTTACATACTTACCATTCATCAAGCAATCATGAATCATATGATTAAACATCTTTCAAATAAAAAGGTTTAAAAAACAGTGTTTAGATATAATCACTTAATGAGAATTATCTGGATATGCTAAAGTAAACATGCCATTCAAAATAAGTCTAATGTTAATTGCCTAGAACCTCTTACAGCTTTCAACAAAAGGTTCATCCATCACAAAAGATTCTTAGAAAAACAAAGTTTCTATAGGATGAGAGGAAAAAGCCCTCGGAGGTATGAATGAACTGGCTAAAAGAAACAAGAAGAGGTCAGATTAGCATACAGAGAACAGTTACCAGCAACATCCAGAAGGAATCCACTGTTGAGTCCCCTTGTTTGGTAGTATTAACAAATCATCTTGAAAAGGGAGAAGGGCTGAAGCGACAAAACTCCCCATCTTAGAACAGAACTCAAGTGACTGCAACTGAAAAGGAGTTTTTTTGTTTGTTTTTCAAGGTGGGTTTGGTTTGGGGGGAGGTGTTGTGTTTTGGTTTGTTTTTAGACAGAGAATATACACCAATGATACAAGAGAGGGTTTTTTTTATTTCTCAAACCAAAAAACTCCCAAAGTTATCAGAAAGCACACTTAGAACACAAGGAAGTGTGAATTATATTAAGAAAATAAATTCAACTGTGCATCCTCTACAACTTTGAGCATTCTGAAGTCCACAGGTACTAAGTTACTTTGAAAAAAGCAATTGATAAAGGGTGGGCTTCTCTGTCTCTCCAAGCCCAAAAACCACTGACTGGCCAAAGTGAAGAAGGTATATAAGCAGGAAGGACTACTACTTAAGTATCAGTTACTAGTATTGGATACCAAACACTGACTTAGATCAATTTGAAATGTGATCTACTATTTTTATGTAATTCCATTTGCTCACACATGATACAGTCATGAAATATGTAGTGTTATAGTCTCTTTCATTAAGCATTAAAGCAATACATCTGGTTTTACAAGAGATAATATGGATGAAATATGCACTAAGTCTGGCCTACACCACACTGGGAGGAGTGATTGATACGCTGAAGGACAGGGCTGCTACGTGCAGGGACCTCAACATGCTGAGAAACGGGCCAACAGGAACAACAAGAAATTCAGAGGCAGATGTAAAGTCCTGCACCTGGGATGTACAGGCTGCTGGTCAACTGCTTAGAAAGCAGATTTGCTGAAAGGGACAGAGGACCTCATGGACACAAGTTGAATTTGAGTCAGCAGTCTGCCCTTCAGCAACAAAAACTGACTGTGTTCCAGGTTGCATTAGCAGGAGCACTGCCAGCAGGCTGATGGACATGGGCATTCCAGTTTCATAAGGCTGGAATATCTGGAGTTGCACTGAGTTCTCTGCTCTCCAGAACAAGAGACAGATATTGACATATTGGAGTGAGTGCAGGTGAAGGCCACCAAGATGACTGAGGGCTGGGGTACCTAATATAGGAGGAAAGACTGGGAGAATTGGTTTGTTCAGCCTTAAGATAAAGGCTTGAGAGGCAGAAGAAGTGTGGATCTTACTGCTGTCTGTAACTACCCAAAAGACAGAGAAAACAGAATCACACTGCTCAAAGGAGCACTGCTACAGCACAAGAGGCAAAAGACAAGATGGAATGTGGGATTTTTCACCACAAGGGTGGTGAAACATCAGAACATGTTACCCAGAACAACAGCAGACTCCCTATCCAAACTCAAATGGACAAAGCCCCAAGTAATCTGACCTGACCAAACTTGCTCTGAACACAGGGTTGAATAAGATCAAGATGGTCTCCAGAGATCCTACCCAGACTTAATTATTCTGCGGTTCTATGAATAGAGACACCACAGCTAGAAGAGTTTCACAGGCAGGGCTATTTCCTCTAAAATCCACTGCCAGGACACTGGAAAGATCACAGATCTTTCTTGTAATTAATATGAGGGTCCATGCAAGCACAGCACTGAAGTTGAGGTTTTGAAATGTTTTTATGCAATGAGATTCTCTTCTCCACAGCTACCAAATACAAATAAGAAGATATAATTGAAATATCAAAAAATATGGTTATTGTTGGTAAGTCAAACATTCCTTAGTTTACCCTAGAGGTTTGTTCCCAAGTGTCTCAAGGTGATTACTGTAAATAAAACATCAATTTTAATAACCAAATTTCTGTCAGAAAATTACAGACTTGTTTTACGTATTTCAGCAGCTCCCGATTCTCTTTGGAAGTGTTATCATACCACTGAAGATGCTACTTTAACAAGACAAAAAAGTTGAACTCAATTATTCAAAAAGCTTTATGATCAGGTTTAACACCAAGATTGATTGTTTTCTCAGCCACAGTCATGTCACTGAGCACACTGACACAATTTAACCACTCATTAGTGACAATTCAAATCTCCTTTCAAAAAGCAGTAAATCACACGGTCAGGGATGTATGCAACCATTTGTGTCCAAAATAAAAGCTATGACTGCTTCTTATGATGCCATGTTCTCAGTTCGCATTCAAAAGTTAAAGTTTGGATGAGAACAAATTTTGTCTCAAGCATTTTAACAGCTTGGAAACAACTTGGAAACCTAAGAGCACATGAATGGAAGTCCTAAGGAATCCAAGTTGTCTTGCACAGTAATCCAAAACAGTTCTGGAATTAGCATTGATTTATTAATAACATTAACAGCTATGTATAATAAGTTCTCAATTCTTAAATTTAATAGAATTCCTTATCCCTAAAGTTATGCAGAAAAACAATCTAAGACATATTAATAGCCAAGAAAAAACATCCATTAGATACCCCCCTGGAAAGTCAAGAAAAGCATGGTAAAGAGAAAGTGGAATGAACTGTTCAAAGAGTATGCGGACCAAATAAAACTTTACCTGATTAGCTAGAAAAAGAATTTGAAAGTCAAGCCCAGCATCAGCAAGAATACCAGTTATTCATAGTGCATATCAAGTTTGCAGTCTCATTTGGAAACCTTTGTGCAATCCGACAATTTAAGTAACTGGTTTATATCAAAATTCGCAATTTCAGAACCTACATCTACATTTAAACTATGGTGCTGAACAAATGCTCTAGTCTACCACACAAACATTTAAATGACAAATGCTTAAATTCTATATATATGTATAGATTCTATGTATCTATGCATATGTATCTATAGATTCTTTACAACTTCTCTGTAAAATTCAAAAGTTAGCCATCTGGGGTTAGATCCAACTTTCAAGTGCTCAAGAAAGGTATAAAACAATTGTAATTAACTTCAAATCAGCAATAAAAAGACATTAGGAAATACCAAATCAAGTAAGTTTCTATTAGCAGTAGTCCAGGGAAGCAAAACATAAGTATTTACAAACTCAAGGACAACATTGGGGGGAAAAAAGTAACACCATTCCATTTGCTCTGCTGTGCACAGTGTGGCATCCATAACTACCAAAACCTACCAAGAATAAGCCAATTTCTGGTTTGGACATGACAACTGCACATGCATGGTACAGGTGACCCATAAATTTGAAGTCACACACCTCTGCATTTTATATCAGCCTATTCAAATAAGTTCTTAATAAATTTAATTCTTATTACTCTAATCAATATTAGTATCAACATTTGGATCTATAATGACAAATACATATAACAATATTGACTTCTTTCTCTTAATGAACATAGTTCCACTGTGTACAGCTTTTATGAACAAAACACTGGAGCTGTGTCATGGCAGAAACAAATCTGAAAACAGCAGGCTATGTTGGATTCTGCTTTTATACTTTCCTAAAAAAGTGTATGCATGTGCATTCAGAGACAAGTTCCTGTGTGCAAAAGGAAATGTCATTTTCTGTTTGCATGTTAAGAATAAAACATCACGTGTTTGCAGCAAGTATCTGTGACACTACATACGTTTTACCTCTGTGTAAACACTGACTGTTGAGGAACTCGTGAGGCCTCCATGCCTGCTCTCCTCCTGCCTCTCCTGCTCACTGCAAGCATTCCCAATAGCCTTTGGGAGTCATGCACAGCCATTAGCACCCTTTCCTCTCCAGGTGGGGGAGTACAAGTGCTTGCTATATCCTGTCTCTGGGGAGGAAAACATGCATGCACACATACCCTCTTTCTTAGCGTGCTAAGAAGCTGTAAAACCCTTTCACTCAACTGAGGGTCTGACTGTGGCTAGGTCTAAGAAAGAGTGGTTTCATAGCTACACCTACCTCCAACACTGATGGTGTATCTGTAACTAGAATTTGTAATGTTATAGTGTACTTACATGGCAAGTTTGCTATATCCTGATATTTTGACAGTAATTAAAAATAAATGGTAAGAGATTAAATAAAGACTACTTCTTTAAACTGAGGAAGTTTCAAGCAGAGATCCTGTAATGAAAAGACTGTCTACAGGAAAGAAGTCCAGTTTTCATTGACAGGCAGAAACATACTGCATGGAACAATTACTTCCAATCAGAGTATTTAATCTTAGTAACTAGAGTATTGTTATCCCTTTGCCAGAAGCCCTGTGCAATTTTGATCAAAGATGTAATGTAATAAACACTGTAAAAAAACATCCAGTGTAAGAGAATCAGAAGGAATATATCCTGTAATTTGTAAAGTCCAGCTGCAGAGTAAGAATTTGACAAGAGGCAAATACAGACTTTTGCAGCCTCAAAAAAATGCATAAACTGCCCATAGCGGTCAGAAAGTACTCATCCAGTCAGAAAGATCCAGAAACCATTTAAATTACTCCCTAGTTATGTTCCAAATACAAGATGTTGAAAATAAGTTAACAGGCATCATATTCTGATAGAGTAAATTTTTAGGTGGATTTGAGTTTTGCTTATCTAATTATTTTGGGTCCCTGAATGTTTCCAGATGTATCTGTGGGGGAGGAAGTCTGCTCCTAGACAAAGTAAAAGACTGCAGTGAGGTCAAAGCAGTAAGGGTGACCTAAGGCTACCAAGTAGGAGCTAAGAATAACGACTCCTAACACCCTGTTTCAGGCTGCTCTCCAATGACCACCAGTGACAAGGAACATGACTGTCAAATACCAGTACCCTAAATACATAAATCACAAGTCCACCCAGTCAAGAACAAAAAGGATTTTGAAGGCCAACCTGCCTAATTTATGACAAATAAAGAAGAATCAGGAAAATTACACGCATGATGTAACGTCACAAGGCAGACTGTCTAGAGCTAAAAGTACATGCCTTCCTCTATGTCCAAATTAGAAGGCCAACCCAAAATGAGTAAGAGTTACTTCAAAACCAAAATGGTTTGGTCATTCAAAACAGCAATACATACTGTAACTTATTCTGCATATGTCCTAACTCTGTACTGCCAGAAACATTGACACAGATTTCAGTCTTCAGCTTAAACTTCAGTTGGTAAGTTACACTGAAACTCTTAAGGGGAAAAATAACATCTATTTCCACATACTACGTATACTGCAGGGTTCAACTGCAATAGTTACGAACAAAAATCTGAAAGCTCAGCTTCTGTTCATTTACAGTTAACCTTTTTAAATAGTTCACTAGTTCTGACAGTTCTACAAACTTACAAAACTAATTTCTTTAAGAGCTAAGATCTCCTGCTCAGCTAGCAATTATCCAAAGATTAGTGTCTGGTAATTCATTTATTCCCTTCAATGAGCAGAAATAATGGGGATTGAGTTTCTGTGACTTTAAGCAGCTCATGCTGTTACTACCAGATGCTCAGAGTCATCACAATGAATCAGAGCAGGAAAATACATTAATTGGATTAAGTGTTACTTTTACCTTTCTCCCTTTCCGATTGAAAATGGAGAACAATATGAGGAATGAAAAAGCAAATGTAATAAGAATAATACTAAAACTAGTAAAATAACAGAAGAGTAATTGCATTTTCCTGCATTTCTTCTCTAGTTTGAGAGCTCAGAGAAGCAAATGGTTGAAAACAACTTAGCTATAGAAACTGTAGAAACCAGTGCTTCATATGGGCAATTTGCAGCAGTAACATATTGAGATCTGATACATACAGGAAGTCAGATACCTTGTATCTTGCTGCTGAAGATCAACAACAAAACAAAATCTTGAGATTGTTGTCTAGATAACATTCTTATTCAATGGGAAAGGGAACAGGTTCAGAAAGAAAAAAGTAAAACAATCTTCAAGCCATTTTCTAATAAGGTAGCACTGACCATTTCAGATGCTGCCCATATACAAACAAATGTTAAGAAAAGAAAGAAGTAGCCCTTCATTAGCATGCCATTTGCATGCCTTGGGAGGGCCACTGGTTGCATACACCTGTTTAAGCCAAAACCAGGTAAGCATGTTATTAAGCATGTTATTCCAACAATCTGTTTTCACAGTAACAGAGAAACTGAAAGCATTACAGAACAAAGTAGAATGCTCAAGTTAAATAAAGGACAAAACCAAAACAGAAACATTTTTATATAATATATATCCACATGTCCTGGTTTGACCCAACGCAGTATTCCATCCCATACACATCATGCTCAGTATAAAGCTGAGGGATCACAAGGGTCACTCCCTCCCCTTTCACGGACAGGGGCCTGAGGGCACTGATGGGCTTTAACAGCCATAAGCAGCCTCACCTGGTGCTTTCACCCACACCTGTGGCCCAGAAGCCTATTTCAGCCCAGCATGGGGCTGTGTCAGCAGAGGTCCTGGTGATATTGCAGGATACTGCTCTGCAGCTCTGCCCAGCTCCTTGTTCAAGCATCTGAGGAGGACTCTGATTCTTCTGCCTTCGATCCCAATCCATGCGTTCCTGAATCCAGCTCCTGTCTGCTGCTGAGTACAGTCTGGGACTTTCCTGGGGTGTGCCCCGCAGCATCTGGCTGACAGTCATCATTGGGGAAGGAGGAGCTCGATATTGGTTATGTATATATTTGTATATATTTCATTATTACTCTATTAGTAATATTATTGTAGTTATATCAAAGCTGTTTTAACTTTTCCAAGCTGTAAGTCTCTTCCCCCTTTTTGAGGAGGGAGGGGGTTAACAAAGAGCATCTGTTGTCTGTTTAATAGTCAGCCCAGCTTTAAACCATGACAACACAGCATATGAAAAAGTGAGTACCAATTCAATCATAATCAGAACTTTTTACATCAAGAGAACAGCATACCTAATGTCTAGGCTTTCAGATTCAGTTTTTCAATTGTTGTTCTGTCTAACCTGTAATACCAACAAAACCCAAAAGTATCTACAAATTCTATGTTATAGCTGAATACTTCCAAGTTTTATTTGCTACAGTGTTTTCTTAAGTGTTTTTCTTAGTACACGAAAACATTACCAAAATGTTTCTACTTATATTTGTCTATATCCAGCTAAATCCTCGTCAGCTAATTTACTTATTAGACCATTTCCTCCTAAAAAACCTCCAAACTTAATTTACAAGTATTTGGTCATCTTCATGAGATATAATTAACACATGACCAAGAGTCTCAAATAGCATATCAGCCCAGCCAACACTTTAAAGTTAAAAAAAACAAGTTGACTGGCAGGTACCAACTGGCATCTCCCAGATACTTTGGCAAAGCATTATGCCCTGCCATGACAACTTTCAGAGGAGCAACACACTGCTTCAGAGAGGAAGCAATTTTCAGTTTCCAGCTCCTACCAAATGTGAGGCTCAGCATGAACTCTCTCCCAGAGACAGGACTGGCCCCTACGTATGCCAGGGGCTCTGTAATCCTGCCAACAAACTGAAAACAGAAAAGGTTACAGAGGGAAAAAATCACACTAAACAGCTGTATCTTGCCTCTAAGAAGTCTACCAATGTTGGCTGGTAAACGACTAGGCAAAAAATCACACTAAACAGCTGTATCTTGCCTCTAAGAAGTCTACCAATGTTGGCTGGTAAACGACTTCATCTTTCTTGATGTATTGACATTGATTTTTTTCTTCTGTGTTGCTTAACTTTGCACAAACCACTGGCCACAATCATTCTTGGTAAAGCAGCCTATGATTGCATCACATTTGGAAATGGCTGAAAATAATGTAGCACCTACAATTGTAGCCTAACTGTTGGGAGCTACATAAACGAATTTTAGCATTCCAACTACAAGATGAATTTACCTTTACTTCTAAGAAACAGAATCATACAAAAGTGTCAGCCACAGGAACTCTGCATCAGCCTGTTCTCCATATGCACACGAAATTCCAGAGCAATTAGAGGCTGAAGCTCATACAACATCACACACTAGACAGTTCAGCAAATACAGCTAGATTAGTAACTGCTTTCAATGTAAGAGCATCAAACAGTTCTATGGGGCATTGTTTTCTGTACTGATCTTATCAGGCTCTAAAACCTTCAAAAGGGAAGATAACTTTGACAATAAACCCTCTAAAGATCCAACTAACTGAGTCTGTAAATATGATCTCTAACTGGCAGGCACTGGTGTGCATATAGGAGCATGGCTACTGTTAGTCAGAGCAAAGACAGTACAGATGCAGCATGTAATCACAAGTGTATGACTAGTTTTTGTTGTGCTCACCAAAAAAAATGATGTGTTCAGGGTCAATACAGGACAGCTGCAGGTAGATTCAACTTCCACATTAACGCTCCAAGTGTAGATGCCTGTGTGAGTGAGGAGTCAAAGCTCCCACTAGAGTCAGTGGGGAGATCTAGTCAGCACAGCTAGGGTAAACTGCAGAGTTTCAGCCCACCCTACAGTTGAAGCCTGCATCTGGCCAGCTGAGTAACTCTCCAGATTCCACTGAATGTACTGACTAGATCTCCATCTGCTATAATCTGCAAGTTGAATCCCATACCTTGCCAGTTGTCCCTTGGTGTAAACATCACTCTTGCTTATTTTGCATCACTGGCTGAAAATGCCCACATCACCCAACATTCCAGTGCAGCAGAACAGACAAGAGCAGCAAGGCAAAAGAAAAAACATGGATAAAAGCAAAACACACATTACTGGTCCATTGTGATGCCAAGCATTACTGAATGAATGACTGGCACCAGTGCCATTTAGGAAGGCTGTATAGCACCTCAGCACATATCATGCCTTTCAGAACACAACACAACACAACCCTCCGGACCATCACATTTGCTTCAACAGTCCCATAGTGACCCAGATAAAAACAGGAAAAAGAAAGGCAAGGAGGGGAACAACTATATATAGTTTACCTATTTATGATTTTAGCACACGCCAGAAATAACTACTGAGGGAAAAAATGCAGCTATACTACTTCCAAACTGATACTCCTTAAATTGTAGAGAAGAATATGAACAGCCTAGCTCTAAAATCCTACAGTACTGTTTTCTATCGCAAAACCTTTGT
>VZSC01010963.1:6919-20482 GCA_013398225.1 Steatornis caripensis | reverse complement strand
CTATCTCAAAACCTTTGTAATATCCTTGTCTTACTACACTGAAATTTGTTACTTAAAGAATTTCAAACAATCTGTGTCTGCCTAAGCTAAACCAATAACAAGCATTAAAAGGCTTTACAATTATGAAATTACTTCATTAAAAAATGGAGATAGTATCTAAAGACAAAAAGTAACAGCTAAAACAAAGGACAATGCCAACATTAAAGCATAACTGTAATCAGAAGCAGTACAAATCAATTTGGAAGATAAGAGCTTATATAATCAAGCAAATAAATCCATGTGGATGCAGCATTCTCACTAGAGGGTGGCTTAACAAGACAGGTCCTACCTTTAAAATAAGCAAATTGATTTTACCTTTGATCTCTTCTTCACCAGTCCTAGCAATTGGTGGAGACTCCTTGTTCCTTCCTTTTTTTTTTATTTACACTATTTATTTACACTATTTATTTACACTATTTATTTACACTATTTATTTACACTATTTATTTACACTATTTATTTACACTATTTATTTACACTAGTCCCAAACTCCCCTCTTTTCAACAATCTTTGTGTAAACACTGCTAAGCCATTCTCTAACCACCTCTTAGATTCCCACTAAACATCCATGCACTCCCCCAACCACAAACCTTTAATCCCATTCCTCAATCAATGTGTTACACAAAGCCATACTCAACACTTCACTAAAAGGTTGGCCACTACAGACACTTATCCAAGAAAATGAAGAATTTTATAAATTACGCAGTTTCACACTTAGTAGCAAGATTACCTTAAAATTAATTGATCGCACTCCCAAGCTGAGTTGTGCACTGAGAAAAGGGGTAGTTCTGGTGGTAATGGCAAGGGGAGCCCAAGAGAAAAACAGTTAGTTTATGGTCCTTATGATTCTTCTGTGAGGAAGTTTAAAGTTAAGAAAAGGTAGAGCTTACAAACTGATAGAAGGCCCTGCATTAGAGAGCAGACACACTGCATCTGTTAAAAAAAAGCAGGCAGCAAGGGTCTATAGCTTGTTAGCACACAGATAAGGTATATATAAGATAAAGTCATTGTTAGATGGTGACCTCTCTCCGTCTCCTCTAGTTGAAGGGTTTGTGGGCTTTTATTAAAGGTCATACGTGTATAAAATTAACATGTTACTTATCTATTAAGCAGGATGCAGAGCAGAAGTCACAGATGCATCTTAAGCTCCAAAACAGGACATATTATCAGAATTTATTCTTAAGTATATTAATATGTATTTTATCAGAATCATCACTGGTTTATAACACAGGAAACAGTGCTAACTGCATGGACAAAATCTAGCATTTAATGTCTTAAAAGAAAAAAGTATGATTTATTTAATGTCTGAAAAGATCCAATAGATCTACTAATCAGCTACAATCACATCAGTCAAATTGCCAAACTAGTCACCTTATCCAATTTATTCTTATAGCCATTTCTAATGCTAAATATGACCAACACTCTCAATTATCTGTTAAAGTCCATTGAGCCTCCTCCATTTCAGATTTTAGTTTAACACACAAAAGAAAAGCAGTGACCAGGTTTTACGCCATTATGACCAAGCTGCGGTACCTCAGTCAGGTTTTTCTCCGCCAGAAAAACAGAAGTTAGTATGTTGAAGAGGAATTACAGAATGGTTCATGCAGCTCTACAGAGCTCTGCAAAGGCTGAAGAAAAGCAGAGCTCGAACCTTATTTTTAAAGCAATGTCTTGATAAAAACAACTAAAGCCTTTCCATTCTAAGAATACTGTTATAATACCAACATCTTCTGCTGGTAAACACTGACCAGCAGTCTCTCAGGCTGAGTTCCCTTCCCAAAGAACTAGCAGTCAAACTTTCCACAGAATCCACACTGCTTGTAAACAAAAAGCTGTGAGAAGTGCTAAGATTTATCACTCTCAGAAGGCCACGTAAAACTTGCAGCAAATTTTCATCTTGAAATCAAGTTTGTATCCTTTCCATTCTGATTCTTAATTTGAAACCTACAGGAATGCTCTTCACATTAAGAACCTACATCCTTTTTGCTTGAAACTCCAGAACAACCACATAGGTCCAGTTGTAGGAAGTCTTAAAGACATGATACAGTTATTCACATGGTTTTTAAATTTACTGTTTATTGCACCACACTTACCTACCCCAATCTGGAAAATGTGCACCTAGAAGGGTGGTAAGTGGAGTACCTCATAGAACAGGAAAGGAATCACAGTTGCTCAGAGGCAGCCATGACCATATCCCAAAGAACAAGCAGCAGAGTAGTTTGTAGGGTATCTACCTGTATTTTCCCAATAGAATTATCCTTAAGAAATACAGTTAGATTATTTACAAAATACTTAAAATATTTTGACCAATTGCTGAAATTGTACATGTTCAGCTAAAAGAATTAATACAGTATACAGTTGTTTTGTTACAGACATTGATGTAGAGATTGAACTTGTATCATGTAACATACATTAACAGCAAATTAAATGCATTATACCACATGTACAGAAGACTAATACTATCTGATAAAACAAATGCCCTGAACAGTGTTAATTTCAGGATTAACACTATTTGAATTAGAAGCTTACAAAAGCATTTTGTCACATTTCTTGACAATATTTACATAGGCAAATCAGTTTTACAACTCTGAGGTAGCATGAATTGCATGCAACATACTATTTTCTTTGCCTAATATTGGGAAAAGCAATAAAAATCCAGAACACCAAAGTTGGGTCATGCTGACTAAACTTCTGACTGTGCATACAAATGCTAACGTTGTCCACACCAACTCTGCGCAGTTCTACTCCAGCCTTCCCATTAAGCTGCTCAGTTCTGTCCTCATCCCCACCACACACATCTTCAAGGGTCAGTGATTTCACTGCATGAAACTAAATGTTCATTAAACTGCTGCACTATTAACAAAAGACTTTGATATTCACAGAAGTGTAAAGAGCTGTTAATGCATCATGCTTTAAGATTTGTAAAAAAATGGGGTTACTCTGATAGGATTAGAAAATACATCTCAAGCTCGCACAGTTTATTTAAGCTTCCAGAAAACTTCCTAGTGTTAATTTAATTTTCTAGATCACTGCCTGCACCCAGCAGTGTCAGAAGTTATAAACTGAGAGTTCTAATTTCTTTCAAGTTTGGAATGCAATGTTGAGTTTTGAAGAGCCTAAGCTACATAAATATTTCAAAGGTAGGAAATGACTTGAAGGTATAAAAGAACAGAGGGCAATTTCAAATTCGCTTTTATGTGCCAAAGGCATAACGGCTTTCTAAAGTACACACCTTCAGCTTTGTCACAGATGTGACAAAAACCAATCAACTCAAGGGGGCCACAGGCAGTGTTGTGACAAACGAATTGAAGGAGAACCCAAAAGTCATCATATAAATTGTACACTCAAGATTTGAAAAAATATTATCTAGCAACACTACACTGACTTTCTGAGAAGGTTACTACTCTGAACCATAACACACATCCCAAATATGCACCATAGCTCAGGCTCTTGATTTCAATCTCACTTGCTTTGAGGTTAATAGCATCTTTAGGTAAAGTACCATTACCGCACCTTCTTTCCTCTCAAAAAAGGCACGGTATTATATACTAGCTGATGTCAACAAGTTCAAACAGCTCTGAAACTACTATAGTATGTGCTAAACATGGGGCAAACTGACAATAAGTAGGTTTTCAGTCTCACCTATGTAACCCACTGAAATTACTCCAATCCCAGCATGTGTAATTATAACACAGGATCAGGTTACTGTGTCCAAGTAAACCCTGGCTGTGTGGCCCAAGAACACTCAGTACTTGTGATTCTTTAGATAGGAGATACAGACCCCCTTGGGCAAACCAAATTGGTTTCTATTTTACTTGCTGTTCAACTGTTCATTCTGTATACTGTTTAGCTACCATCCAGACTCTAGTCCAGAGCAAACTAAGCAGCTCCTGAAGAGACATCTGGGTAGTACTTGCCTGGGTATAGAAAATCCACAAGACAGTTAGCCACTGACACAATAGTCAGTCCAAGGACAATGGGGGCTCTGGAGTGCCAACACCAGAGACAGCACAGACAAAAGCCTCCAAAGATATGGCTCACCTCAACATTCACTAAGGATCACTTTTTAATGAACGCTAACATTCACTTTTCTTCTTGAATTCCTTACCTATTAAGCACGCAAAGCAATGTAGTAAAAGCTCAAACTAGGACTTCTCTAATTAGAAGAATCCATTTTTGGCATTGTAGTTAAGAAGTGTGGGGTTCTGGGTTTTCTGGGGTTTTTTTTGCAGAAGAGCAGCTTTCCTACCTTGTACACAAGAACACTGTTCCTGGTCATCATAAAATGAACTTGCAGCTATCAAAACTGTGTTTTGTTCCAGAAGAAAGGACTGTTCATTCCTTCTAGATTGCAGAAGCAGAAAGTCTAAAGATGACAGTTTATTTAGGACATCCTACCATATCCTTGCTCAGAGTTACAGCATTGACAAAAAGAGTTAAAATTATTACATATTTTTAAAAAAATCTGTCAACTGTGGTATCAACATACTTCTTTTACAATGAACTAGAAAGATTTTTTTGGGTACTTACCCAACACATCTTCCATTTGGAACCTTAGCATTGAAGCATCTTGAAAAAATGGCTAAAACCCAGAGCATGAGCCAGAAGACAATACTTACAGCCCATTTTACAAGCTATTTGCAAGAGGACAATAGTTAGACATTAAGGGAATTAAGTTAACAGCTAGCATGTTTTGAATTACTTTTTATTCCTCATATATACATGCTCTTAAAATGCAAAAGAAAAAACTATTCTGAGGTACTCTGAACATAGACATAAAGTACATCTGTACTGAACAAAACACACTGCAGAAGACAGCCAAAGAATTCACTATTTCCGCTTACTACAGCAAAAAGACAACAAGAAAGTTGCTTTACAACTTGCCGTCCAAATACAACCCCACCACCTAAGGAAAAGCATGTTCCATGGGATTACAGACACGCTCCTGACAACAGCAAGAGGTTGAGCTCAACATCCCAGTAATCCCTTCCTGTGTGTGGGAACTAACACTGATGATTTTTAAATTGGTCCCATCCTTGCTAAAGGGCTACTACTCGAACTTAGTTATTAGCACAACTCATTCCTATCCAGTTCCCATGAAAATTAAGGGCAGGATATAAAACAGAGCTGCTGTTATTGCAATAAATTAGATTTCTGGAAGTAAACCAGATAATGTAAGATCACAAGGGAATGTTTTCTCATAGAATTATCCTTTCTGTACATATTTGCTGAAGGTTAAACAGCAGCAGACTAGGGCTGCATTAATTGGGTTTGTTCACAAAACAGAAGATTAAAAAAAATTGTGAAAGATATGAAAGAACCTATATTATTCCTTCTGCCACAATGTTTATTCTAAAATAAAGCAGTTATCAGCGCTACATTAGCTTGGATGCAAGCAATCAGTACTTCTCCTTCCTTGTAGTTTATACAGCAGAAGCAATTTTGAATTGGGCAATTACTTGCTAAGCTTTATAGATCAATGCTTATTGATTTTCGTTAGCAACACACAGCAATGTAAGTTAGAATTTTATGAATATTCCTCTCATTTCAAAGCACACTCTTTGAAGTGTAGAATTTTCTTAGAAGTTTTTATTCATAATTCAGACTAAACAAACAACCCTTCTCTTCCCTATGATGCTACACTACATAAAGATTTGGAAAAATTTGTCTTAAAAATCCATACTAAGATTTATATAGGTATTTCTGAAAACTAAACTGAAGATTTTTTTTTTTACACATTTTGTGTAAAAGTAAAAGGCTAGAAAATATCAAGAGTTCCAATTACAAAAAGTTCTTAACATTTAGCAAACTAAAGTTGCTTTCATGTGACTGATCAAATACTTAAATCAATTCCCAAATGTTTTTAAGTATTAATAAACTAATCCATAAATCTAGAAATGAGGAATTGACATACAGATTAGGATAGTTTCCAGAAGTATAACAGTTTTGCAGCTAAACCTGAGCTGCCACTCAGTTCCTCCGTTAAGATTGTCTGCATATGGCCCTTCGAATAGTAAATAATATCTATATAAAATTTAGAAAACATTAAATATCAAATTTCATATGACTTGAACCCTCACATTACAAAAAGGGCTGGCCTTTTTTCTGCAGAGGCAGACAGAGCAGTTTGCTCAGCAGTTAGCCAGCAGCAGGGCATACAAAAGAGGGCCAGCAGCTCTTCTCAGAAGAGCAAACACTTCTCAGCAGTGGCACTGCCACAGGGCACAGACCCCAGCAACCAGTGGAGCATCGGTCCCGTCACGCCATAGGTCCTGACCCAGACCATGTTCCTGAGGGAGGATGCATCTGAGCAGGCCTGGGGCCTACAGGAGCAGGAGCCAGACCACTTGCCTGCAGGAGGTGTGTGCTGGTGGAGTATGTGTGTTACTAAGCAAAGGAAACATGATGAGGTCAGCACACTGCACAGCATCAGAGATGGCAAGAAAGAGATGGACTTTATCTTCTCTGAGAGCCTGAAGCTTCAAGAGTCCGATACCCCAATCATGCTGAAGGAAGAGCAGGTAGTCTGCTTATTACTGTGAATCCAGCAAAGGGCTGCGAAGATGATCAAGGGACTGGAACAACTGGCATACAGTGAAAGACAGAGAGGTGGTTTGATTAGGCTCAAGAATAAAAGGTTCAGGGGGGAATCTTATCAGTGTGCATAAATACCTGAGGGGAAAGTAAAAAAAAGACTGAGCCAAACTCTTCTCAGTGGTATTCAGTCAAAGGACAAGAGACAATGGGCACAAACTGAGATACAGAAAATTCTATTTCAATGTAAGAAAAATCTTTTTTACTGTGAGGGTGGTCAAACACTAGCACAGGTCACCACAGAGGCCAGGGAGTCTCCATCCTTGGAGATGGACAAAACCATCTGGGCAAGGTCCTCAGCAGCCTGCTGTAGTAGATGTTGCTCCAAGAAGAGAGGCTACAATCTTAACCATTTTGTTATTGTCTGTAATTACTTAACTCAAACTGGCTAAGAGTAACTAGACAAATTATGCTATAGCAGTTTGAGAACGGTCCGCTACATTTCTTCATGCAAAACTAGTAACTGAATAAAAGGAAGAGAGAATGATAACACTTAAACTTCAAGCCGACCTTTAACAACATGCCTCTCAAGAGGCTAAAGAAAACAAATCACGAGGAAAAAGACAGAATATTATCAGGAAACTTAAACTGTCTGGAGGTAAAGCAGACTAAGTTGAAAGATGAAATCATCTTTATGGATATACAAACAGCACTAAGCACTGGTACATCTTGCTAAGTCTAAAAAGATCTATTAATAAATATATACATTTTGCTAACTTCCTCTTTAAACAGCCAATTCAAATCAGGAAGGGATTTGAGGAACCTCAAAGAATGGTAGCCAAAATGCATGAGTAAGGAGACACTGAACAGACTACAGGGACAAATTAAACACAAAGTTGAAGAGCAAGGAGCAATGCACACTGGAAAACTTCAAAGTCAACTAAACTCCACCAAATGCAGGTACTGATAAAAAGCAGCAAGAAAAAAACATTATGTTATGTAAATAATGCAAACTAGATAGCACTAGGTCATCGTAGTATATCACGTCACACCATAAAACAGCAAAGCCTCATTTGCAACATGACACATAGTACCTTCCTCCTCCATATTACAAAAGAAGCAGAGACAATGACAAAGAAATAAGATTAACTGAAAGTATGAAAAGTGTTCCACATGAAACAAAATGGTTAAGACTTGAAAGATTTATCCAAGGAAAAGACACAAGGAGACACATGAAAGTATATATACACATATATACACAGTATATACATACACAACAGTCCCAAGTCATTTCGAAAGCAAAATGGCAGATGACAGACCAGCAAGCTATCTAGATAAAGGATATTCAAATTGAAGGACAAAAAAGTGTCTTCTGTGACTTGGAAATCAAACAAAGTTTGAGTCTTCATCCATCTGCAGAACAGTCCAACCACGTGATAATGCTTCTTACTTGGATTAGAAATGAGAACACTCAATACAAAGATTTTGTATACATGTTTTAGAAATTGCCATTTAAGGATGAGACTGGAAAAGAGTTTTAACACTATCTTAAGAACCATCAAACAAGGCATTTCTCTTATGAATAAAAAATAAGCCAAAAATAAAGTTTCTTTTTAACACTTCCACTCCATATTTTTAAGATGTTTTAAACTATTTTAACCTCACATTTAAGAACTCCTTCATTACTTTGATGCATTTAACTAGATTAGCATAGCTACAGGCAGGCACTAACTACATTTAGCTTTTTAGTGTTGTAACAATGTCATAGCTTTAAGAGACCTTCATCTTTACTGATGAAGTTACACCAGCAGCAAATTACTCTGCAGGACATTCAACAGCATTTCACTTTCATCCAACTTTTCACCTCATTAATGAAGTACAGTAAAAACTTAATATTGAGATGGGTTTGGTTGAATGAGATTTTAGAGTATACAGTTTTGTCTGGGGGGAAAACAACAACACAAAAGCTCCTAATTCAAGGCATATGCATGCAATGCAAAGTGGTGGCAATAGCCAACCATCTTTAGAATTTTATAGGGACATTTCATCCCTGTGAAATTAAAGTACTGCCTCTAAAGAAGCCCACAAAAATAAACAGGTAACTAGCTTTCAGACACATTAGGAAGATTATTCTCCCCAAGCAAGCAATTTGTTGCAAATTAATCTGCAGCTGGAATAAGAGGAGAACAAACCAACGTGAATTCCAACGAGAGGAAAAAGACAAAAAACAACCTAGCTAGCAGGCACAAGGCTAATCAGTCTGCAGACTAGTTATCAAGAGTACAAAAGAAATGCTCCAGAGCTGGAGGCATAAAGATATATGTGCGTGTGTATATGCATAAACAGTAGTGGTATTAAGTATTCTGTCCCCAGAAGAGACAGCATACTAAAGAAACTATGTTCAACTTTCCAGTTTGACCCAGTCATAATTTCAACTACTCCAGTCTTAATTTACATATATATTTATAATAGCAAAGCCAAGTCAAAAGAGAAGAAAAATAGGACTGCAGCTGAACAAAATGAATCATTACTTTTACATCAGGTTAGTTTTCAGCCAATCTGCTCCCATCGCTGGTTCCCTGCACTGGTTTCAATGGCTACACCAACATGGGAAGGAAGGTAGACTACAGCAGCACTGATATGCATCGGTCCAAGTTTTTGTGGAACTACATCCTTCATTGCAACATAATCCTTACCGGCCAAACTCTTACACAGTAGTGTGCTTTCTTGTACCGCATAAATATTACAGTTCTTGTGCCCTGGTAACTTCAATGTTTTAAATTTGATTTTTTTCTTTTTTTTATGAAAAAAGAGAGAAAAAGAAGTCAACTGCTCTCTCATAAGCCATGTGACATAGTTTCAGCTTGCCAAGCTTCCCACTTTACTGGAAACCACATCCCATAGAATTAGAGATGAAAGAGTGGTTCTGAAGGACAGTTACAGAACAAGGTCTTGAATGGTAACAAAATCGATGACCGTTTTTATCTGTGAAGCAAAGCTCAGAAAAATAGCAAAAGATTCAAGGAAAAAATAAGGGAGTAACTTCAAACTGTCCAGTTAAACTAAAAAGCCAGCCTTGCTCAGCAAAATTAAGTTACCATATACAGTAGTGGATTTGTTCTCAACAAATGTAGATCTCTGTAGTCATCCAGCATTATTTTCACAGTATCTGAGTTATGGCCTGGATGTGACCATAAAGGCAGAATACTCCTCCCTGCCCTATCGGACCCACAGCAATACAGCTCCAAGAATCCCAATGGTGCTGACAGTGTGAAGCCAGCTCAATGAACTACTAATCATTCCAATATCCAGGTACATCACCAAAGGCTGCACCATACAAGCACACGGCTAACCAGTTCAGGCCAGCTGATGCACTGTCTTCTAACACTTGCTAACACAAAACAAATATGAGGATGCCAAACAGTAATAACAGTATATACTCCCTGTGGAAGGCTATTTGTACAAGTGAAGACAAACAAACATACAGAGAATAATCCAGGGGAGTTAAAGAACCAGCATTGTAAACCATAGAACAGGAGTAATTAAACTACTAGAACCAGTATTTTTATCTACCTTTTTTTTAAAAAAAACTAGTGTTTTTATCTCTGTTGCCATGCATATCTCAGTATTTATTTACCTTTTAAAAACACATATGTGTACACGCACACACAAAAATCTATATAGCAGAGGCATCTATCAAGAGAGCACAACACAGGACTAGATGGGGCTCACACACCAGATCTCCAACCGAGATAACACGGGGGCTGGCTCAGCACTCCCCCTCCCTCTGTGCCAATGCCAACAGGGAGAGGAACCAAGTCCTTTTCCTGCCAGAAGGTGGCCTGGTCCCCGTGCCCAATCCTTTCCCTTCAAGGAAAATCAGACTACAATTGCGTTTGAACCCTAGAGGCCTACTAGGTCTGCCCTATTTCCAAGGGCTAAGAGCCTCCCGTATTTCACTGCCATTGTGTTTTTTCACCCAACTTGTTCTTCAAACACAATGAGCTATAAACAGCGAACTGAGTAGTTTCCTGAAACTTCAGGCACATCTTTCCAGAAGTTTTATACTTACACTGGGGGCTTTTTCTCTCCTGTACTTGTGCATCAATTAGCCTTTGAACAAAAAATTGGCTACACAAGAAAACAACAGAAAATCAGCATTTCAGATTTTAAAGAAATATTTTTTTCAGAAGGGTTAAAATATTAAACTTTGTATTCCAAAGCAAAACCACACAGCAAGAAAACTTTCATTACAAATCCCAAATTAAATCAACTCAAACTCAAGTTTCCACTGCCAGTTTTGAGTCACAATCAGTCCAAACACCAGACTAACTAGATTAAATATTGTAATCAATACTTAGGCTAGGGTTTTCTCTAACACTAAAAATCATACTGGCATCATCCTTTTTCTTTCTAAGGCATGCCAGCTAATCCATCAGTGTTCAATAAGAGCTATACTACATGCAATTTGCCATTGCTGATCACAGCTCCCCTTTAAGGTAAGCTAAATATTGTATCAGAATTTGTTTACTTCAGTTCACTCTAGGTCCTATCTTCCACAAGATAAAGTCGCAGACAAGCAGTTTCTAGGCGATGAAGTTCAACATTAAGAAACAAAAAAGTCCTGTTTCACAGCTGCTGCTTAGCCCTTAAGGAGCCCAGACTCATTAGGGTACTTTCAGGTACCAAAAGGAAAGACACCTTTTTATCTGCTGTTCTGCTATTTACAGGAGGCACTTTGTATTTGCAGTCCTCCTGCTTCACATGCACACAAGTCATCTAGTCAAGGCAGCCATCTCATGCTATTTCCCCCAACCCATATGGATTTTAAAAAGCAAAATTAGTGTCTTCTGCATTACCCAAACCAGAACACATCTGACAGGGCAAAACAAAATGCAGCTGTAGCTGCCTCTTTTTTTCAGCAAAATAAAAAAAAAAAAGTGATGCAGGAGGTGCTGGCTGCATCCAGGACTCAGAACACTTCTTGCCCTTCTAAGCAGGATCCAAACCAACTAGGCTATAAAGCCAGGTTCCATTTTTTTCCCCTCAAGTCTTTTCTGCAGTTGGGCAAATTTTCAAAAACATGGGTGGAGCACCCCACAATTTCACCTCACTTAAGACACCAGTGATACAATTACTCTTCTGGAAGGTAAGAGATAATCATTGCAATCCTCCTCTTGTTTATTATTTTGACCACTGCACCATTACCCAAGAGTCACATTTTTTTAATTACAAGAAGCCTATTTTGAGATATTGTTACTAGAGAGCCACATCCTCAGAAAAAGCAATTGCACCTCTGTACCATGAGCAGGCAGAGTATCAACCACCCATGTATTCCTACATTTCTGATGGGCCAGAGGCTCCCAGGTCAGTATGCAAACATTCACAGCACCTCCTCTGAGCAACCTCATTCTTCTCCTATACAGGCTAAGGAGCCTAGGCACCTACCTCTGGATGTGCACCTCCCTTCTGGGAAACAGGCACTGCCACACCTAATGTGTAGACATACATAGCTCCCCATGTTTCTAGCTCAAGAACACTCAGCAACAGACCTTATGCATCACCACAAATACCTCAAATGCTGGAGAGCACATCACTTAGTGCTCCACCACAGCTTTCTTACTCCCTTCAGTCTAAACACTTGCCTTAGTTTTCTACTTCAGCCATTATTACCCCAATATTAAGGAAGACATACATTTCAAAACTCTTTTAAAGGTGTCTAACACCACTCTGTACTGAAAAAGTTTTCTAGAAGGCTTACATCTCTGCAGGACTACATAGCTGGAACAGCTATTTTTAGTAAGGAAAAAAACATAAAAGATGATGTTTGGTGTTGTTAATATTTCATTTTATATTTTAATATGTAAGGTACCTTTTAAATAAGCTAACTTTATTACTATTTACTATAACAAATTATTATAATTAGTTATTATTCCTAGATCCAAAACTGCATATCCTCAACTTAGAAAGTCAAAGCACAAGACACTTTTCAAAGAGAACTTATATAAAAAAAATGTGCTCACCTGTGGATTAAGTGATACTTATGTGTCTAGAACTATCTAGATTAGCAATAGCAGAGTGGAGATTTGCCTGTGATAGTACTGTTACGTTTCTAGAGTTCAGTAAACATCATTATCTTTACAGGTGAGTGAGATACTGGTTTCGGCAGTAAACCCGTACATCAAAATGCTGGGTTTGGCAACTGTTAAGCCCGTTCTTGACATACTTTAAGCGCCACTATACCCCAGTGTTAATTAATCATTCAGACTAATCATTAGGCTAACAGAGGCAGGGGGCAATAAAACTTTCTGGGGCCAAGAGTACGCATTTTTCCCCACGATGCACGATGACTGATGCCTAGAAATACTGCTGTGGAAGGAGCCCGCGTACACCTGCCTCCCTCCCTGCGGCCTCTCCCGCGATGTCCCAGGAGCTCGCAGCCCCAAGCCGTGCCTCCGGGGCACGGCTGTGAGCGCAAACCCCGGCAGGGAGCGAGCGAGAGGAGCTCCTCTTCGCCCCGACGAAACGAGCATTTCCNGGTAGGGGGGGGTTCCCCCGCGCCCTGCGGCGCCAGCTGCTCGCTCACCGGCGCCATCCTCAGCCGCGCGCCGCGGAGCGGGCACGAGACCCTCCCCGCGCGCCGCTCCGCCTTCCTCCTCGCGACCTCTCGGCCCCCACCCGCCCGCCTCAGCCCCGCGCCGCGGGCATCCCGCAGCGCTCCCTCTGCCTGTCGGTAGGTCTGTGCCCTCGCGCACCGCACCCGCACTCCCCGCCCCCCAACCCGCCTCGCTTCCCGCCGCTCCGCGCGCCGAGAGGCGACCCGCTGCCGCCGCTTTATTTTAAAAGGGGGGCTCCCGTGGGGGCGTCAGCGGCACGAGGGCTCTCCTGCGCGCCGATTGGCTGAGGGAAGGGGGGTGGGGGGGGGCGAGGGAAGGGAGGCGAAGCCACACGCTCCTCTCCAATACCCCCCCCCGCCCTCCTCTCCGCCTC
>VZSC01010962.1:15462-30328 GCA_013398225.1 Steatornis caripensis | reverse complement strand
GACATTCAGAGTGATGGCATTTGTCTTCCCAAGTAGTTGCTACTCACNATAATGCAGAGATGTTTTCGTTATTGCTGAGCAGTGCTTCTACAGAACCAAGGCCTTTTCTGCTTCTCACACCACTGCACCAGCGAGTGGGCTAGGGGTGCACAAGAAGTTGGGAGGGGACACAGCCAGGACAGCTGACCCCAACTGACCAAAGGGATATTCCATACCACAGGACATCATGCTCAGCATATAAAGCTGGAGGAAGAAGAAGGAATTGGAGGACATTCAGAGTGATGGCATTTGTCTTCCCAAGTAGTTGCTACTCACGCTGGAGCCCTGCTTTCCTGGAGATGGCTGAACACCTGCCTGCTGATGGGAAGTGGTGAATGGATTCCTTGTTTTGTTTTGCTTCTATGCACAGCTTTTTCTTTACCTATTAAACTGTCTTTATCTCAACCACAAGTCTTCTCACTTTCAATCTTCTTCTTCCCTTGCCCATACCAACCAGGGAGAGTGAGTGAGTGGCTGTGTGGTGCTTAGTTGCTGGCTGGGGTTAAACCATGACAGAGTAAATTGGAATTCTGTTTCCTGGGTGAAGAAGCTAGCCACGTGTTAGTTAAATAAACCAAATTGTTCCTTTTTTACCATGTTATTTTGTATAGGGTATGCTTTTCAAGATGTGATCTAATGATCACTAGATCAAGCTTCAGAGCCACACAAGTGAAGAAGTACTTTGTCTTTTGATCTCACTGTAGTGGTAGATGTGAGCAGAAACTGCACTGCTTTGTGTAGCTATGAATAAAATACCTCTGGAAATGCCTATAAATACATATTTTGATGCTTAAAGATCTCCAGTCCTGAAAACAGGAGTTAATAGATTTTAGCAGTCTTCAAAACTAAATCGAAATTCCTAAAATAACAATTTTGATTTTTGACCCTGAAAGTGAGAGCTGATCAGCTCTTGAATGCCCTAGTACCTTTGTTGAACTAAGTTGTAGGGACTGATAACAGCTCAGACCAGCTTCTTTTCCCTTATCTTATTATAATTCAAGGATAACTGTAATGCTATTTCCACTACTCTAAGCATGATACAACTTTATTCACAGGTACGTAAGTGTTTATCTTATTTGCAAAGTAGTTTAATAGAAACATATTCCTAAATAAGATAGTTATCCACGTTTACAAACTAAAAATACTTGGGGCTTATACTTGTGCTAATTAAATCATTGTCACAAAATGTTTACATGATTTAGAAAATCAAGTTCTGCTTACTTTTGTTTTCCTTAAGTCAAGGAAGTAATTGTTAAGTACAAGAGACACCTTAAGGAAAGGTTGCTAATATTTTATGCATTGTGTTTCCTGTATCTTGACAAGCCTTCACTAAGGCAGGTAGTTCTGATGTGTTCAAACAGGTCTGATACTGTAATGTCAGAAAAAAAAAAAGGAAATTCAGGTTGGTTTTTTTTTTTTTTGAGGGGGAGGAACTGGGCTTCTATTTATATTCTACAGTCTCTGTAGGAATGTCTGCATACTCAATATTGATTATTCTGTGGTTAGATTGTGAAGAATTTGCCCTATCATGTGCTCTTGGGACAGTAATGCAGAAATCCATTTGCCCTATGCTTAACCTTTCACACAACTGCTGACTTTAGTTATTGCATGTATGGAGCTTGGGAAACAAGATATCCCCATGAGAATAACAGAAATTAAAGAAAAACAGGTACTGCAACAAGCTTACAAAATCAATGTCACCTGCCATGTGTTATATAAATTTCAAAGTCACATCCCTGTTAAAAATCCTGTTTTTTCTAATATACTTCAGCTTTCACTAGCATGTTCAAATGGTATTATCTATTTGGCTTTTCAAAATAACAACTGCATTGCCTGGGTTCCTGTGATACCATGAGATATGCATACTTATGTATCAGTGTGGTGGTCCTTCAGCAACTTGCTATTTCTGGTTTAATTCTTGTATTTAGAGCTAGATAAGTCTTCCAACAGACTCAAAGCTGCAAAAGCAGCACTAAGATAAGCCTCACCATGGGAGAAAGGGTGCACCCCCAACAGACTGGCAAAGAAATTAACCATATACAGGATGCTGACAAGCAAGAGGCTGCTGGGAAGTATTTGACAGCATGAGAGAGACACAAATAAATAAATGTCAAGGCTCAAATGCATATAAATAAATGTTCAGTCTTTGATAATCTATTCAGTTTTCATTATTTTCTGAGAGAAAAACGATTTTGGTACCTGGATCTAACACACATCCCTTTGACTACAGTTGAGCTTACATATTTAAAAATTTTTTAAAACGTCAATCTTACATTATAATGCAAAAACATTTATGTTTACTAGCACTATTTGATGTTGCCAGCAAATATTAGAATAGTTGAGTAGGTTGATAATTGCTACAGGGTATGAAGAAGGTATGCAGTATATTTATAAGTAGTTATATATGTATGTCTATGTATGTATATATATTTGTGCTGATTTTACCATGTGTGAAAGAAAAGAAGAGACACAAAATGGGAGATTTCTGTTTCAAAAAGTAACTTTCAATATATACAAAACACTTGAAAGGTATTTTGATCCTCTTTGGAAAAGGTATTGTCCATAGGATCTCTTGGGCATCTTTCAAGATTTATTTACGTTGTTCTGTGATCTTTTGGACAAGTAGCAGACAAAATAAAATGAAATCTGAGGAAGACTAACTGAATGAATAAAAGGGGGGTAAAATCATACTTCATTTTTTCATCTTTTGATCTTCCAACAGCAAACTAACTTGTGTCTACAAAATAGCTCCTGTGTGTCTCATTTGCGGCTTTAATCATTCACTGGTAATTCTTCCACATGCTACTATTGCAATCATGAGACAATGTCATTATGACAAATAGATGTCAATTTTTTCCCTGACATTGTAAGATTTGCATCATCATCATGCATTCCGGAGCAGCTGTGATTTTCTCTTATCTGCTCAAAGGCCTTTTGAGTCTATGTCCTTTGTCCAGTTTATGGGAGTGAAATACCTTGCGATCTGTTTCTATATAAGAATAGCGTGTAGCCATACAGCAGACTTTATTGCATTTCTGTCAGTTCACAGTCAAAGAGAAATTTCATTAGTGGCAAAGAGGCTTGATCCCCAAAGGTGAGATTTATGCGTTGTGAGATCTTCAAATATTCTCACAGACAGAAAAATGACATAATGTTCAGGAAGAGGAGATGGAATTGGAATCTGTTTATGTACTTTTTTACAGTGCCGGAACAATTTTTCAAGCACAACAGATGGTGGATGTAGCAAAAATCTGGAGTTATAGGAGAGGATTAATTTCACCTAGCTTTACATGCTATACTATGTTATTATCTACTTCAGAGCTGACTACTATAAACTTTTAAATTAAGTGAGGAAAAAAAAATTTTTTTGAATAACATTTAACAGACATTTCCATTTCAAGATGAGAAAAAGTGCATACTGAAATGTCATCTTTTTTCTTTCTGTTGATTCTAAAGGTGACCAGTCCTGTTGTATACCTCTGCATCACATATGTCTATTTTACTTAGTTGAGCCATACTTGGGAGTAACTAGAAATTTTGTTTTTATTTGGAAGGGTATAAATAGAGCCCTGAGTAGTTTTCCAGTTGTGAAGTATCTTCCTTCATTTGATGACAGAGTTTGAAAGAGAAGTTTTTCCATTTCAGCTCCTAAAAATCGTGACATATGTGTTTCTTAGTCTTCATAAAATGAAAAGAGTTTTTGCTGTCATGGAGGTAGACAAGTAAATACTTAGGCTTCAGTCCTTCCACAAAATCCTATTGACAATGTCAGAAGGTTTTCTTCATCTCTCATCTTCTATAAAGTGAAGGCAGAAAGGGCTGATATATTAGTAAATTATTCTAACTATAATTCCATCATTTTCTGCTTAGAAACTATGGACCTCTCCTTTTATTAACTATTGCAACTGTACAGAAAACTTCCTACTAGGTTCTTAAATCTTTTCCATTAATACCAGATTTAGAGTTTTCATTTCTCTATGCATGTGATGATATTAAAATGTCCCGGATTATGTCATAGAAACTTCCATGGAAGAAGCAACAAACATAATGGAACATTCTTGGGAATGATTTTATGATACTTGTCTTTGATACTTGTTAGCAATATCAAATACAAGAAGTAAGAAGTTCTGAATTTAATCACTACCTACAGATTTTAGATTTCATAAGAGTCAGTTCTCTATAGTTCTTTGAACTGGTGAAGAATGAACAGTAAATGCTATCATTGTTAACTGAGTCCATTTTAAACCATTTTTTAACTTATATAGGTGATTAGATAAAAGATGTCATTCTTTTACACATTCAGTGCTGTCTTAACATTTGACATGAAGTCAGCCATGAAACATTCCATGACATTGACTGGCAGTGCAGGGTCCAATGTGGTAGACAGAGAGTTGTCACTAGAACTTTCTTCGAAGTAGTTGCAAGGAGCAAGGGCTAGGCATTCTCTTGACAGTAACTAGTAGGCAGTGCGAATATTTTGCCTTTACATTGGAAGTCACTACCTTAAAAATTCATCCAGGAAGATGATTGAAGGCTTTATTCTGTTAGCATTAAGTATAATTAGTTCTAACAGAGTTAAACTGCTGGGGACGTACTTAATCTTCTGAATTACAAATGACAATAATATCACTTTTAGATAGAGGTTGTATACTTAAAAAGTAATTTAAGTCACACTTTTTGTGAATTGTTGAGTGCCTGGTGAGATGGGATACTTAGTCCTCTGAGTCCATTTACCTGAAATGTTGAAAGAGAGCTCTTCTCTGCTTTTTCAAGTCTTCATACAAATATCTAAGGTGAAAGTAGTGCGATGTTTATTTTGCTGCAGAGTCCACAGAAGAAACCTTCCTCTCACAAGAGAAACCTTCATCTGTATTTTTTTAGAAAGACTGAATTTGCCAATTAAACACTAGCACACAAAAATAAATAATTAAACAAATGGAAATATGAAATCAGCCAGAAAAAAATTAAAAAACTCTAAGCTTAATTACAAATAAGTAATTATCAATCACTTTAAATTTAGATACTATCATTAACTCTGCCTTTGAGAGCTTCTACATTTATCTATTCTGTGTACAATTGCCTTTAAAATACCTAACTAAATGTATACAAATGCAAAATATTGACCCATTTTCAACTGAAAAACAATTGTAGTTTCCAATTTAGCCTAGGGGCAGATAAGTCTGTCCTTCAGATTCAGAAAACACATGTGATTACAGGCTTATTTTTTTTTCCTTTGAATGAGTTTTAGGTAGAAGCAAGAAAAAAGTGCAGTTCTTGTTAGACATGTTTAGGATGATCATATGACAGCAGCAGTAGATGAGTGAAACATTACCAGAACTGAAAGAAGCAGGAGGGCAAGAAAGGAAATTCAAATCAGAACATATTTATTCTTTCCTAAGTCTATGAAGACAAAATAATCATACTAAATGGTGTAGTTGAGGCTTACAGATGCATGTTTAAATTCACAAGGAACAAAAGAGTACTTCAAACAGCCTGAAATATTTTCTATAATTGGCATAATTCCTTATCAGTTCACTAGTTATTAGATTATTTTAGTAAGCGGAAAAAGGTATCTCTGCCCAAGGGTTAATTTTATTCTTTTTTTTAATTTACATTTTTCTTTTTTTTCTTTCTAAATTTAAGAAATTGAAATAAATACATTTTATAAGCAAGTTTTCTTCTTTATAGAGTTCCACATTTCTTTCTTATGGGAATGCTAATAATTAATTAAAAAAAAGAGTAGAAAATATCTCTATGAGATCTGGTATATCTTGAAAAAAATTACTTGGTAATAATGGTGTTCTTTTATGTTCTTGAAAACAAAATTCTTCTCAGAATCCATATTCCTATGCGCATATCTTTATACGTAATTTTGATCAACATTTCTGACTGATTTATTTTTTCTTTTTTTAAATGATATTTGTAAAAATCAGTTTTATTTCCATAAAATATGTCTACCCAACCAAGTCAAGAAAAATAAAAAGCTCTGAAATCCTTTAGACTCATCTGAGAAAACATTATAAGTATATTAAACTGTACCAAATCAATCTTAAAATATACATACTTCAGTCTTGAGGAACAAAGTTCAGACATATCCACACATACTCATACACACATCTATATCAATAGAATTTTTACACATGAAATGAAGAAAAGTGACAAAACAGATTTCCATTTTGCCTGAAAGAGAAGTCTATGTAATTTACAGAACAGGATACATATTCCGATGCTCAGTTTAGTTTGATAAAAATCTGAGTTTGTAGAATAAAGGTTTTACTACTTGAGTCTCTAGCATATCTTAAAACATATTTCTATTGCTAACATTCTCTATTCTGTGTATCATGATTCAATTCTGAAGTTCATAAAATAAGCATAAAGGCCTAGTTTTGATCTCAGTCTAGATTTTCACATCAGTCTACTTCTATTTTATGTAGTTTTGTTTATGTCTCACATAGATCCTCTGCTTTCCTAAGTGATTTATCTGTGACCAACAGCGTATAAATATTTTGCCACAGAAAAAACATTGCAATATTGTTTTTAATAATGTAAAAAATCTCAGTGAGGAAAAAAATTAGTGGAGAGGAGTTCAGTCTCATTATTACCCTTGTACAGTCTGGAGTGTTGGAATTGAAGGATACAAGATCTTTAGGAAAGACAGGCAGCAGAGATGAGGAGAGGGTGTCACGCTCTACATCAATGACCAGCTGGAGTGCATGTTGCTCCACCTGGAGATGGATGAGGAGTTGACCAAGAGCTTATTAGTCAGTATTAAAGGGAGGGCAGAGACATTATAGTGAGGGTCTGCTACAGGCCACCCAACCAGGAAGGCTGAGTAGATGAGGCCCTCTATAGCAGATAGGATTAGCCTCACATTTACAAGCCCTGGTCCTCATGGGGGATTTCAACCACCCTGGTATGTGTTGGAGGGACAATGCAGCAGGGCATAAGTAATCCAGGAGGTTTCTGGAATGTGTTGATGGGAACTTCCTTCTCCAAGTGATAAAGAAGCCAATGAGGGGAGGTGTTATGCTGGACCTTGTTCTCACAAACAAGGAGGAGCTGGTGGGAACGTGAAGCTCAGGAGCAGCCTCAGCTGCAGTGACCATTAAAAGGTGGAAATCAAGATCCTCAGGGCAGTGAGGAGGGCACACAGCAAGGTCATAACCCTGTACTTCAGGAGAGCAGACTTTAACCTCTTCAGGGAACTGTTTGGAACAGTCCCATGGGATAAAGCCTCGGAGAAAAAGGGGACCAAGAAAGCTGGTTAATCTTCAAGGATCACCTCCTCCAAGTTCAGAAATGCTGCATCCCTACAAAGAGAAAGTCACACAAAAATGCCAGGAGGCCTGCATGGATGAACAAGGAGCTCCTGGATAAATTCAAATGGTAAAAGGAAGCCTACAGAGGTTGGAAGCAAGGACAGGTAGCCTGGAACGACAGGTAGCCTGGGAGGAATACAGAGAAATTGTCTGAGCAGCCAAGGATCAGGTTAGGAAAGTTAAAGCCCAGAATTAAATCTGACCAGAGATGTCAAAGGCAACAAGAAAAGCTTCTATGGGTACATCAGTGATAAAAGGAAGACCAGGGAATATGTGGGCCCTCTCCAGAAGGAAAATGGAGACCTGGCTGCCCAGGATATGGATAAGGCTGAAATATTAAATGACTTCTTTGCCTCAGTCTTCACTGTCAACTGCTTAAGTCGCCCAAGTCACAGAAGGCAAAGACAGGGACTGGTATGTCGTGGTTTAGGCCCAGCCAGCAACAAAGAACCACATAGATGCTTGCTCACTTCTCCCTCTCTGGTGGGATGAGGAGAAAATATAAGGAAAACTGGTGAGTCAAGACAAGGGCAGTGAGAGTTCACTCACCAATTACAGTCACAGGCAAAACCCAGACTCAATTTGGAGAAAAAATCAATTTAATTTGTCACTACTCGAAACAGAGTAAGATAATTAGATGTGAAATCCAGACCTTAAAACCAAACACCTTCCCCCATGCCTCCCTCCTTTCCAGGCTTGGGTTGCCTTACTCCCAATTTCTCTACCTCCTTCCCCCTCAGAGGCTCAGGGGGATGGGGAATGGGGAATGCAGTCAGTTCACCAAAGATTGTCCCTGCTACTCTTTCCTCCTCAGGGGGGAGGGACTTGTCATATGCTTTCTCTGCTCCACTATGGGGCTCCTCCCACGACAGGGAGTCCTTCTCACATGGTGCAGTCCCTCAGGAATGAACCGCACCAGCACTGGCTGCCCACAGTCACGGTTTTCTTCAGGCTCAGGCACATCCACATGTGTGGCATCCTCCATGGGCTGCAGATCCATCTCTGCTCCACTGTGGTCCTTCATGGGCTGCTTCACCATCATTCTCCATGCACTGCAGGGGCACAGCCTGCCATCTCACTACAGGTTGCAGGGGAATCTCTGCTCCATTACACCTCCTCTCCCTCCTTCCTCACTGACTCCAGGTATATGCATAGGTATTTTCCTCGCATCCCCCTCCTTCCTCTGCTGCAGGTCTCAACAACCGTTCCTTTGTCCTGTCCCCTTCTTAAATATATCATTGCAGATGTGCATCTGTTGTCCCTAAATGGCCTGGCCTCAGCTCGAGGTGGGGCTGACTTGGAGCTGGGGGAGCATTCAAGCAGCTTCTTACAGGGGCCACCCACCTGTCTAGCCCCTCCCCCGCTACCAAAGCCCTGCCACACAGACCCCACAGGGAGAACGAAGAAACACTCACTGTAGAAGATCAGATTCGAGACCATATAAGGAACCTGAGGCGAACAAGTCTATGAGACCTGATGAGATGCATCTGTGGGTCCTGAGGGACCTGCCCACGAAGTTGCTAAGCCAATATCCAAGATTTTTGAGACATCATGGTAGTCTGGTGAAGCTCCCATTTGGAAAAAACTTTGGCTACTTGTCCATATGAAAAGACTGTAATAGTTTTGGACAGAAGGGCAGAAGGAAGCAAAGATGGAAGGAAAGGCAAAGAAAAGGAAGAGAAGGAAGGAGAAGGGCAGACTGTGGAGTAATCATTGGGGATAATAGACCAATTTACAGAGTTTCCTAGAAGGCTTCATCACCTGAAATAGTATAATTCATCAAGGTTGTGAAAAGTCTGCATATCAAGTTGCAAGATAGAGCAAAATGAAGATTTAGGATTGGGGTTCAGTCACCTAAATGCAGACACTGTGGGAGATCCTGCTAGCTACTGCTTCAGAAATGTACAAAATTCCAGTAATCTGGTGTCATCTTACGTACCACTAGACACCAGTGTTTATGCAACTGAATCCCTCGTTAGATTATTGCGTATAGCTGCTTACTATGACACCTTTTTCATTAGGCTATGAGAAAGAAAGGAGAAAGGAATTTTTAATTTGTCTTTTGAGAAAATTGCAAAATTATTTAGGTAACAAAACAATGCTGTTGATGGAAACTGGGTCAAGCTTTTAAAGGCAGTACTACCTTTAATATTGCCTTCAAACACGAAGAACTGACATCTGAGCCATTACTCTTTCATCTTGTCCTCTAAGAAAAATATGTCCTAAAATTCTTTACATTTAATTATCTATCTCTAAGACATTTTCATGACAGAAACAGACTTTAGCAGGACATACCAGCTACCTGCAAATTTCTGTTGCAATCAAATCACAATTCATAACCACTAGGTGGAGTTAGATTTAATGGCTAAAAAATCCCCCCTTAACCATCTATGTCATACAAACATGAGAGACATGTAGTTAAGGTTGTTATTACTCCTGATTTTGGAGGTTTTATTATATTGACAAATTCAAGTGACTCTGCGTTTTCTTCACTATTATCTGTGATTCTGACTACTCATGTAGACTCTAATATAAAATCCTTACTATAAAAGCACAATGTTTAGGTACTTCAAATAAAGGAAGATTACTTAGCTTATAGACAAGATCCACTGCTAAGGGAAGTTGGTTAGTTCTTGGGTTTGCTTCCTTTTGTAGGACAATGCCTTTCAGAGCAAAGGACCACAGGATAACACCATGAAATGTAATAATAAGAAATATTATTTTCATCTCAATAAATAAAGCTTTTCTACACCTTTAATACTAAATTGTCTTTTATGTCAATTTAGTGCATATTTTTCATCTTCATTCTCCAGACTTTAGTTTAAACCAATATATAATCTACTATTATGATAATAATATTCTAATATTTCATTGATTTTTGCTAAGCTAAACAAAATACATCACTCTGATTAAATATTTAATCAAATGTGTATTCCTTAAAAAGTTAAGAAAACATTGGAAACTACAGTCTTTGTCACATTGACAATCTGTTTTCAAGAGCTGTAGAATATGTAGAGGAGTGGGTAAACACAGTACACTTTTCTTTACAAAATATTGGAGGAAATGTTCCAGTGGCAAAGGTGGACACTAGCTCCTTATGAGACTAGGTTGCAGTAGAGATGCAGTACAAATAGGACTCTCCTCACACACTTAAAATCTTCCTATTGCACCACTCTGTCCTCCTAACATCTGCCTTGCCTATGCTGCCAGGTGAAGGCTAGTGGAACTTACTGAGTTTCAGCAGTCTTAATAGCAGCACAATGCTTAAACTTGCTCTCCAACAATATGTATATATAAAAGAACTAGGTTAACATAAACTATGGTAGCGAAACAGTATAAGCCTTTATATCCTGTCCTTAATTTATAGGTCAAGTGCTTCATCATATAAATAAAAATTATTAAATATAAGTATATATTTATTTATATTTATATGCAAATATATAAATATATTATATATAAATAAAAATTAAGAACAAAAATTGTGTTTTCAATTGATAGTTAGATTTAATGGTGCAGGTTTGGCTTTTTGCAGATTAAATTATTCCATACTGAGCTCTGTTTCACCATATGTTAGTGGTACCAGTAACCAATCCAGTCAGTTTAAAACTGTTTGAAAAGTTCTACAGAGCATAACAGCAATTTCAACTTACCTAACTTAAATATGAACATATTTAAAGGCAGCTCTTTTCTAACATGTGTTCAAAGAAAACTGCTTTTTACTTCCAAAATATAAAACAAAATATACTGCTGTAAATGTTAATGTACACTTGTTTTAAGAGTTGTGTTTTTAATTCTATCTGTATCTCAAAAAAAATAACAGAAATAGAAAAGAAACACAGAACACAGATGAAGAAGATCAGTGTCTAAAGGATAATTCACTTCCACTTCAACCTATGGCATACAATGACAGGGATCCATAATATGAGAATGTGAAGAGAGAATGCTTGTTCTCTGTTTTCTTAGTGAAAATATTGTAGTTGACAAAATGGCACTAGTGGGTGGCTGGGTCAAAACTAACAAAAGTTGGTAGTGTTATCATAATGCATAGTTACAGTGGAGGTCATTGCCCCAGAACATCATGTATGACAGAATGCTACAGTGGTTTAGAAAGCAACTATCATATCAAACCAAGATGATTACTATGAATATAAGATAAAGATACCCCCTAAAATAATGTTATACAAAAGAATCTTTTTATTACTTACCTGTAATCAATATATAAACAATTTCCTTGCAGTTAGTCTGTTGAGCTGTTACTATTGTCTTTACATTTTTATGTCTTCATTTTCATCATGTGTTTTTTTCTTCACCATCTTCAAATTCTTCTTAATTTCTAAAATCCTCACTATTTTCAACTTCTCTGCTCAAATAAACCAACTTCAGTTCTGGTCACAGGACCCAATTACAAGATTTCTTATGTCTTTTAGCCACACTTTCCAGATTTATCCAGTTCCATACTTTATTGATCCAGTAATAAACCAGTGTTACATGAGGCTTATTTGTTTACCCTGTGTGGGCTAGATCCCTGGTGTCATACTAAAAGCCATCCTAAGTTTTTCAGTAGTCTTGGAATTGAGCTTATTCACTAGTATTTCAAATGCCTGCAGTTGTGATACCTTTCCTCAAGTTAAGAACTCAAGTTCGGTATTCATTTTTTAATGATTGTCTTTGCCATTGTTAAACGTCCTTTGACTGCATCTAGGGCAAGCATTTATCTTTTTTTTCTTAAAAAACCAAGCAAAGTTCAGACAATTCTTTGTTAAGCAGCTAGACAGTAATTCTTAGTTTTAATATCAAAGGGTTATCACAGTAGACAGCTTTTCCTTTAGCTTTATTTTACACTACAAGATCTGGTATGGCTGCAATTTTATAGTAAGTGTAATTACTGCCAACATTACTGTAGTATGCATTTTTTCATTCCCTGAAGTTTTTATAGTGATGAGTTTGCAGCTACTTCTTAAACAGTGCAACTGGATGGCACATCAACCTAAACTAGTGTCTCATTTGCATCACCCATTTAGCTTAGCAGATAATTGTGATCTTTGTATAATCCAGTCGCATACTACTGGAACGCAGGGAGCATGCAAATAGGAATAGAAGGCAGGTGCCAGAAAAGCAAGCTCTTCACTGGGGATGGAAAACATTGTGATGCATGATATGTATGAGTTAACCAATAATGACTTTGAATTATTGCTGGGGAATGTTTTGGACTTTTCTTGGACGTACTGTTTCTTGGACTTTCAGTTCAGAAATTTCCCTTAGTAACTATTTTTCCAACTCTTCTTTCAGCATGCATAGAATCTATAACTTGCTATAACTCTTGAAAATATTCCCTTTTGGGAGCACTGAATTGTTTATGGATTGAATGAATATGTACAACCCTCCATTCTGATTGTTTTTGTCATCATAAATTTGACCCCATCATGATTTGATTCTTCCCAGGTCACAACTGTCTCTTTGTCTAGGTTTTTTTCCCCCTTCTTCCAATACACCCCAACTCCCTGCATAGAGCACAAATACGTATCTGAAATATGCAGTGTAACACCTTATATTTCCTGGTAATTCCTAAATCAGTTTAACTCATTTTTGCATTTCTACCTTTTATCTCCAAATAATCTGCCATTTCACATTTAATTTATAAGGTTTTAGGGAGCTCACACAATACCAAAAATCACAACAATTCTCTCTCAAATTCAGACCATCCCATAATTTGCAAGTGAGTAGGAAAAGCAGAAGCAATCAAATTCTGGCATATTTTCCTTCATCCTCCCTAGATGACCTTCTATACCACATGAAATAAGGCAACCCCAGATTTAAGATGACCCCCAATTATCTGGTTCACCTACCTTATGGAAAAAACCTCATCTTCCTTTCAAAAAGACTAAATAAATTCTTAGGGAAAACTCCATCCTTACTTAATGTGATTTTATGTTCACGTATCTACATGCAAATAAAAACACAAAAAGATTTAATTATTTTAATGGAGAAAAAGAACACTGTTCTTTACCCAGCTCTGCTATGCATATTTATTTTACATTATTATTTTGTTAAATGTTGGGAAGTGCAAAACCATGAACAGAAGTGAAACCAGAATTACTAATTGCATATATTTTAGAAGCAGCTTTTCATTATCTGTCATAATTTTATAGCATATTAAAGATTTTTTTTTCTGGATATTGTAGTCATTTTCATCATTAAAGAGTATAACAAGCTCATTAATTACCTTGAACTGTCAAGTTACTTTCTTCCTAAATTACATGTCTGTTTCCTATTTTATGTGTAAGACTTTCCTTTTCAAGATAATTTTTTTTTTTACTTTAAAATATTTGCTGAAGTAACATGATCAACATTATAATTAAATGTTTTGATGTGAAAAAGCTTATCTGCTTTCCTGAAGAGAGTGAGTATAGATCATCCGCTTATACAAGAAGTCTTTATCATCAAGTACAGGAATATGAATGCGGGATAGTTTATAAATACTGAAATAGTCTTTTAGCGTAATTAACAATTTAAATGCTTTTACAGAGATTTGAAATAATGATGAACAAGATAATTTCATATTTCATTTTCAGTTAGCCACAAAACTGAGCTGTGTCCCACTAGATAGCAATGAGCACTGCTACCATTACTACTTGATTTCTTTGAGCAGGTCAGTAGGAAATAACAGCAGGGTAAGGAAATGGGCATCAATAAAAGTATTTCTAGTTTTGAATTAACGTTTTTACCTGTTCTAAATTTATATGTACTGTGTGCCTTTTGACTCAATGACAGTAATCTTGTAAGCTGAGTAAAACAAACAGTGTTCTCACAGTTGGGCTTAGTAGAACTTTAACTCCAGATATCATTCTACCTTTGCAGCTGAATTATGAGTTATCAAGTTATATTTTAGAGATGAATGGCTTGCAGTCTGGTATCATTCGGTCTTTCCAGCTGTAGAGAACTGCTAGTGACAAACAAAAGGATGTCTCAAACAGTCTTGGTGCTCAATGGTTGCTGAGACAACAGGACCAGATGAAACAGGGTGGGGTGGGAGGGAGGACAGCTTGCATAGACAGGACAGTCTTGCCTCAACCCCATCCCCTGCATTCAATGAAGTGTCTTATTCCTCCCCACACATATGTCCTGGGGGAGGGACCTGGTGTCACTTCTCTTGGTTTGATTGGTGTCTCAACCACTCCTGGAACTGGGATGAGAGAAGGTTCCAGAAGTCTGGAGATGGAGATTAGTAAATAGGGACTCTCACTCTCTCTCTTGTGGGCTCTCTCTGCACCTAGTACTCCTGTTGGCAGGTGTGGCTGGTGACTCTCTTTTCCTTTGTCACAGTTTAAAGCTGGGCTGGCTGTTAAGCGAAGGACAGACGCTCTTTGTTAACCCCCTCCCTCCCCAAAGGAGGAAGAGGGGGGAAAGAGACTTATGGGCTAGAAAAGTTAAAACAGCTTTAATCTAACTACAATAATAATGAATAATAATAATAATGAAATATATACAAATATACAAATATGTACAAA
>VZSC01010962.1:0-10363 GCA_013398225.1 Steatornis caripensis | reverse complement strand
TACGAGCACTCATCATTTCTTTTTATGGCGTCCACCCTGTGAAGGTACAGGGTGTCCTTGCAGTTCTTGTTCACGAGCGTCATGAGCATCTGTAGGGGTTAAAGTTTCGAATCTGTTTTGGGTCTTGATGCTGGAGGGTGGAGACCGAGGTGGAGCCCTGCTTTTGCGGGTCACCAGGGTCCAAGTGCCTGGTTCTCAGCGGCGTCCTCTTCAACAACATGGTTCTGGAACCACCGATCTATCTCCCTCTCAGATCCACTAACACTGTGCAGCCTCATGACTGTCTTCTGCAGCTTGGCCACCTGGCATACCAGGTCATCAGCCTGGGTGCACCGAGTGCAGGTACTTACCTTTTCCTCAGGAAAGGGGTCTGGGCACTCTCTGCAAGACGCCACCTGTACTGAAGCCTCCGCGAGTGCCAGCTCAGTGTGGGTGGAGGTATCAGCCGTCGCAGAGTCTTTCTCTGCAGAAGCAGTGGCTTTGGCTCTGAGATGAGTGCCTGCCATTTTGTCAGAGAGTAGGGGCTCTTCCCTGAGCTGCGGACCCACGAGCGGGCTGCAGAGGCCTTCCCGTGCTCCCTCCCTGTGCGAACTCCTGCGCAAACTGCTGCACTGCGCCCTGAATGACGCGCCACGCCCTGTTTGCGCGCCCTGTTCGCCACGCTCCTGGTCGCGAGCGCTGCCTAGGGCCCTTTAAATCTCCCGCGGTTGCTCTGGCAACGCCAAAGCCTCATCAGCGCCGCATCAGCCTCCCTCCCGAGAGCTGCCAGCTCCTGGCGGGCCTCTCTCCTCTGCCTTGGGTTTCCCTGACTCAGGGAACCCGCCTGCCACCTCGGTCTAGCACGGAGCCACCGAACTTCAAACTTCGTGCTAGCACTGCGGTGTGCCTTGCCGAAAATGAGCATTGCTCTTGGTTTCCCCGCATTTAAATTTCTTACATATAATTATATAGTCACTGGAGAGCAAGGTTTATGTCAAGAGAATAATTCATAGTATAGGTGGGATGTGTCATCTCCTATGGGTACCATTACGTGCCCACCCCTCTCAACTAATTAAAAGTAAGTAGAAATAACAAGAAAAATCAGACATATACCAATTTTATTAGAAGGAGGCTTGGTGAATCCTATCATACTAAAGCAGCAATTAACTGAATTCTAACAATAATCTGAAATTTGCCAGGAAACACTTGTGTCATGGTTTAGGCCCAGCTGGCAACAAAGAACCATTTAGCCGCTCACTCACTCCCCAACATGCTGGGATGAGGAGAAAATGTAACAAAACCTGGCGGGTCAAGACAAGGACTGGTAGGGTTCACTCACCAGTTAAGGTCACAGGCAAAACCAGAGTCAACTTGGGGAAAAAATAATTTAATCAGTTATCAATCAAAGCACAGTAGGATAAGGAGATATGAAAATCCAGATTGTAAAACACAGATAAATACCCTTCCCTCCACCCCTCTATCCTTCCTGGGCTCGAGTCCCCTCACTGCCGATGTCTCTCCCTCCTGCCCCCTCAGCAGCACAGCGGGACAGGGAATGGGGGGTGCAGTCAGTTCACCAGAGATTGTCTCTGCCACTCCTTCCTCCTCAGGCGGGGAGGGCTCCTCACACAGCTCCAGCGCGGGTGCAGGCTCTCTCTCACATGGCAGAAGGTCCCTTACAAACCCCTCCAATGGGAGTCCTTCCTGCACGGTGCAGCCCTCAGGAATGCACTAACCCAGCATTGGCTGCCCAGACAGTCACAGTCTTCTTCAGGAGCAGGCACGTCCTCCCCTGACATGGAGTCCCCCACAGGCTGCAGGTCCATCTCTGCTCCACCATGGTCCTTTATGGGCTGCTCCACCATCATCCTCCACACTCTGTAGGGGGACAGCCTGCTGTGTCACTACAGGTTGCAGAGGAATCTCTGGTCCATCACACCTCCTCTCCCTTCTTCCTCACTGACTGCCGGTATCTGCATAGGTATTTTCCTCACAACCCCCTCCTTCCTCTGCTGCAGGTCTCTGACCATTTCTTTGTGCCATCCCCTTCTTAAATATGTTATCGCAGAGGCCCAACTATTGTCTTTAAATGGCCCAGCCTCAGCCCGAGGCAGGGCAGACTTGGAGCTAGGGGAGCATTCAAGAAGCTTCTTACAGGGGCCACCCACCTGTGCAGCTCTTTCCCCTGCTACCAAAGCCCCACCACACAGACCCAACAAAACTTGAAATAATTTTCTACAGTTATAGCAGGACTTGTCATCTTTACACGTCACTATTAGTACTATGGGACCATCCAGAAGCATTAAATGTAGCAAGTATTCTGTAAACACGAATATAAAAACCAATTCTGCCTATGGAGCCTGAAATCTAATCTGCAGCAAATGATCTTCCTGAAACAACAGAACTGCAGCCCACTGAGAACCTGAATGACTGAACTGAAATTTTCCTGAGCTCTTTTTTATGCAGTATCATTTCCACTGTTCAAACAGCAGTGGTAAATTTCAGCAGAAAAAGAGGGAGGAATGATTTTAACAGATTTTATACTATTTTCACATATCTCTACTATGAATTCTGGCAATGGATTCTATTTCACTATGGGGAGGAACTTAATATTCTCTAGTCATGGTATCATATAGCTCAAGCAGCCTAATTTTAATTGTTCAGCACAAGAAATCATGAACACATCCAAGAAAAAACTAAACCAAACCAAACCAAAAAAGATCTTTTTTAAGAAGAAGTGCAACTGAAATTGTCTTGTGGTTAATTTGAAGTACAGAAGTGGATTTTATAGATAATGATTTAATAGGTTTTCAGTGATTGGATAGTAAAAGCTATTTTGACATAGCATAGTCATTTGGATTTAAAGAGCTTTGGACTTGAAGATGGATTGAAAACTGAAATACTGGGCTCAGAGGCTCATGATCAGCATCAGAAAATCCATCCAGATCCCAGACACTAACAATGTACTCCAGGGGCTGATGCTGGGCCCAGTACTCTTTAACATCTTCATTAATAACCCAGATCATGGGACAGATTGCACTGTCATGAAGTTTGCAGATGATGCAAAACTGGGAGGAGTGGTACCAACATATGAGTGTGCTGCCATTCAGAGTGTCTTTGACAAGCTGGAGAAATGGGCTGACAGGAATCTTATGAAGTTCAACAAAGGGAAATACCAAGTCCCACACCTAGGCAAAAATAATCTAAGGCACCAGGACAGGCTGTGATGCCAACTGACTTCAAAGCAACTTAACAGAAAATGGCCTAGGAGTCTTACTGGACAAAAAGTTGGCCATGATGCACAAGGGAAAATGAAAAAAAAAATGTTTAAGATCAAGATGACAACTTGACATCTAGTTAGCTGCATTATGCATTTTAACTCCTCATATGCTGTGCTAATAGTGCTCACATTTGATTGTAAACAATAATGATATTAACATTTATTATGGAAAAAGCCACTTGTGCAAAAGCTTAGGCAAAGTACAATATTCAAAATTACTCTTTCTTAATGGCGATAAGATTTTAAAATCATATGAAGACTAGAAATTCTTTCTAAATATGAGAAGCTAGTGAAATCCCAAGAACACAATCTAAAGTTTTGAGTTAAATTGGATAGAGACTAGCAGAGTCTCGTTTATTTCTAAGAAGAAAAAGAAAAGAGACAGAGATTTTAGATATCTTCCATGTGAAGGGGAATAATTATTCACAGGAATTTTCCTTTATACTCACCTTTCATTAAAAATACTAAATAGTGAATTCTGTAAGTAGACTGAACAACTTTAGTCACCAAGGTACATAGTTTATCAGCTATGTTACAAACACATGAATTCTAGTAACGCTTGTTAGCACAGCATGATAGTTTCTTGTGCTTGATGTTAAACCAATTTTATCAGTACTGCTCCTCAGAAATTTGACCTTGTAAAAGAAAAGTGAACTTTATATTTGAAATGGAAATAAGATGTCATATGGCTGAGCAAATGCAGTGTTCTGTGAGTAACCACTGAAATTGAAAGTCAAGTTATCAAGTGCAAACCATCACACAGCTTAATGTTAATTAAAATTCTCTTTTACTGTACCACCAAAAGGATTTTTTTTTTTGACAAGAGAAACGTCTCGAGATATTTCTTATTTTACAAGGAAAAGTACCTCCTATGTCACATTAAGTTAAAATTACATAATTTTTTTCAGATTTTATAAGAAGACAAGCATATTACTTCAAAATGCACCTCTAAAAATATTTCCTTGTATTTCCAAATTAGTACTAATGAATCTGACTTTTGAGTTATACAGTAATTTGATTAACTTTCAACATCTATTTACTTTTTTTTTTCCTTCTGAAAGATGTTTAGGAATAATTCAGTTGTGCTAACTTTACCAATAAAAAACATATTTTGTCAATTCATGACATATCATCCACAGTAGTGGAGGTAAATAGACATCTCCAGAAGGAAGTAATCTCATTTTACAAGGGGTGTACAAGATGAATTTCATCCAGAATGTTCAAGGTTGGAACAAAAATTACAAAATAAGGATGACTATAGTAATCACAATAATATTACCAACCTAAAAAATAAATTACCTAAGCTTTAATAGACAGGGCCATTTTCAATGAAAATATTAAAATGTGTGTAAGTTAGCCATCTTCTTGAATACTAGCTGTGTACATATATATATATACACACACACACATATATTGCTGAAGTGACTAGGACCATTTCTTAAGGACCAAAGATCTCTGGTGGCAACTATCACAGAATCACAGAATGGTTGAGGTTGGCAGGGACCTCTGAAGATCATTTAGTCATACCCACTTGCAGAAGAAGGAGTGGGGTGGGAAGAGAGAGAAAGAGGTCACTGGTCTGGGTTCCAGCATTGGTCCGGCCAATGGTGGTCTCTGGTCTGTAGGAACGCTCATTCAGAACTTCCCACCTGATGCTATTTTCCATTCCTTTTTATTCTCATGCTTCGGTGTGGATTGCCTCCTCCAGAAGTTTCACTCCTGGGTAGAACTCAGCATTCTTCTGCTATTGGTTTGTTATATTTAAATGAGTCTTGCTTACCATGTAAATTACCATGCATGCTCCTTATGGGTGTGGGGAGGCAAGTATTCTTGGTCTTGAATTGAGTCAGTGTAAGAGTCGGTCCGAAGCACAGTATTGTCTCAACATCGCCATCAGAAACTTGCATTGATACCAAGACATAAACACTGTGAGAGAGAGAACTGCATGGTACAAGGAACACTATGCCGCTCTTGGTCGCAGTCCCTAATCTGGCTGAATTGATAACAGTAATTCAGGAAAAATCTCATCTGATTATGGCAACAATAAATGTTAAGGACATGTTTTTTTATGATACCTTTGCAATCAGAAGACAGAGATTGTTTTGCTTTTACATGGGAAAGGCAACAATTTACTTTCACCTGGCTTCCCCAGGGGTATAAACATTTCCCCGCATTGGCTCATCATGTTTTAGCTCAAGAGCTGGAAAAAATACCAACACCCAAAGGCATAGCTGTTTATCAATATATTGATGATATTCTCATGGGGGGAGATGAAATAGAGGGGGTGGGAGTAACCCAATAGAATATAATTTCACATTTGTAAAATCTGGGTTTGCAAATCCCCCCAGAAAAGGTCCAAAAGCCCTCACAAGAAGTAAAATTCTTGGGAATTTGGTGGAAGGGAGGGATGACATGCATCCCACCAGACACCTTTGCTTCCCTTTATCAGATTAAAATGCCCAAGTCAAAAAAGGATCTGCAGCGCATTTTAGGATTATTAGTGTTCTGGAGAAAACACATCCCAGACTTTTCCATCATTGCCAGACCTCTTTATGATTTGCTAAGAAAAGGGGTCATATGGGAATGGACTGCTTCTCAGGAAGAGGCTATGCGATTGTTAATTTTTGAAGCAACAGTTCACCAAGCTCTTGGCCCTATCCATCCTGCAGACACTTTCCGGGTGGAATGGGGGTTTGCTTTATCAGGGTTATCAGTACACATATGGCAACAGAGTCCTGAGGGTCCAACCTGACCAGTGGGATTTTACTCCTGTGGCTTTAAGGATGCTGAGAGAAGATATACTGCTTGGGAGAAAAGGTGGTTTGTGGTTAGCCTGACTCTCATAGAAGTAGAGAAAATCACACAACAAACAATCATATTAACAGGCCTGTTCAAAGTTATAAAAGCAGTCACTACTGGGACCCCTCCCCTTGATGGGCTGGCAAAGAAAGCCTCAGTACGAAAGTGGTATGCCCAGACTGAACACTATTGTAATGTTTTCTCAGTATCTGAAGGAGCTTTTAAAAAAACTAGCTATACAAGAAGTAGAGAGCCTGAACAATGTCCAAGATAAACCTGCCTCATTCAGGTGGCCCCTCCTTTTTCCCATGATCAGTCAGTGCTTGGTTTACTGATGCTTCTGCCAAAAGAGAAGGAAAAGCATGGAAATACCAGGCAGTAGCACTCCATACCTCTTCCAATGAACAGATTATAACAGAGGGAGAAGGTAGTGCACAAGTTGGTGAATTAATTGCAGTATTGGAGTGTCTTTCAACGTGAAGCACAAACTACTTCTCCTGTCCACATTTACACTGACTCTTATGCTGTGTTTAAAGGATGTACTGAATGGTTTCCTTTCTGGAAGAAAAATTGACAGGAGGTTAATAGAATTCCAGTGTGGCAAAAGGAAAAAAGCAAGAAATCTTAAGTATTGCTAGCCAAAGGAACTTTGCTGTGGGTTGGGTAGCTTCCCATCAGGTAGATGGGAGGTCAGCAGGAGAATGGAATAACCAAGCTGATGAGTTAGCAAGGCTAGCCCCTGTGCAAAAGGACCAAATTTCAGAAGATTGTAAACTATATTAGAATGGTTGCATGTGAAGCTCAAACACACAGGAGCTAAAGATCTGTATCGTGAAGCCCTTACCCAAGGCTGGCCTGTCACCAGAGAAATGTGTAAAACTTGCATATCAGCCTGCAAACAATGCCAAAGATGTCTTGAAAGGCACCCTTTAGAAGATGACCCTCTGCATTTAAGGGAGGGTAAAGGCTTGTGGGATGCCTGGCAGGTGGATTATATTAGCCCCTTTAAGAAATCAGGAGGAAAACATTTTGTGCTGGTGGGAGTGGAAATAACATCAGGACTAGTTCAAGCCAAAGCTTTTAAAAGGGCTATGGGAGAAAACACTGTGAAAGCATTGCGAGAATGGTTTGGAACTTTTCCAAAACCTCAAGAAATACAGTCTGTTAACGGTTCCCAATTCACCGCAAAAGTCGTACAAGATTGGGCACGAAGTGAAGGGATTAAATGGGTTTTTCACACCCTGTATTACCCTCAAGCCAATGGAATTGTAGAAAGAACTAATGGTCTCTTAAAATGACTTTTGAAACTTCATAAGGGGAATTGGGAAGCCGTTACAGGTGTAGATGACAGATGAGGAGTGAACAGATGCCCCAAAATCACTGCCTTTTGTCCAAAAGCCTCTTCCTTAATTCCCTCATTAAAGGGACCAAATGATTCTAAGAATCCAGCTCATTTCCCAGGACAGCCCATTCTGGTGAAACTCCCTACTGTGGGAAGCATACCACTGGTACTGAAAACCCCATTGAATACATATACATGGGTAGCCTCCGATGCCCTGGGAAAGGAACATTGGATAAATACGCTCTGGATAATTCCATCTTTTTAATTCTTTTTGCCTCAGGAAGGCTCTGTTGCTTTATTGTTGGAGGAGAACTCCGGGGGACACCGAGAATAGCATGAATTATACATGGATGAAAAGCTGAAGGCCAAAATTTTAAAATGACCAAGAGTATTATTAGACTGATGATTGGACTGGTAATACTTCTGTGCATCTTCCCACTTATCTATAACCAAAAGTATGCTGAATGGCCTTGGTCTGAAGCTACTGTCAGGTACGCGCTAGCTCTCTAGGACAATATCCCAAAGACCGCCTGCCAAATTTCGCTACTGTAGTAATGCACAATGATGAAATGTATCACTCACTTGAATGGGAGTGGGATAGGAATGATTGGGTTAGGACCCTGATTGGAATAATTGGAGAAAAGATTTGAGTTGGTTGCAGAAAAGTGGAAGGCTTTCTCATGGAGAAAGCCTCTTCAATTACAGTCTCTGGAAATATTTTAGACCTGACTTTCAAATTCAAAATTAATGCTGTAACTAAGCCTCCAGTGATGTTTGTTGCAGTAGTCACATACCATGGCAGAGACACCCTCTTCACGCTAAATGATAAAAACGAAGTTCTACCCCCTTTTATGGTGGTTCAGGGTGACAACATCTCCATACGATGCAGACATATTACTGAGTCCCTTGCTGAAACAGTAAACAGCTATGGAACTGAACTACATGGCCCTATTTTGTCATGTAAAAATCAAAGCCAAGACTGCTGGCTAAATTTGACTGCTGTACAGTATACACATAAAGTCATGTATGGCAAAAATAACACAAGATACTGGGGGGAACTCAGGACAGATTTCGTAACACCTACCACTCCACCAATGGCTGTACCCAGTCCAAAAATTTTTGGGATTGGACAAAAATACAGGCCAGCAACAAATGTTGTTTAATCCAGAATGGTCTCTTAAACGAGTTGAATTACTAATGCAAAATAATGTTTCAGAAATTCAGCCAGTCCTGCTTTCCTTTCCTAAAACCTCTTACGAGGGATGGACAACCTGGCTGCAGAAACGGATGTCCCCCAAGAAAAGAACACAAAGAGTCCTAACCGGTGTTTTGGGGACAGGATTGGGAGTTCTAAATAGTATTGATTCAGAGATTGTAATGCACAAACTGGCCACCACAACTAGTGATCTGGCACAATTGCAACAACCTTTGTGGTCTTCGCTATTGACTTTGGGAGCTAACTAGTGGTTATTGTCAATTGTGTTACCAAAATGGGAAAAGGTGAATGTAAAAGACACACTTGGTGTGATCTAAAATAACCTCTCTTTGGCTCTCAGCTGTATCCAGGCTCATTTGTGGATGCAATCGGTAGCTTCTTCAATCATAAGAAAAGGTGAAGAAGGCACTTTCCCCACTGAAATTTGGAAAATAGTTTGGGCCAGTGCCACTGACTTTGGGAGGAAACTCCTATCCTGGTGAAATTTGGTAAACTTTACTTATGACCCCATCACAAACACAGCCACAACTTTTGTGTTGACACAATGCTTCGATATACATAATTAACCCCATCATTGCATTAGGGTTGAACCACAACGGAGCTATACTCTATCCTTTCGAGCATAGAGTACGGGCCCAGAAAGTAGATGAGAAATGGCAAACTGTGGATTTGGAATCTTGTATCGTGTGAGAACAACAAGGGTTCATCTGCATAAGTAACACAATCAGATCTCAGGACATTTGTTTAGGCACCAAACAGAATACCTGTCATTTAGAGGTTTGTCCTGAAAATAACCCTGAAACAATACTTGTGTATATTGGCAAAAGCTGTGTGTGCTTGACAACTGCTTGTAATTCTGTATCTGTAGATGCAATAATTGTAGATACTAGAAATCATTCAAATTTTTGTGTTTGTAATTTTGTTGAAATCATGGGATGTGACTTCCTATTTACCCCCGGTTACACCTCACCAGCTTCTGCGATCTAACTACATGCTGATTCACGAACTGTTGCCTGTACCCATTGGGATGAACCTCACTTTGGTAAAGCAACTGCTGCAACATCAAGATTTGATCGAGATTTTGGAAAAGGTCAGAGAGGACAGACACAAAGCCTTGATAACTGTTCATCACAATGTGGAAGAAATACATCATGCCTTGGAAAGGGTTGTAAAGGATGCAGAACACAAATAGTGGGACACACTTTTCAGATGGTCACCTACTGCTACAGGCATCCTGAACAAGTTGTGTCACCCCATCATTGCTCTCTTAATACTAGTTGTGTTCAGTTTTGTACTGTACATAATATTGTATGTCCTAAATTGGAGAATGGTAAATTGGTTGACACATTTGACATCTATACATGATGCACATAACTTACCTGATGTCCCCTCTAATGTGGACATCCCTAAACCAATCGACACAAGGCAAATTGCATGAGAAACAAGATAAAATTCTTTTAATGCATTGTTTAATTACTTTTATAAATTGTTGGATGCAATTTGATCTTTGTAAATTGTTTGCTTATCTCTATTGACTTTGCAAACTGCCTGATCACTACTATTTCTTTCTCTCTCTTTTCTCTCTCTCTTTCCTCTCTTTGATACTATTTCTTTCTCTTCCTTTTCTCTTTCTCTCTTTCTTTTTCCTCTCTTTGAGGGTTATGCTACCATCATGTAATCCTGATAACAATGTTGAGCCACGGGGTGCTGTAAGAGTTGGTCCGAAGAACAATATTGTCTCAACACT
>VZSC01010960.1:223034-234035 GCA_013398225.1 Steatornis caripensis | reverse complement strand
TGATGCAGCCCAGGATACAGTTGGCCTTATGGGCTGTGAGCTAACATTGCTGGCTCATGTCCAGTTTTTCATCCACCAGTACCCCCAATTTGGAGGAAGTCAAAACCAATACAGAACAATTCAGATCAATTCCTACNACATTTCTTTTGATGCAGCCCAGGATACAGTTGGCCTTATGGGCTGTGAGCTAACATTGCTGGCTCATGTCCAGTTTTTCATCCACCAGTACCCCCAATTTGGAGGAAGTCAAAACCAATACAGAACAATTCAGATCAATTCCTACTTGCCACAGTATAGTAAATTCAGTATTTCATTACAGAGTTCATTACCTCTATTATTTAATCACATGGCAACCATTTATAGTAGGAACAAAAGCTAGTTTTAAAATGCAGACAAATAATACCTGGAGAAAATAAAAAGAATCTTACAAAGCAGAAAGGAAAAAGAAATGTTTCCTAAGGATATACAACAAAACTGTAAACTTATTTAAGTCTAAATGAAAATCTTAAAAAATATACTGAAGAAGTAATTTCTTTAGACTTTTGTGACTAAGTCACTTTACTTTTTTCATAAAACTTTTAGATTCTGACTCAACAAAAAATATGTCTAAGCTTTGATATTTTGTACTACCTTTCCTCTCCTCAAGGCTTACTCAGTCTAACATGAAACTCTCAGGTCAACAAAGTTTTTATTCAATCCAGCAATAGGTTTAATTACTATTGCCTTTTGACGGTGCTTTTTAAAAAAAAAAAGGGAAAATTTGTGCATGGCTTCTTTCTTTTTAATATTTCAGTATTGTTAACATCTAGCTGTAAAGATTTATTTTCCCATGGAAAAAATATTTATAATAACTTGAGATTAATTTATATGAAACATAAAGCTTGTTTTAGACCTTAAATGGGGATTAACTTGAAGTTAGTGGCTGGTTTAAAGCTGACTCTAAAGTGGGATGAGTGTTGCATGTGGGACTGGCCTGCTTCTATTATACAAGCTGTTCCAGGTTCTGTAAGCTTATGCGTGCTTAGACTGTTTCTACAGATACCCATATCACCAAGCTGTCAATATCAGAGGAGCTCAGCAGTACAGATTTACTGCCTTCCACGCTGTTAAGAACAATAACCTGATTTAGTTCAGCCTGTATGGTCTCTTGTCACGGAGTGAAAAATGAAGGTGGAATAAATCACGCTTACCACTAGATAGTTCACTGAGGTATTCCAATATTTTCCTAATCACCCTCTCCTTAAAGTCATATTATCTTCATATGACTTGAAGTAGAATATCCTATCAGGTTCCCATAAGAAACTGAATAGGCATAAATTTATAGCAAGAAAGGAAACCATATGTATACCAGCAAATCACATGCACACACATGCACAAACATGTACGACCTTAAATCTGTAGATACACAAAATACAAACCATGCATATATGTATGTATGTATGTATGTACAGAATCTCCTCTCTGCCTCCAGTAACATTTATAAAGTAGGGAGACTAATGGATTCTCTTGCTAGTGTTGCAGCCCCTGCTCAACCGTTAGCCTCGGAAGCACCCTAGAAGCAGCAAGGTGCATGGTTTGGACGAGCAGAGTCTAAAATATTCCAACAGAAGAAAGCTTTAAACTCCGTGGTTTCAGTATAAAACTTCAGGCTGGTTGAGAGTCTTGGCTGGAGTATGAATTTGAGTAAGTTGAACATGCATGACACAGAGATGATAATCTTCGGTCATACATTGATGCTCAGAGGGTTAGTCATCAGGAATAAAGCAGTGAGAAATGAAGGAAGGTAGACAAATAAAACTATAGTGATCTACTGAACAGAAGGGCTTCAAACACAAAACGGGAAAGAATGACTCCTGTTATAATGACAATACTTTTAATTATATATATTCAATGAAAAATAAACTATTAGAGAGAGAGTAAAATACCTCCAATTAATGCAAGTAATGTAATGTTCAAACTTAAATGAAGTATTTTTCCCTTGAGGGTTTTACTGTACTCTTTTATTTAGCTTAATGTAATTTAAATTATAAACAGAATGGTTTTGTAAGCCCCCAGAGAAATGTATTTTATTTATAATGTATTTCCTTTGAAGTGGTTATGCATATCATCCTCTTCCTGAAGCCTGTATGTCACATACCACTTACTGCTGCAAACCAGTCAGTCCTCACAAGTTAAACATGATCAGCCTGGTCAAGTACCTGACAAGAAAACCCAAGATTTTTTTAAAATGTCAGAGGAAAGAGAAATTTGTAATTCCAAAACCTAATAGTCTTCCCTCTGAAAAAAAAAGGTATCGAAAGATCTTTGTTGATAAAAATTGTTTTTTCAGAGAGAATGGAACTCAGTCATAATCACTCCACTTGACTTTTTAATGCATGTAATGAAAGAATTCTTTACACTATACTCTAGAGGGAGTTTCAGCTGAGAGTAATCATATTTTGTATACTTCAATTTAAATATGTAAATATTTCCATCTTTCATACTAATCAAAAACCCTTAGAAAATTTAATTCTAGTATAAAAAGTACACTTGCTTGCAGGATGTAAATTATAAATGACCAGTTTGTGCCACCTTTTTGCTTTAAGTAATTAAAATAATCTAACTAGAAATAAATAAGCAACTGTGAATGAATCAATTGAACCCCAGTCTATGTGCTCTTCTCACCGTCAATAGCTACTGTACTGACTCCATTAAATAACTAGAGACAAAGAGGAAATTGTCTCTAGAAAATTAATTTTGGCCACTAATCATGTTTTTAAAGCATAATAGTATCCTATCCTCATGGACGAACCATTAACACACCAGCCATAGATATACAATGGTCTAAGCTGTGATGCTTCTCCTGAAACAATGTCAAGCCAAGTAATTTCAAAGGGGCTAAGCAAGTAAGCACTATAAGATTTCACTGATTGTGCAGCTGCTTATAGAATGAACTCATGAAAGCCACAGTCACAAACTACATGTGCTTTGAATTGGTTAGTCTTTTTGTCAAAGCTACTCTTCTGCTCTAACCTACGACCAAAATCTATAAATAAATAGATAAATAAATAAAAATACAGGTTCTTATTAGCTTTGGATTAAGAGCTTGAATAAATTTTCAAGGGATAATGTATAGGAGTAAATATTTTTGTGTCACTATAAAACAAATATCAATGCTCTGGAGTTAAACTTCTGATTGAGTTAGATTTTATCAATATTACAAAGTTTCGGGTAGATACTTAAGTGCAGAAAAAATATTTTAATCACTATATGAAACAAATATGAATGAATTTTAACATTTTTTTAAAATAATTGACATAAATATATGCTGTACAAACCTTCTAATAAAGCACATTTCCTCTGGCTTTTCTTAGATCAGACATGATCCAGTTCACACTTGAAAGTTACACCAATTGCGTTCAAATTTGCACTTTGTATTAGAGAGCCGACCTGTACCACTACCTTTGCAGACACCCGTACTTTGCTAAAAGCTAGTAAAGCACAAGTATCACTTGTGTTAAATGACAAACACATGTCACAGTGACCATTACCATTGCATTTGTGGCAAGATTTTAAGATTCTGACAGCCCACACAGCCCAGCTAAGTACCTTTGCTAAGCAAAATGATGCCGCTCCTCTTGACTAATGTAACATGTTCAGATGAACTGACAAATTCTCTTTAATGCACTGAACATTCATGGGTAATAAAGCACATTATTTTATTATTTCCTTATGCATAATCCTGTAAGAGGTAGCATGACAGAGTAGTGTAAATCTAAAGCAATCCATTAGATTAATTATGGCTTTGTTGTTGTTAACTTAGTACCAGGAAAAAAAAAATTAATTTCTGGCTTTCTGAAAACTTTGTTACTGTATTTCTTGTAGATGGATTATACGGTTTGGTGCTTTAACGCTTTATTTTTTGTTCACTGTTTCCCCACTGTCACATCAGAGTCTAAGTAACAAAGAATACATGTTTATATAGGGAGAGAGATGTGGACTGTAACAAAATTTGCAGAAGTTAGTTATATGAATTCAGGTATTTTCTTTGTTACTTTACTTTTAGGCTATAACTGAATATAGTTCAGTTCTAGTTCCTTTGGAGTACTCTGAATTTTGGCACCAATTAAAAAAAATCCTGCCAAGGAATACTTGTGCCACTGATACCTACAGAAAAGGCATTTTCCTCAAACTCTATACCCTCTCCGGCATAATAAATGTCTTTTGGGATTGCTTTTCTGCCCATCAATTACAACTGGGGAAGATTTTGGATAGTCCCAACAGGGAACATGAATCTCTTCTCCAATGTAGAGCTAGCAAGACACTTATGAATGGTGACAATATAAATTTAACTATTCAACCAGAAAACGTGTGTGTTCTCAGTATTTTGTAGAAAATCTCATCTGTAAAAAAAAAAACCCAACACCAAAACTTTTCACCTTACACAAAATACCTGGAAAAACATCTAAGCAAAGCCAGAATACTGTCAACATAACATGAAAGGCAAAACCAACTGTAACTGAACACGGCCATCTGAGTAACAATGGGCAAGATACCACGTCCTAATTTCAGGATATGAAAGCAAGGGCGTCCTAATTTCAGGATATGAAAGCAAGGGTAAGCCTCATCTCAGGATTCATCTGAGACATCTGTTGTTAGTATCGAAGCCATAAAGACTCAGTCAGTATGCTATGAAAATGCATTCCTGAGATGACTTTGTTAGAAGCTTTCTCCAGACAGAACTTAGCGGTTGAAATCTCAAGACACTCTGGAAATAATCGCAATAAACTATTGGTGCCACTGCAAGTATGTGAGGAGAGCTGTTTTCTGTGTGACGAGAGTGTGCCAGCATGTGTAAATACAGGTCATCTAAACCACTGCTATATATCCATATTTACCGTTCATTTCCACAAAATTAGAAATGCAAACCAAGGTGGAAGTTCTACAGAAATCTATAAGGAATGTAAAAGAAACACCAACTATAACGTAGACATAAATACTGCAGCCTACCAATTCATGTAAATTATTTTAAATGCCACAGCAACCCAGACATAAAACAGCATAACATACAAGGGAAAAAGCAGTCAAATGATTGAATGCTGGCATTTTAATCAGAACAATGTAGTTCTTTGCCTAGGTTTACTCACGCAGAGGGAAATGACTTGATGAAACTAAACCCAGATAGCATATCAAAACCAGAAAGGAAAATACATTTTTCAAGAAATTTAATTTAACTTGTTGGAGCCTCACCTCTACTTAGCAAGACTGAACTATTCTGCAGGGAAATCCTACAATTTTTATTTCGTCTGAAACGCATAGAAAGCTTGAAGGTTTGTGTAGAAGCTCAAGATGATCAACAGGAATAACCTGAAGGCATCTTTCTCCTGATTACCAGTACTGTGCGACTGCTCTGCTTTTCTTAAGACAAGCATAGAGGTTCATTGATGTAAACCTGTTCAGCCTAGCTAGCTCTTATTCTGGTAGCTGTGCAGTTGTAATAACAAGCAGCTCAAGGTTTGCCAACTGCTTGAGAATTGATTAAATTTCTTTGATGGGTTTTGTGCCTAAGCTGAAATTTACACCACTGCGGCTGCTATTAAAGTTAGCTCAGGTATGCCTTCAGGAATGATAGGCATCACAGTGTTCCCAGCACCCACAACAACTTAAAATAGATGTGGCAAAGAGACCAAACACATTGTGACATATTATGGTCTACAGCTGTGTGTCTGTTGATGGTAAAACACATCGCAAAGTCGGAGGGCCTTAATAAATGATTCTGTAGTCCGTAAATTCCAAAAGACCATGACTTCGTAAAGTGAGCACTGTTGCCAAAAATCAGCTGTTTCCCGATATGTTGAATACTTGCAAAGATACAATGTGAATATATATGTTTCTTTGAATTTTACCTACATGGTCCGGTGAGGAACATCAAAGCGGCTAGTTGGATCAGGCACTGTGTAGTTCTGTGAACTCCTCTTTTGGAAACAAAACTGGTAGTGTGTCAGCATGTAGGCTGTGAAGAAAACAAAAGATGGAAGAATTATTAAAATAGATTACGGACACATGGGGGAGGCACAAACATATAAGCCAAAAGGCCTTATTCAGACCAAAAGAAGACACAAGCTGTTAATATGTCCTATTGCTGAATAATATATTTTATTTTTTCTTTTTCTTTTTTAAATCTTAGACATCTAGCTGAAAATAGAACAACTCAAGCGTGCAAATATCACATAGGCCTGGAGCAGTGGTAATAAGGTGGTACTGATGAGCCTTTGGGCTGCTCACACCTACCCCCAAAGGGCTATGTATGATCACAGTATTTTCAGATGATTTTTCATACCCAGTGACCAAATTGGAGCAAAGATAACAGTTCCTCCAAGACAGCATAAGTAAGTCTGCAGCTGAGTCAGCAAGGGAGCTTGCTTGGCTTGTGCCTGGAAATTGGCATCTCCGGGCACAGAAAGAGATGGGATGCTAAGCCTGCCCAAACTCCAGGAGCAGCTCGACACAGGGGCAGAACTAAGAAGTGGGCTCTGCTTTTCTTTCCCAAATTATGAAGTCTCTCAAGCTAACCAATTTAGAAAGCTGGTTTAAATAGTAATTTTCATGTAAAAAATGTAAAAAGCTAGAAAAATAAAGCCTCTAATGTATGCCATACATTGTATTTTCAGTTGCATTTAATATACTGTTGCTTTTAAAAGTTGACATAACTACAGAGGAAGAAAACATACCAATAATTAAAACCTAAACAGCACACTTCCCTCTGCAAAAGTTGTAAATTCCTGAAGTCAGAAGTGTAGGAAAAGGATTAGCCACTGACTACCGTGTTCCATTTCATTATTTATAATTAGTGCCAAGTGGAACCACGTGCTGTTATTATCCCATTTATTGCATGTCATTGCAGCCTAAGGTTTCAAGATCCCTTTGAATAACTTCAGCACAAAAGACTGATTCTGGATTAACAGATGCTCCACGTGTTATCTCAATGTCTCAGCCTTTACCCTTATGCCAAGGGATTTCGCTCCCAGGTGTTATAAAAAGGAGGCAGCAGACTGGAAAGAGAACACAATTGCTATGCTGGATGCTCAGTTTCTCAGGAAAAAAAAAAAAAGAAACAAAATGAAAGCAACAACAAGGCTGAGATTATTAACAAACAATNCACAATTGCTATGCTGGATGCTCAGTTTCTCAGGAAAAAAACAAAAAAGAAACAAAATGAAAGCAACAAGGCTGAGATTATTAACAAACAAGACTCAGACCAGATTCCAATTCATCTTCAGAATGGAAGAAAGTACACATTTACTACCCATGTACACTGCTGCACACCAACACAGCACTTCTAACGCAGCTCTGATACACCATCAATCATGAAGGGTCCCTCCCTCCCTCCTCTGGTAAAACAGTCTCCTGAAAGACAGCTGTTCCCTCCACTAACCCTGCACAGCCAAGAAGTGCAATGCATTAGAGTGGAAGCAAATCTGAACACATCCTTACAGCAAATGAAGACGAGAGGCTGTGTGTGTGAGAATGAGTGGAAAAGAAGCGGATCAGATGAAAAACAGCCAGGAAAGAAGGAATATGCATTATTTGTCTTACAAACAGTGCCACACAATTCTGAACTGGAAGGAGCCTGGACATGTCTGTGTGGCTAAGACTTTCATAAGAGCAGGCTTTGATACCCTCACAGCCCAGATCAACATTCAGATGAGAGACAATCACTCCAAACTCACTTCCTGAAGCATTTTTTTCCTAAGCGTTCAGCAAGCCCTTACGCCGCTACTAAAACACTCTGTTCCTGCCCCTGCCCCCAGACAGACAATGCACGGGAAGTGCAGCACAAGGAAGTGCGCCCACAATGAAGGTCACGGAGCAAAGAAAGCAAAACTCTCAGAAACAGGCAAGGGGCAGCCAGGGAGCTCACGAGCATCACTTAACTGCCTCCTGCCTGGAAAGGGCTTTCACTCTGTAAAGCGATGCAGAGGCTCCTTAAGGATGCTGTGGAGACTTTGGTGGGAGAGCTCGATCTTTCGGCTCAGGAAGGATGGCTCCAGACTTTTCAAACCAGCAGATCTGGTTTCAGTACTTCATTCCAGTGATGCAGCAGTGAGTCCACACCTTAGTAATTCGCTCATCTATTAAAACTACAATTTGCCCAGCATGTACCAATTATTGTTTAATTGAGGTCCCTAAAGGTCCTTGGTGGAACTCTTACATACTGTCACCCGTGAAAGAACAATGAAAATTACATTCAAAAACACTTAAAACACTTAAAATTAATTGTTCAATTATTTTTATACAGAAAACATAAAGGAAGAAAAACATTTCTCATCCACACTATCGATGCAGAAAATTAATTTTAAAAAAATCTTGTGATCAAAGCCAGTTTTAAGTCACTTTTAAGACTGCAAAGCAATTGAAAAGGGAAGCCTCTTTTTTGTTAGTTGAGCCTCCTTTCAGTTGAGGAATTACAGTTTCTGGCAATTAAAATGGGAATTTTAATAACACTTGATAAGTTCCCCCTTATCAAATTATTATGTTTTTAGTTATTGATAAACTAATTCATTATTAAATTAGCTTTTCAAACTATTCTCAATAAAGGAATTTCTTCCCAGTAACTTTCTATTATATTTTAATTTTATAACATTAATATCAACAATCCAGTTTTACTCCCATAACGACGCAGGATGTGACTCAGAGCTTTGGAATTAATTGCCCTAATTTACGATAAACTAAGTCTCCTCAAATAAGCTTGTACTGTTTGTATATTCAGCTACAAAACTAATAAACTTTACTCTTTATGAAAAGCAATAAAAAGCAGTTGACAATTCAGCTTGTGCAGAACATCAAGGTCCATTTGAGGCAACCATGCCAAAGTTTTATCCCCACACATCTTTCCACCTTGGTTCAATTTGCTTCTTTTAGAAAATGGAGAAAGGTTGTTATTTGATACAATGCATTTGGAGGTAGATGCTTATAGTTAACGTGAGGGTGGACCTGTAATAGGCACCATAAAACACAAATGCTAACCCCTGAAATATCTGGGATAAAATCAGGGAAGATGGAAACCTGGTTGATTTGTATTTTACAACTGTGAAACAATGGTTTGAACCATTCTCTGTGCTGATACAGTTCATTAGTCCTCCTTTATTCTTTCCGGGACACTGGTCAAAAAAACCCCCAAAACCAAAAAAAACCCTCCAAACCCCACCCCAGTTATCAGCATGAATCCTGGACCTATTTAAGGCAACATCAGTCATCTCCGACACCAACTGCTATGTCTATGCTAGAAAATTTAATTGGTGGGGCGCTTCGAGGCGTTGGCACTCTATCTGTGCTATTAAACTGCGAGACTGGTCCTAGCAGGATTGCAGCTTGGACATGGTTTTGGAGACAGCACGAGCAAGGAACTTGAGTTAGGCTATGCATACATTATGCAGAGAAAGAGACTGAGATTTGTGGTATTACAAATACATCCATGATTACAATACCTTAAAAGATGCTGATGTCTGGACAGGCGGGCACTCTGTGCTCCAGGTACAGAACTTAAGATCCCATCTTATGACTTGTATGATTCCTTTCCTATACTCATGAGAATCCCTATTTCAAAAAACCAAGAAGTGTACCTGTACAGTCTTTAGCTTTTTATTTATTTTGGATAAAAACTCACTTGAGACAAGAGTGTCAGAAATGCCTTTAAATGAGAGAATTCTGTGAAAAGCAAAAATCTGAATACAGTAATTTTTGCTTTCTTTACTTGCTAAGATGAATCTGCACTGAGAAATTGAGTTCCTGTGTTTATACAGAGGTGTACCATGAAGTAGATTTATCACTATCAGAAATAAATTTCAAAGTCTGGTAAAACTTCATACATAATAAGGTGGGTATTTCACCTGAGTGTTTATCAATAGGTAACAGTGATCTCATGGGTCCTTTTTTTTTTTTTTTAAATGAACTTTGGGCAATTTTTGTCTTGCTGTGAGGGACAAAAAAGTCTCAAAAATTGGAGAGCCTTAGATACGTATTTGTATTTTTTTGCTTAATCTATTAAAAAATAAATCAACACTACTACGCATCACATTCATCATCCTCAAAAATGTCTATAGGTGTACCTACACAGATGAAAGGCACTTTAATAGTTTTATGGGTATAATCCTCATGACTACAAAACCAGAAAAAAGGTGTATCACAATATCAACCCTGCAGCTTCTACTTCCAGTAGGCTTTAAAGGGCAGAAAATCTTTTGATTCTTGAGCTTCAGCTATGAAAATGTCTGCAAGCTGAAAGAGGCATCTCTGCCTTGCACTTCTTTCACTGGATCTCATTAGAAAGAGGTTAGAATCATTCTGGACCAAGACAAGATCAAAGCTAAGAGATTGCAACTGCAATGCTTATAAACTTGAAAAGCACCTCTGCACTGATATGAGAGGAAAACATGATACACCTAGTTCAAGACAGACTTTCTTGCTGCAAACAGGTTTTTTTTTTGTTGCTCTTTATTTATTTTCACATTCTTAAAGTTTGTTCTTTATCTTAAGGAAAGAGTCCATTTATAAAAAGAGATGTTTCTTGCACTGTTCACAAAAGGAATCAAGCCAGTTTCCAAGCACAAACTGCCGACTCGACTCCCAGTCAGCACGGGTCAGAAGTAGGTAAGAATTTTGAAAAGTTGAGGTACTACAGAAACGTACAGCTTTCTGACTAGGTATCTCAAAAATAAGTATTATCAATAAATACAGTAAATATGGGTCATGAATTCAGAAAAATATATGGGAGAGTAAAAAAACTGGAATGTATCGAGCTCGCCTAGGGGTGGATGAAGAACGAGTTGAGAGCCTATGGGTAAGAATTAGAGGGCAGGCCAATACAGGTGACACTGTTGTGGGTGTTTACTATAGGCCACCTGATCAGGAAGAGGAACTTGACGAGGCCTTCTACAGACAGCTGGAAGTTGCCTCACAGTCACAGGCCCTGGTGCTCATGGGGGACTTCAACCACCCTGATATTTGCTGGAAAAACAACAC
>VZSC01010960.1:205777-220467 GCA_013398225.1 Steatornis caripensis | reverse complement strand
TCTAGGCTAACCTGCTTTAGATGATCTCTAGAGGTCCCTTCCAACCCCTACCATTCTGTGATAACTGCACTAAAAATAAAACAAATTTTTTTAGCGATCAAAAGTGAAAGTGTTTACAATTTTCTGGCAATGCACTAGAGATATTTTCAGATTTTTCATTATGTATTCAAAATTTTGTATTGTTAATGTCTTTGGCCTGAACACACTGCTTGAAGGTCTGAGACTAGACCTGTCAAATGGAATTTAAAAGAACCATAGGATCAATGTTAGCTCTAAGTTTGTTACCGAAGTAGTCCGAAAAACGATGAATCGCTTGATGTGCTCAAAGATCTCATTGCAATCACTGGCTACCAATAGTCCCCTCACAGGAAACCAAAAATGAATGCGATCATATGCTCTTTAACCCTAGCCCAATAAACATGTTAATATTGTATTTTGCATTGAACTGCTTCAAAAGGCTACGTTAAGGAAGAACAGTTCTAGAATATCCTATAAATTAGATGGAAGAAGGAGGTACAGGCTCATTCTTCCAACTTTGACTTGAAAGATAATGTCCTGTGTATGTTCTAAACACTAGCTATAAAGACAAATTCTTCCAATATTGTGCAAACGTCAACTAAGTCCCCACTGAACTGAAACATCTTCTGCATTTCTGAGGTTGTAGCAGGGGTTGCATAAGGCAAAAATTAAAGGACAAATTTGATGTCACACAACACTTCATTCAGCTTCCTCAACTTTTATTTTTTGAGAATGACTGAAAACAATAATTTTATGCCCCTTTCACCCAGTTTAACTGAGATAAAAATTAATGATTAGCATCCTGAATTTAGACAATGTTCTCAATGAAGAAATGTCATTCATAGCACTGACTCAGCCAAATCTGTTTCAGCTGCTGAATAACTATGTTAGAAGGCTTCATTTTGTTTTGAAGTTCTGATAAGTATGGTAAAATAAAATCCAGACATTTCAGGTATGATTTTGTTAGTCTCGTAGCTCAAAAATTGTTCAGTCTAGACTTATCACATTTGTTTCAATCTAGAATAGTGACTTCATCATTTTATTGGCAAAGTTGAGTGGCTATTTTGGAAATACTCAGATCTGCTCAGCGTAACACTGTTCAAGTCAGTTCAGTTCATCTACAAAGCACCTGCTAAGTGCACTACAGTATCTGAATATGATCAGTAGAACAAGCAGTTAGGAAAAAGGAAAACATCAGGAAAAAACTACTAGGACAGTACTTCAGTTTAACTGCTCTTTTTTACTTATATCTTCTACGTATCTGGTATATCATCAAAAAAGCTTTTTAAAATCCGAGAAGTGATTAGAATCTCTTAGATTTTGATTCCTTCAGGTGCTTACTGATGTCTGACTCCTAGCACCTTTGTTTTTAAGAAAACAAATATTTTTTTTTTTTAAATCAAAGTTTGTTAAATTTCATGTATAATTTCACAGGACACTACAAGATAATCACGGCTAAACACACCAAACCAGGGAGCTAACTATTTGGTAATACAGTTATTAGCATTAATAATTTAGGAAATGGTCCCAGTCAACTTTAGATATCTCTACAGTTATAGGCATCTAGCCCTGAGACTCTGCACAGTCAACACAACAAAGGCTGTCACATCAAAGGACCCTTCCACAGAGCTGATGTATTTTAGTTGTTTGCCCTAGGATGAGATGAATAAGCCTTAGGAGTATCTCATGTCCTCCATGCATTATACAGCACATCTAAATCTGGCTTGATGAATCCCATCCTGAGAGTTCACTTCTCATGATCATAAATTGGTATCTGTAACTACTGTTTTTACAAATGCCTTTCAGCCACTGTTTAGTCTATAAGTATTCTGATCCATCTATTCATTTTGAGTGAGATTAGGCTCCACTATATATATATACACACACATGGAAAAAACCACATACCCCTTGTCATGAAAAAGATGTCATGAGCAACATACTGCTCCGTTTCTTCCATTCAGTTTCACTATTAACAGTTATTCAAAAGTTTGAAGATATTTATGACCCCCTCACTGACAGCCTTTTCTCCACCTGTCACTGCAACTGAGAAAGATGTTTCCCTCTCCTGTGGTTTTCAGTGTCACTGCTTAAACAGAAAAAAAAAATCTCACAAAACATTAGAAATTTCAATATTTCAGGAAATATTTGGGCGTGACTTATGAACATGAGATACATGTCTGGTGTGTTAAATTTGAGAGAGTAGGAAAGCATAAGTAAAGTTTTGAACTATCATACAAGGCACTGGAATGCACTGTGAGCGATATGCTGCTTAATCAGTTGGAAGCAGATGGACTTTCCTGAAAAGGGATGGTAATGGAAACATGCTGCCTGTTCACTGGGGTACCCAGGTAGGAAGAGTCCCATAATTTGGTCTTTCCTAACTATGCTGCCTAGGCAATAGAGAAAAGTCTCAGTAATCATGAATTCCTTTCTAAACTCCATTTTGTATAAAGTATACAGAAAATTACCCAACAATGTTCTTAATGAAACTTCTGATGAGAAATTATGGGGTTAATGAAGCTGTTTATAAGCACGGAGAAGAGATAAGATGTTGGCAAGAGGTGTAATAATCTCCTGCACTCATCTACCAAAATCCACTCTTCCACATCAAAAGAAAGTTAACAGTATGTATATGCAAACCTTAAACAACTCCCTAAGCGAACCCAGACTGTGGCTGCAATGCAGCTTTTATATTCAAACATATAAAACTATGTCTCTGGGCAATGAAGAAAGGTGGTGAAATACTAAATGTTCCTTCTCCACCCAAGAGTTACAGACACAACAGCTGTAATTGCATCTACTGGAATTAAACCTCTTTATCCAAGAAGTTTCACTGAATCTATTTGTGGAACGGAAGAAAACAAAACAAACCCCCTTTCTTTCTTCTTTTAAATTAAAGAGTAATTTAAAATACTTACAGCTCAGAAAGGAATTGATTGTTGTAAAACTGCCATGAGGTGAAGGCGTGACCTGAGGCCAGGGCCATGCTGCCCAAAAACCCACCAGCACTAAGCCTGTCAGCCCCCACTGTGGCCCTGTGGGGCTGACGGCCTGGCCTGTGGGCACCAGCCTGGCTTCAGCCTGAATTTCAGCTCGTTGTGGACCAGGTGGCTTCCCGGGCCCAGGAGCAGGACCCTTGGACACTGCGACTGAGGCATCGGTGCCATCTCCTGCCCCTGCGGTTACTCCCAGGCACCCGGAGGGAGCGGCGCAAATGGCGTCCCCGGGAAGGGAAGGGAGACGCTCCTGCACGCCCTGGGGACACCAGCAAACACAGCAGCACTGATGCGGCTTCCAGTGCAAACATCACCTTAAACAATACATAAAATCACTTAACGGGTCTTGGATTTACCTCTGCTTTAGGTGTCAATGCCCAGGTGCTGGTGGGGGGAGCTGCAGGGCGGCCTCTGTGAGCAGCAGCCCGGGCTGCCCGGTGCCGGGCACATCCAGCTCCAGCGGCCCACGGCAGGGCATGGCTGAGCTCCCCAGCCACGCTGGTGATGCCTCGGGGAAAGCGTGTTTCAGAAAGGGCAAAACACTGCCTGGCAGTCCATGCAGGAGCAGGTGGACACGTCCTGAAGGACCTGCGGCCATCAGAGAGCCCAGGTTGGAGCAGGTTCATCCTGCAGGACAGCAGCCCGTGGAGGCCCCAGGCTGGCGCAGGGAGCAGCGCAAGGAGGAAGGAGCGGCAGAGAGGGGCTACCATGGACTGACCACGGCCCCTGTCCCCATTCCCTGCGCTGCCAAAGAAGTGACTCAGCAGCAGCCCCGCTGCTCTGTTCCATGGAGCTGTGCCCCAAAGTGTTACTCTTCAGGTGGACCAGGTTCAAAACCAACCGCCACAGGCTACAGCTCCATACAGTACGAACACCCAATGAACTGGCATGGCTCACAACCCCAGACTTCATCAGGATGTTTCTGCTACCCAGCAAAGGCAGTTCTACGTGATCTGGCAGCCGCCGCTCTCTTTGATGCCAGCATTGAAAGGGATAGATTGTCCACTTCAGGTCTCAGTGCGCAGCAGGTAAATCTGCACTTCTTTGTGTGAAAGCCTAACTGTACTTAAGTCCCAGGACTGAATACATATAATTATATACTATTTACAGCCTACAGAAACATCTAAAGTAACCCAAACCAGTCCAGGTGAAGCTGCTGATTTTCACTTGTAACTGAAATTTCTCATTGCTAAGAATGCAACTTATTGCTCACTATTTTTCTGTGTTATTGTGATCAACCATGCAAGGCATCAGGGCCGAGGAGCAAAAACTGAGAGAAGCGCTCACTGCAGGGACATACTCCTCACCTGCTGTGGAGAAGCATCATAAGTAAACTTTGAGACTCTAACACGCCTTCACTCATGCCTGAAGATCACTTGTAGTGTGGCTTTCTGTGCAGCTGAAGTAAAAGATCTGTTATTCATTTTGTATTGAATTAGTATACAGAACTTCAGTATTGGAAAAAGTAGCTCAGCCATCTCTTTCCCTATCAATACCATGAATTTTGTTTGAATGTTTATACAAACTAAAAAGCTAAGAGCTTTCAGCTGGTGGGGAGAAGGGAGGAGGAAGAAAAAAAAGAAAAGGATATGTGGGAAGATAACCCTGATAGGAAACGCTTGTGTCATGCTACATTCCGTCATTAAATTCACAATTTAATGAACAATTCAGATTCGCAAAATTACAAGGAATTCTATGTCATCTCAATGCCAATATTTTAATAAAACTAGCCAGACAGTCGAGGGGAAATGAGCCAGTGGCTTTCCTATCACCATTTAACTCTTCCGCTCAGATAATACAGGTTTGGCTTTTCACAGGGTTTATTTAAATCTGAATACTGGAAAAAGCTTGCGGTTGAGGGCAGTAGTAATCAACATTTGTTGTTGACATACATTTCCTCAGATGAGTTAATATGAGAAAAATACTGTAAATAACTCCCGAAGTATATAAACTCAGTTGGTGATACATGAGATTGAGCTCTAATGAGATTATCTGTGAAAGGAACAGAATGACCTATACCCTACCAGGACAGAGAATCGGTGTGGACCAGAAGCTCTGTGCACTGTATGTAGACTTTGACTTCCAGAGGCAATATCAAAAGAACAGGCACTTCTGGCTGATTCACTATAATCACTCCTGTGTCGCAGTACTGCTTTGCTATTCTGTGATTTTATAGGTCATTATAGTAATGGAAGTGCAGTCATCTAGACAAAATGTACAAGTACACATTTACCTTGAGAACTGATAGCAACCCCAGTAGCATTTTCTAGCAGTGATAACCATATATTTTGCCTATACATGTTTCCTTCTCTATTGTAATTTAAATCAAAGAGCTGCAGTATTGTTTCTATACATTCACAGTAGAAGTGATGTGCCCTAAAGCATAATGATTCTCTTTTTCTTTTATATACAATTTTCACAGTGATGCTTTGGGAAGTAAAGAAAATGATGAGGTTTTTTGATAGATGATATGAGTGGAGGTGACTTAGATTTTTAAATATTTAAGAAAAATACGATGCCTCAGAAACTAAGGAGAGTATTCGTATCTGTTTTCTTTCCCTAGAGGCAGAGGTGAAAGTATACTGAAAGTCCATTTTCCTTTTCAAGGAAAGGTTAACCATACCAGACCAATCTCAAAGTGATCTGTGCCAGCAGTACTATAATTTTCAGGTACCTAGCTAGGTTCCGTTAAAAAAAAAAAAGTAGTAAATCTTTAAGCCAACAGCCAAATTTAAAGGTAAGAAAAAAAAGTCCCCAAGTTAGATTGGGAAGGACTGTTGGTTTTGTTTATTACTGCCTTTCCTGGAATATGGGGTACACAGTATTCCCTACAAATATGTTTTATTTAACATATTTTCTGCTCCTACAGGCACTTAAGCTATTGGCAATGGCCTTCATTTCTTATACTTTCTTTCCAAGATATCCTGTAATTGTGGCTTTTTATCTTTTATTGTAAGACATAAGTTACACGTAAGGTCTTCAGTGGCCCCCAGGAGAACATAAGCAAAATGTTTTGGGAACCTTCTGAACTAGACATTCACTGAATAATTGCAATGTTGGGGGCTAATCCTTAAAAACACAGGTGCTTCCATTCCTATGGCACACAATCACATTAGCTTTATGTTTCTGCTGAAGTAATGCAATTCAAGACCTAATAACAGTATTAAGTTGCATAATTAATTTAAAGGCATTAAAGCACACCAAGATGTATTGAGACAATTAAGATCTTTAGCAGCATTGCCTTATAACAGTTGCTGCTTCTGGAAGGCAACACATTAGCATACAATCAGCCCAACCAACGGCTCTCACTGGGATAAGATTTTAAATTACTTAATAAATAAAGACTTTACAGACAAAAATTCTGTCAACATCTTCATAGGGTTCATGAGCCAAGTAAAGTCCTGATTTATTACAAGCTAACAATGAAATTACAGAAATTATGTGTTTTGCTGACATTACAGAAAATGAGGCAGAAATCTCAGCTATTTTTTTAAATACAGTAAAAGGAATAATGTCAGAGTTAAAACCCCCAAGGCTGAACTCAGATAGCGGTCTTGCATTAGTGTAATGAAATGCCAATGCAGAATACCCAAAAGAACTCATTGTGTTGGGTTTTTTTCTCGAGAAAATGAGCCAGTATGGGTAACTTCTGAATTAACTGATTTCAGATGGAACAATATCTCTCCGATGTTATAAAAATGATTAACTGCATCAATTCGAAAAAACACTGCATCTTTTCCTTCAGCAATATCCCTATGGCTCAATTTCCCAGAGATGCAGGAAATGCCCTGAAGAGGGCTGTGATACCACGTAACTTAACTACTTTAGTCTGATGTGAATCACCCCTTGCAGCAGCCTCTCTCCATGATTATAGGAAAAAGCCCAATGGCTAATTTAGATTAAACATCCAACATCTAGACAGATAACTTGAGGCAAGTTGGATTTCACCCAAAACTAAGTCAAGAGTCTGAACAAAAATCTGGCCTTTTCCTTCTTATAAAGCAGTGATACAGTCAAGATCTGAAGATTTGCCAACACAGCAAACATCACCTTCTTCACAGCCATCTGAAAATGGTCTGAAATCCATTGACTGCTAAACTAAAGATCTAAAGCTTATATCGGGTCTGGCAAAGCAACACAGCTCACTCAGTAATTCCTATATTTCTACCTGTTTTGTTTGGCTATTCTTTAGTTGACAACATTTCTGAAAAGAAATCTAAGCATTAAGAATATATAATGAGGAAACAAGTTTGACATCACATATAGGAATAGTTAATGTTTCATAGTTTTCTATCATAACGCTCACAACCTTTGTAAACATATGCCAATGGAGAAATCAGTTGGTTTCATGATTCATAGATAAACTTTGGCTTTGCCATGGACTCTACCAAGGACAGTGTGTTGCTGAACTGAGCCCTGAAGTATAATGGAGATCAAGGTGTTACTCCGCATGTCTGCTCCAAATTCCCTCCTTGTCCCCAAGATAATGCATCCCTTAACCATCCTTATCCCTGGGAAAGAGACTGTCCTTGCACTGACTAGGTTATTCCAAGAGTACAAAGCTACGATATCACCCATTCAGCACCACTCATGCCACCTTTCTCTCAGTGTAGGGGTTTTGGGGGCCCTGCTGCCATTTCCCCTCCTTTCTGCACCTTGCTACAGCACAGCTCAGCTCCAACAGGCATTAAGGCAGTACTTCACGCCCTCTTATTTTTTTAAACAGTGTTGCAAGCCAAGTAAACGTTGCTTACAGACAGGAACATGAGCTGCTTCAACTCTGCATGTTATCATACTCCTATAGTTATTCATTTCTTTAAAAAAGAAATTGTCTCTATGAGCTTTTTTCCAGTTTAGGAATCACGTCATAATCTTGTTCTACATTAAATTAATGAAAGAAATCCAGCGTCAACCACCGTGAAGCTAAAACAAGTTAAAAAGAGACACAAGCATACCTAGTTGCTCAATATTGGTCGTATTCTGGAAGAAAGCTTGCCAAAGCACTGATGAAACTGCTTCTGATGTCATCTATTCCTTTAAGTAGTACAGTTTTCTTATGGGGAGCTAATTTCATGGGAATATCAGTTTGAACAACAGGGTGGTTATAGTTTAATAGTCATTTTCAAGGACAGCCTTTCTACCTTGCAGCAGATAAATAAATTCCATCTACAAAACTTTTTTCCCTACCACGTAACTTCAAACAAGCAAACTTTTCAAGGCCTCACTATTCGTATGGTTACACAGTACAAGAATAGCTCTTTCTCAGCCCAGCAAACAAAAGGAACAACTGGGAACATTTTAATAAGCCTGTAAATTCAAAAAGCAGTGTGAAATTATGAAAAGTGTGTTGATGCCTCAAACACTGTTATATACGCATTAGATGTAAAATGTCACCTATTTAAATGCATACCACTCTGTGCTCTGAAAAAGAAGAAAGCAGACTAAGGGAACACATGATGGGTCAGAGTAAGAGTCCTGCAATGCAAGCTCCCAGGTGGGGTAAGCCTTCAACCAGATGGAATCGTCATCTTATTTCAGGCAGAGAGAGTGGCTGTTAGTTGTTTACTTGCAAATTTAAATGAGATGCATTTCAAAGCAATGTTAGCTGAGATAGAAATTTGCTCTGGTGCAGAGAACAGAATTTTGTAACGGACATGACTTTGCAATTGCTTTTAAGTAAAAGAAGCCTATTTTTTCACAACTCTCTAACATTCAAATGGCTTGGTAAACTTAAGATACTCTCTCCAGTAAGTCAATATGCAACCAATCCACAGCTGTTTACTTTAGACATGACCATTTCTCTAAAGAGTTTATACTTTAATGAAGAAGCATGTATCTTGTTTGGAGGAAGGGTGGAAACCCCACTCTGAACAAGTATCTTTCATAGTTTGTTTCTGGTCCTTCTCATGGTGCAACAGTACTTACTCACTAAATAATAGGGCAGATTTGCTGGGCTTTACCCTAGTTTCTGTGAGTCTTAGTCTTACCCTAGTCTGTGATTATTAGAAAACCTTTATATTCACATGAGGTTACTAGAAAAACAGCTCATCATCAACATACTCTGTTGCTCTGCAGTGATAAGTTATTGCCTATATTCTTGCCTGCCAGTACTGCCAATTATCAATTAAAGTTGCTCCAACCCAGCTTCTTTACTCAACCCAAAGCTCAACTCCGAAGGAAGAGGTACAAGGAAAGAAGCAATTCTTCTCCACTTTCGAATGCACCTCGCTGAAGATGAAGAGTCAAGATCATTGTTTCTTAAAAGATGATGTCGATGTAATTTTGCAATAAATCTCTGCATGGCATTTATACTTATTCACGTTTAGATGCTAAAGATTTTAAGGGAAGAAAAAAACCCCAACTCAACCAAAACCCAACCAAATATTGCCAGGAGCAAAGAGTTTAGGGTGATCTTGAATTTGCATTGTACTGTTGGGAGGAATTTGTAGGCTTTGCTGAAACAATGCTGCTGTACGGAGCACCCTGCAAAGCCTTGGTGCCAAACACTTCTCACAGCACAGGAGTTCCCCTGGGCTCCTCACACAGACCAGTGAGTTTCATGCCAGGCTTAATCCTAGAGTAACAGAGGAATCACATGGGTGCTCCAAAACAAAGCCTCACAAAGAAATTTCCAGCTACACTTTTCTTTATTTCTCTTTCCTTGCCTTTCTTAAATATAGGAACATTTTCCCCTAACTTAGAGTGCATGAGCTATATACTCTTCTGTCTTTTGGTTTAAGAAACCATTTGCCAAATTCTCCTACAAGAATTGGTAAAATGGCAAGATTGCTACATGCTCTGCAAGTCATATCAGAGAAATATGTTGAGCTGTAGCTCATTCACTAAAAGGAAATTATATATTTCTTCTGCCAGGGAACCACTAAAGTCTGTTATGTCCAGATTAATTGTGTCTACTAACTTTAATTTTCCAGGCACAGGACCAGAAGATCAGATACTTGGAAATTCTGTATCTGTAAGAATTTAAGTCAAAAAAGAAAAATAAAAAAAAAACTTTTAGCAAAAATATAACATCAATAGTAAAATAGAGATACAGAACAAGTAATAAAGCAAAACAAACAAGCAAAAAAAAAAAGAAATTTAAACTCTGCATCGTTATAATACCTCAACTGATGCCGAGTGTTTTTTCCACCTGACCAGAGAAAAGTCTAACTGAATTGTAAGAATTTTAAAAATGAAAAACCTTATTTGCTATTACATAAAAGTTCTTTTACTTGTTCAGAAATGAGAAAAATAGCAAATTCCTACCTCAGGTTTACATACCTCCAAATACTAACATTATAGCAAAAAAAGGAAAAAGGATAATTAAAAAGATTACTTAAAGTACTTTTTATTGCCAAAGGAATTCAAAGAATCCAGCAAGATGTAGTCTTTTCAGTCCAGGTTATTTCTTCAAATAGAGCCCAAGCAGAAACTAAAAGTATCCCAGTTGTATATGTTTATTCAAACTGAAATGATTTTTTGAGCTTTCAGAGTTTTAGCTATAATCAGATATCAATTTATGCAGGAAACTTGCATTTTGAAAAAAATCAAAAGCATTTTGGAAACTAGGTTCAAGCGAGATTGTTTTATCCCCATATTTTTTCAACTTTTTTTTAAAGCGATATCTAAACCTGCTCAAATTGTATCTTTGGGGTTTTTTTTTTGTTTTGTTTTGGTTTTGTTTTCTGGCAGGTAGTTATCAAGACAACAATCTTGATTATCTAAGACAATAATCAATGACAAAAACCAGAAAGCAGGTATTTTACAAATAACTGTCAAATCCACTTGTGTCGTTAGATAAAACCAATTTAATTTAGTTGACAGCAAGATATGCTCTCTATTTCTAGGTTTTCTGTTACCATTGTTAACATACTAGGCTGGTACACATTTTGCAATCTTGACTATTAAGCATCACATTTACTTGAAGATGAAACTCCATCCTATTAAAAAAAAAAATGCAGTTGAGTTGTACTTATAGGTAAACATCATCCTTTGGTGTGCCTGAAAGCCCACTGGGCTGTGAAGACCTTCTGATTATCTATTTGTAATATATAACTACCTAAGAATACCTACCAAAAAGTGAAAAAATTAGCATACAGACCAAAGTCACATAAAGCAAGTTTTTGTTTCCAATTTAAAAATCAAAATATCTAACCATTCTTTCCTTCCTTTTGTCTCTACTCGGAGCCTTGTTACTCCAAACATTTGTGAAATTACTTGCTACAGCTCAAGTGTTTCAGCTTTTTACATGCTGAAGTGAAACACAGCAACCATCACAACAGATGACCCAACTCTCCACATGCCTTACAGTTATGGACCACATTCGATTTACACCCTACGTTTGCAGTTTCCGGCTATGTAATAATATGCATCTTTGGACTCTGTGGCAAGACATAACATGCAGATTATTTCACATCTGAAGGGCACTTGGAGGGCACACTGCATTTAAGAGGCCAAGAAGCCACTTCATTAGGAGAGTATCTCAGTAGTTCTTCAAGCACATCTAGCCCAGCTGCCCAAGGAGCCTACCAAGAACCAGATGTTAGAAAATATCTCACAAGAACTTGCCATTTACATCCTGTGACTGTCATCCAAGAAGGAAAAAAGGTGGAGGAACCATCTGATGTGACAGAATAGCTGGCAATCCCTGTAGAGTTGTATCCTGATCAAATGATTTACAAGAGTCTTTGAAGAGGAGATGAATATTAATGGTAACTAATGATGGACAGCATGTTTACTAACAAAACCTAAATATATTTTAGTAAGGAAAATACGGATTTATTTGATCTTGCCAACTAGTTCCATATTTTTGCAATAATGTAAATGTAACTTGGTTGTTACCACAGCAAGATACCTGTAGCTAGATTCTGGGACATTATGAATAGCTGAAATGGTAAATGTAATGGTAGTAATTTCTTTTTCGTTTGCATTAGTCTTGTGTTTTATTGTACATAATTTATGTGGTGGGTTTTTTTTTTCTTTCACTTGTGCCTGGGGATACATATCCGTACTGTTCACAAGATCCCTTATCTGGTTTACAAGCAGGTAATAAACGAATAGTGAAATGAACAGATTAACGACGTATTTTAAAAGTTCAAGAAAAGTTTTTTTCAACTATCAGAAATAATATCTATGAATGTGTAAATATATTTTAAAAGACACTTCTTAAACTACACTCTCTTCAGCTTTTTTGCATACTTTATAAGATTTGTTGAAACCTAATAAAAATATGTATTTCTAGGGAACTGCTTCTGATTTCTACAGTTCATAGATCCAAAATAAACAGTTTGCGTAACGTGACTTTAAATTCATTAACTATATAAGAACCTCACTCATTCATGTTCCTGACAAGAACATCTACTACAGAAAGCACAGGTTAGAGTAAGCAAATATCCCAGTGAATTATGAGCAAATTATTGTCTACCCTGTGTGGAAATTGGTACTTTCTCTATTTTTTTGCCAAGTGAGTTTCAAACCTGGACAAATTAAACCAAACTAAACGTCTATAGGACACTGTTCTGTAGTCTCATTTGTGGAAAACTGGATCTTAACACTATTCTAGTTGTAATCTCTGTCCTGCTTCTCTTGTCTATGTAACTGTCCTGAACATGATCAAGTGAGACACAGTAATCACAGAGAAGCTAAGCACAGTGCATTATCTGTCCTGGGAGCATCACTAGAGCAGAAGCATCCTCTGTTAGCTACTCTTACACAGCATCTGCTGTGTATTAGCTCTAGCAGATCCAGACCAAAGGAAGGTCATTGCCTCAAAAGCTAGTAGAGATGAACTGAGAAACTGAGATAGGCAGTTTAAAAAAAAAAAAAAAGAAGGCGTCCTGAGCACACTTTGCCTTGGGTAATTTGTCTTGTTCCAAGTTCCCAGAGATATACGTGGAGTGCAAAGGAAGAGACGGTCCATAACCCATGTGCTCTCCTTGAACTAGCATTCCTATCAGTATTTTACTCCTCGTCTCTAAAACAATCACATAACTTTCCCTTTGAATTGTGACTTGAAAGCAATCAAAGTTTTGGATCTGAAATCTTTCTTCTGATTATGTACTTAATCTAATAAAAAGTCTCATACAGGAAGATTTACAAAGTATTTTCCAATAAAGGATGACAATTTCTTTGGAATCTTCCTTGTTCCAAGCATCCCTGGGATGATCATTAAACTCTGGCAGCTTCAAGACTACCTCTATGTATTTATCAAATCTTATTCCAGCTCTTACAAGATAAGATGAAAGGATACTGTTACTAGCCCGGCTCAAGAGTTATGGCAGTCTCAAATGCAGAGCACTTTACTCAATGACATTTTTTTTTTAAAAATAGAATTTTGAGTGGGTTTTTTTTTGTTGTTCTGTTGTTGTTTTTTTCTTTTTTTCCCCCTAAAGTAGGATAAGAAGTCATAAAACAATGTAAGTAAATAGAAAAGGACAGTGTTTTCTAGAGAGACAGCTGAAATTGTCCAGTAGCTGTATAAACAAAATGAATACTATAAAATGCACTGGAGGGAAAAAAAATACCTGTTTTTGTACAAGAGTCAACACAAAACACAGGTGACTTCTACACACATTGTGATTGATGACAAAACCTTTTATTTTCAAAAGAACCACCACTCCCCATAAAAGCCCCAACACCCTCCACCCCCCGCCCCAGTTCTATAGGTGTTTGCTTGCAGTATTACAAGCTACCTGAGGCTGTGCTGAAACCTGTGTTTTGATTTCAGATCCAACATTTTCTCTCTACAATTCTGCTTTATCTTCCCTCTAATTGTGTTTTGTAGTACACTTGATCAAGTGGGTCTCTCCTATGAGGATACTCACACCAACCCATGACCAACCTGGTTGCTGACTAGTCCACTGTGTTAAGGGAAGTTAACAAGAATATTTCCCGTTCCCTCCCAAAATTAAGTAGGATACAATATTCAAAGAACACTTTGAAAAGAAAAGGAAGCAGCAGTCTGAACCCTACTATATCTGATTTCATGTTACATTTGAAAAAAAGAAACTAGCTTATAATATAGTAATACAAATACAATAATGAAGTCTGTTTTCTTTCATCCTTCTTTCCCTCTTTGCCTTACTTTCCCTTCCACTTTTACAAACATAATTTCAATCTTTTCACTTACATTTTCTTGAGCTGTAGCGTGGTTTTTTTTTTGTGGGTGCCTCTAGCATCCTTCAGCCTCTAAAATCTCCTTTTCATTTTCATAGCCTTCCTCTCTGTCTCTCCCTGTTACTGAGATGTTCCCTGTTTCTTTTTCTTCTTCCCGCTAGATGTCATTTCTTTGAGACATTTATCTCTTTTAGCAATTTCTCGACACCCCTCTTGATGATCTTTTTCCGGCAACAAGTAGTATCTGAACTGCTCCATCACTGCCACGGTACTTTGGAAGTTTAAGATGCTTAAATGGCGTGTTTTGAATTCTTTTGTCAGAGTCTATTTTGTTCATTTATACTTTAAACTTCTGTATTCTGAATGTGACATTTCATGCAGGATTTTGGAGGAAAGTGAAGGTGAAGGCAGAGTTGATGGGAATGCCGGTTCAAGGAGAGTGCATGGGTTATGGACTGTCTCGTCCGTTGTGCTCCATGTACATCTCTGGGAACTTGTAACAAGACAAATTACCCAAGGCAAGATGTGCTCAGGCCACTCTTTTTTTTTTTTTTTTTTTTT
>VZSC01010960.1:193521-205682 GCA_013398225.1 Steatornis caripensis | reverse complement strand
TTTTTTTTTTTTTTTAAACTGCCTATCTCAGTTTCTCAGTTCATCTCTGCTAGCTTTTGAGGCAATGACCTTCCTTTTGTCTGGATCTGCTAGAGCTACTACACAGGCAAGTAAACACCATAAAAGAGCTGGAGACAGTTTGCAAACAGCAATCTCAAGAAAACAAGAATAAGCAAACATATTGTTTTCATCCTCAGAGAGCTTCCAATGCCAGATGCCCTCAGAAGCGCAAGAGGTATCCTCTAACTCAGCCAGGACATGGAGACCTACCACCATCATGTCCAAGGGACCAAGAGTGGAGCAGAGCCTTCCTTTGCTTTCAAGCAGGGAGTAAAAAGGACACTTAGAATTTGGACCTATTTCAAAAAGGTGCTCTAACAGTGCCATGGAGAGAGACACACAAGGAAACACATTACCTCTGCTCTAATTTACTTTTCCAGTGTATAGTTGGAGTTATTTATCTCGGCATATGACCCTTATAAAGTATGGTAAGGAGGGCATGAACCCGGTGATGAGGCACACTGTAAGTTGCGAACCACAACTATGAAAGCTTGTAAAGAAAAACCCTGGGAATCAGTGTTGATATAAACATAGGAAAGAGAAAAGCAAATTCAAGAACTGAGGAATTTATTCAGGGATATTTACAGATTAGTAATATTTTAGAGTATAATATTTAAATAGAAAACTAGATAAGCTATTTGCTTTCACACATCTGTTTAAAAAAATGAAGAAAGAAAAATAAATTAACAATGCAAAGTTTCAATTAATTTTTCTCAGTCTTTGAAAAATTTCTAATGAAGACAAGGGCATATGATCCAAGTTACAGGAAATATAACTGCTTCCTCAGATGATAACATGATAAATCTTGACAAGATATTTCACTTCCCAAGAATTCTCTCATATTCACAGAAAAACGGAAATCTAGGAATCAATATATCTTGGCAAGGAAAGGCTCTTCAGCAAGAGCAAAACACCCAAGTGGATCATAAAGAACTACCAGCTGTCATTAAAATGCTTGAGAAAATTTCTTTCCAAAGGAAGTTATAAAAATCAGATCAGTTGATCTGAAAAAAACCCCTGAAGAATCAGAAAACAGTAGAAAGCTCTGAATCAGCCAACAACCTAGCTGACAATTTTTCTGAGAGTTTTCTGACATTTCTCTTCTTGTTTCAGGCCACAGATTTATAGAGTTATGCCCTTGGGTAAATATTTCCATTTTTATTCACAAACATGAAAATAAAATACATCTAAGCCGCATAGCTGTAGACAAACACCAATCCAACACATAAAAAAAGATAACGTCATATCCCATTTTCTATTTTCTCATTTTCAAAGCCAGCTCCATGATTTTGGGAGGCTTGCTTCATTATTCTGATTAGCGTTAGGCAATTCTGGGAAATTTAAGCTGACACACTGTAATAAGTTCACAGAAAGAAAACCATTGGTGAAAGGAAAACTGTTTGAAGCATGACTTGGCTACACAGGTGGAAGAATCTGCTTTTAAACAGAGGGTAAACATAGAGAAGAATATCTCACATTCCATCCTGAAGAGCTTGTCTGCTGTTAGGAAGAGTGCTTACGTGGACATCAAGGTACCATCTTTAGTAACTGCTAACAACCACAGGGAAGTTAAGGATCTAGGCCACAACACAAACTGGAACACAAACAACACAAAACTGGAAGAGTATATTAAGGCTACTCAGTTCTTTCTAGCTATTGCCAACCTTTTGGGTCGCAGCACTGCTGGCAATCAAAAATGAAAGAAATTCTTTTTTTTCTGTAAACAGATTAAGATTTAAAACATCCTTAGCATTACGTCCACAGATCGATGCAGGTTAGAGCTGAAAGCTTCACACCATTAGAAAGATGACTAGGTTTTGATAACTATCAAGTAGAAGAATATCTAGAGAAGAATTGACTACCTACACCCTTTTCTTTTTTTTCATATTTTACTTAAGATTTATGTGTTCTGATCTGCTTTAGAGTTGTCTGATGATTAATACTTCAGGTAGCTTAAATGCAGCACACACTGTATTTTAATGGCTGCAAAATAAAACTCAACAGAGTTAGGCCAGAATAAACTTTCTGGAAATGTCCCTCACAAAGACCTCTTAGCATCTGAACTGGACTAGTGTCAGTACTCTCATCATCACTTTTGTGTCTTTTCTTCTACTACGTATAATTAAATGTCTTGTAAAATAACCAAACCAAACCAAAACGCTTCCCAACCATATCTCGAGTACGTAGGAAGGCAAATCGTGTCCAAAAATGCTTGTCGTTGACATTTAGCTCCAAGCTAGTTCCAGAAGAAAATCAACGTTCAAACTCTGAAATTTCAAAGTTAATGTAAATTAAGACACTTTAAGTATATAAGAAGTGCATGTCAGAAATTTTGTTTTGACACAAGCAAGTCCACTTCTGATATCAGTGGGCTGAATTTTTTGCATTTAAAGTACATTAATGCACTTTATCAGAAGATACCAGTGATATGCCTGATTTTTATTGAAAATTGATATGTTACTGATCACTTGATTGTATCAGTTGATATTATTGCTGATCGTTTTTGATGAAAATGATTGATTTTTAATTCCTTGTATCAGCTTTTCAATCCATTTGAAATATTATAGAAAAAAAGATTTATTCCTCCGATGCCTACCTGGCTCATATTAAAACTCTCCATGTTCCACAGCACTGTGCACGTCAAGGAGCATGTTAGGAAAATATCGTCTTCTCTTTTTACAGATTTTATAAAGGTGAAGTGCCTGCTCTGTTACAGATTCTGACAGAGCACCATTTGGTCTCCTATTCCAGTTCTCCAGAATGGAGAACATGACTACAAGTACCAGCTTCCCCATTTGTCACAGAATAACAGTATCAATTGAGCTTTGCAAGAAAAAGGCATGACTATAACTTGCTTTTTGAAGTGAGATCAACAGGCAAATGTCAGCTATAACAGAACACGGCAAGGTATTGAAATGAACCTGAGAAATACATGGCACTGACACAGCTTGCCTTAGCACCCAGCATCTCTTCCACTGCAACAGTCCTTAACTATTTTTATCTTTCACATTTCATGCAGCACTATTACTCACTGCTCTCAGATGTATGTGTTTAATGCTGACTTTTGCTAAGCAATCAACTCCACAAATTGTGGGATGCTCATTTCTGGACTAGAACTGTTTTAGGCTAATATGTTTAACCTTCTGCTTTGACTTCTGTGTGTTTCTCTTTGCTCCTATATGCTGGCTGTACTGTTCTGATGTACTGTGATGTATAGTAGGATAAAGGTGGTAAAACCTCCCTGTCACACAGGTTGATAAGTTTGAACAGAAACAAACAAAAAGAGTTTTGCCTCTTCTTGGTGCAGATTATATCCGTATTTCTGGATGATCTTGTAGGGCACAGATTGATTATCAACAACTATGAAAGTACAGCCTGAGACGCTGAAGTTAGAAACATCTCTATTTAATAATGGCTTTTTCTTTTCTTTTTATAAAATACAGTGATAATTGCTGGTACCTACAATATTAACATTTTTACAAGCACTATAAAGCTTTGAAGGGTATCATTCATTTCGACTTCTGCTGGTACCTCTGGAGCCAGTTTTCTGTTGGTTTGGGTTAACAGCAGCTTTACTATTAAATGGCAGCAGCTGAGTTATTCACAATGTGACGGTTACATCTTTGTATCAGGAGAAACTTGCAGCATTTAACCAGTTTTTAACTTCACCCGCTCTATTCTAGAGCCAACTGCAAAATGCTTCTGAATGATGCTTTAAATCTCATTACTTCTTTTGCTTTTGTCAAATGGAGGCTATAACCAGGAAGCAATCTCTCTGGATGTGCACAGAAAGATTTAAACTACAGTTTATGATATAAAACATTAGACAACCTCTTTGCAATCTCCTTTCTTCCTTTTTCTACCTTTCTCAATAAAAAAAAGATGAATCAGTTTTCCAATCTGTTTTGCCACATAGCTGCACAAACAGTTTTGCGGTAACACAGAAACATGTGACAGGCAGAAAATAATCAGACTTCAGCATAGCTGGATATCTGTATTGTGAAACCCAAGATTAATACTGCTTTGAAGCGCCAGTGCTGCTGAGACCACAGAGTATCCTTGCCTTCACATGACGTTACTGGAGGCAAATGGGTTATTCAGAGTTCTTAAAGTTCGGCATCTATCTCTGCAGAAACTGCAACTGCACAATTAGGAAGCAACCCAGAACCTGCTCACACAGAAAATCTATCCCTTGTTTCCTGTACAAGCAATGTTACCTATTGGTACAGTTATTAACTATTGTTAATAATTCACATTGATGCTGCAGAACCATCATATCAACAGAAGATGGGAATGGCTAGCAAACAGTTATCAATTGCCTAATTATTGTTCATTATTAAATACAGAACAGTATCGAATTAAAACTCTTAAATCCCAAGTTGAGTTAGAAGTAACATCAGTTGGAAGAGATCCCTATGTTAATAAGCTATAGATATATTTCACTGGGATTATTAAACAACTGATCTTACGTAGGCTTCACCAGGAGAATTTCCATGAGAAGCATCATGGACAAGTTTTATAACTGGGAAAATAATTTGTGTATAATCGTTTCTGGATGAATCAAATGTAAACCAACATTTCCTTTCAAACCAGAAGGAAGAAGCCAATTCCTTTTCTTAATCAATAAACAACGCCACTTTCTGTCTTTGCCACAAGGCAAAAGATTTTTTTGAGCTGTATTGTGAAGCACTGCGTCTGATACAGTGCCATTTTGAAATTTAGAAAGACAGTACCTGAAGACCATAATTAACATTAATTTTGAAAATTTACCCAGGATATTTCTCAAATGACTAGTTAATCTGTCTTTTCTTGTCTTAGGTTGAACACTTGAACCACCTTTAGTGGACACTAAAAGCCAGTCTTGGCCCTGTTGACTTGTAACAGCTGATTCAAATGTTACATGACATATACATGCATGAAATAAAGAAATAGCCATTTTGAGAGGAGTCTTAAAGGCTTTTGTTTGAGTTTCATTCACATAGATAATGACAAGCAAGCTTGACAGCCAAGTGGGGACAAAAACCCCACCTACTCTGCTCAAAACAAATCTAACAGAATTATCCCGCACGTATAATGCACGCCAAGACTTATGACAGATTGTACTGTTAAAAGCTTTTATTGCCCCAATATTGGACTGCACGTGTCACTTGCAAGTATAAAAACATTACAGGAATGATGAGAATCAAATCAAAAAGTACATCAAGATCTTTATATCACCTCAAATTCCATGGCCATTTTCTTTGCCTCTGCTTCATCATTTTAAAAAGAATGAAAAGTAACGAAGTTCATATAGCAGTAGTACCATGCCATATACTTTTTTCCCCCCTAACCAGAAATCTTCCAAGACTTGCCTTAACGGCTGGTTGGGAAATTTCTAGTTCAAACTTTACTCTTTGGACTTGAAATCAGCGTAACCGTTACATCAGCCAGAATAAATCACAGTAAGTCAGAGACTTGGTCTAAGAGCTGAATTGGTTCTTGGCTGCTTCTCAGCATAACTATGGATGGAAAGTACTTGTGTACGTCCCCTCAGCGTTCCAACAGATGTCGTATATGCCTCTGGGCTAAGCTTTTAAAAACATCAAATACATGGTTTGTATAACATTTTCACAAGCAGCACAGTTGCTAAAGTCATTTGAATCTATCAAATTCTGCTACATACAAGTATTTAATAATGCAGTATTACCTTAAGAATAGCATATTTAGTAGCACACATTACCTAAGAACTAGAATGCACTCTAAGTACATCTTTTTAATACCTTTTAACAGTTATGAAAAATCACAGTTCATCAGTTCCTCTTGTTCTACTGAAGTTTGTTTTATATAAAAACTTAATTAACATTCAATGCTTCACTGATTATTGTTGAATTTAATTATTATCTTAACGCCTTTTTGCTTAAACTGTGAAATACACTATATATCATGGACATAACTCACATAATCATGTACTTTATAACGATGTGTTGGCAAGAAGGATGTCAGATCATAGCAATTCTTTGTACAGAGAAAACTATTCATTCTCATTTCCAGTGCATTTAAAAGAAAATGGTATACATCAAAATCTAACAAGGTTCCAATTAACTTTACTGTCTTCTTTTGGGTTTTGTGAAATGAAACATATTAAGTTGCAAATTCAGTAAATTAGCATGGATAATTAAATACAATCTGCTACATTCCTTAAATCCAAACCCCATTATTAACAGCTATTTTACACTTCAACTAAATCGAAATTTGGGCATCCTGAGTTGGTGGCAACTTCTTCCTTGGCAAGACTACGCAACCCAAATGTAGATTCCAAATGAAAAAAAGGAACCGAGAACTGCTTAGGTATTAAACAGATAACAGCAACATTTAGTCACATGACCACATCCTGGCAAAACCCTTTGAGCCTTTTGTTGGGGCAAGACAAACATTTCTGATGAACAAAATAAAATCTAGTTCATTAAATATTTGTGTGTCAGCCATGCTTAGCAAAAATTTTTTCACTGCAGCTATGTTACTAGAATTTAAGTTGTGCCATGTATCATTTCAATTAGATAAAGATTTGGAGAGTAGGTAAGCCTCTTTTCAGTCTGGACTGGTTATATGCCGGCTGTGCCAACAGAGTGAATAATGGAGAGAAATTATCCATGAGAAAAACCCAAAAACTCAAAACCATACTGAACAGTTTCCATTTGCTGGCAGGAGGATGTTGGGACAGAGTACCCTAACCAAGAGGTGACAGAGAATAACTCCTTAAAACCAGACAGACAACGGAATTCTCATATCTAATAGAAATTGAAGGCTTAGTTTGAAAACACCTCATTATTTAGACATTTCTGTATGGGTAAAGAATTTTCTAACTCTATTCTTCACACTTATATCTGACTTTCCTTGCAGCGGTGGTCATATTTCAAGCTCTTAATGCTGCTCTAATATTTCTTCATGTGTAATTGTACCACAAGGCTACATACCTCTGACAATGTGCAAAATCCTATTAATTATGAGGACACTCCACGATGTGAAAAATTTTCCAACAGTAACCTCAGCAAAGAGAAATCTCGGCAAAAGAGAACTATCCAAAAATTACTGCCATCCAAAGTGATCACTAGAATCAATTTTCTATTATGTTAGAGCTGGGAAAAACCTGAAGCTGTAAGAATAAATGAGACTCAAAAGCATCACTCCTCACCTTCACATTGTTTTGCTGTTGACGTCCTTCCCCAAACTCCTAAAGGAGGCACCTGATCATTACCTCTGAGCTGTCACTAGTCCCCCTGTGTCGCCCCAGTGCTCTGGTTTGGTTGTGCAAGAGGAAAACCAGACAAGATAGGAAGAGCTGGGAGTTTTGGGAACAGCTGTAAAAGACAATTACATATTTGAAAATATTTGAGAAATACAGAAAATAGTATGTGGCGTCAGCCCTTTGATAGTTTGTACTGTGCTCTCACTGCACCTCTGAAGAAGTATCTCTTTGAAACGACAGGTCTTTCTGTCTTCCTGAACTTCAGATGAACTGAAGCAGAGAATTCACATATTTTATATCTCTCTTTATATATCTACACATAGGATGTAAAGATACCATAAAAATTACAGTATAAATCAGATGTAACCACCTATTATCTTTAATATTGGCATTGCTTTTCTGAAACACTGTAACCTGCTTGAGAATGACAGGTGATCTTCCCTTACGGCATGACTTACATGGGCTTTGTCCCTTCCTTTTTTCTCCCTTTTTATTCACTTTAGTTTTATAGTTATTGGCCGGAAAGTGCGCTCTAATAAAACTTAGCTAACCTGCATTTCATGTTCAGCCCAACTTTTAGCAAAGCCAGCAGGAGCCCCTGCAGTGAGCTGGTGGCATAAAGAGGGAGATGGGGAACAACCAGCAGATGAGGAGCCCCGAGATGTCAGACCAGTCCTCAATTCTGCTGCTGCCACATCAGAGCAAATTAATCATGCAGTGAGTCGGTACAGTTTACTTTTTAATCCCTTCACATTAGTAACACCTCACTGTCACGCTCACTGCTGGCTACAATGAATTAACATGAAAGGCTCTGCAGTATATATTGTATACTTACACCTAACGGCTAGATATGACATGTTAATACTGCTACATACAAAAAAAAAAAATCTTCACTCGGACGGCAAAAAGACAGAACGTAAATTCCTATCAACTTCAGGAAGTCAGTGAGTTTACATCATCTCAAGAGTTCAAAAGGAAGAGTTTGGAGTCCCGCCTGGGATCTTTTCAAGGCTGAAAAGATCTCTGTCTAATGTCAGACCAGTGTAAATTCTGAGGAAGCCCACTGAACAAATATATATGTATCAACACAACACAGACTGGAACCTATTTCAGGATCTTCCTGCACTGCCTATAGAGACACGAATGAAAATACTAACAGATTTTCAACATAAATTAAGGGTTTTTTGCTAATATCATCATTTAGCATGTCATATCTAAATGTCACCCTTAGTTCATATAAATGTCACCTAATTAGTTCATATAAATACCTTTTATGAAATTTTAGCAGCCTTAAAATTTTAGAAAGGTCAGAACTGATAAGCAGAAGAACATATATTCTGTCTGCCCCTGTTTACAGTTACTGTGCAAAAATACCAGATACAGAATGTTGTCTTTGGTCTATAATGTAAATAAGATACCCTTGATACAATGTTTTACACAAACATGTGTTCTCAGTGGTGAGACACACATTATTCCAATCAAAACTTGGAAAAGTAAAAAGCATGAGTTGCTTCCTACTCCTTATTCACTATCTTACTTACTCAGTATCCTTCTTCTTGGAAATGAGAAAAACTAAAAATGTTGCCATAGCTTCTACATAGATTCTTCCTTTAAGTATTTTGACTTCTTTCTTTTCCAAATACATTTTTTTCCAAATAAAGTAAAATTTAGATCATAGAAGCAAGTGATTTGCTGAATTTCATCTGCCTTGTCAAGTCCTTTTATTTACATCTCATACATTTAAACTGCAGGATTTATCTTTTTGCATTTTAAATCTGTAGCCTGAAAATAAGCCCAGAGTTTGGAGTTGTATCCCAACAACGCATCCTTAGCAAATGCTGATAAAGAGGCCACAAAGCACGACAACAAATATTTCTAATCCTCCATATATTATATCAAAACTCAGATAAGAGGTTTTATAGTCTTTAATCCTGCATATATCAAAACTTAGATAAGAGGTTTTGTTGTCTCCAAATAGACATAGATGTTTAAAGACTGATTACAATTTTTATTTCTCTTACAACACCACTTGAAACAATTGCTCCTGTAACTGGTTTTCAGATGGAATAAATCCAAAATTTCAAACCAAAGACAATGGATAAAGGGAATAAGAGAACATTCAAGATTTCAAAGTATCTAATAAATTTTTGTTCGTTTGTTTCTAAAGAACAGTACCCTGAAGCCCCAGAAATAAAGACTGAGAATCATACAGATTTGAAAAATTAGATTCAGAATATTTCTAAAATGAAAGGCTTCATAATTGGACTTTCTTAATATTAACATGAAATGAATCCATCAATCAAAAAAATTGTTGTAAGAGCCCTTTTATTTTCTATACCAAAACAAAGTCTGAAAGTCATTCAACAAGGAGTAAAAGGGTTGGAGACAGATAAAAGCTATTTCTGCTTTCTGCTACATTAGCATGAAATAAAATATTGTGGAGCATTATTTTTTTTTAAAGAGAGGTAAACAAGTCCAGATTAATACCGATATACATTTGGTTGGTTTTAGGTCTTTTGTTTTGGTTTGTTTTTTTGTTGTTTTGTTGGGGTTTTTTATCTCTATTTCACATGCCGATCACCACCTAGAAATACTGAAAACATGCTGCATTTGATTTTGGACCAACTTCAGGCTGAAATCAAGGGCTGCAGACCCATATCAATTGTTTCTGCTTCATTGCTCAGTGGAAAGGTTCAAAGTCACAAGTGAAGCAGCTTGCGAAAGAGGTTACAGTGAATTAAAGCACATGAAATACAAAGACTCTCCAAAGTCCTTTACTTACAATTTTGGCTTCTAAACTGCATTTTTCTTCCAGTTCGGTTTCACCACAAGGATCTACTTTGCATGAACCAACATGGCTTTGCAACACGAACAAAACTACAGATCAGATTTTCTCCAAAGATGCACTCTTGAACTGAACTCAAACTTTCAGTAGACCAACAGTCACTGAAAGGCTACAGTTTGCTTCTGTCAACCACCCTCATCCTACGATTATTCTTGGGTTATAGAAAATGTAAACAAGACATCCATATATACACTCACATTAGACAGTTACTATAATAGAATGTGTGACATTTAATATTTGCTTTTGACTCTGCTGAACTGCAGAGTAAAAATACTTGCTGTTATGTGACTATGAGAATATCATTTATATTTGTATAAACTCGCCTACTGAAAGCTACTTGACGAACAATGAGAAAAGACCGATACCCACTTCGACTGAAGACAGTTCAACTGAAACAGGGTTTCCTTTTTGACAAGAGAGCGCATTTATGCTCCAAGTCTTCTTTATTTCTTTCTAAAACATGGAAGAAAAAATGAACACAATATTCTAAGCTAAAAAGACAAAAATCAGTGTGTCTTTGTCTTAGTGGTGTGCATCCTTTGCCCAAAAAATGGACATATACCTCTGTAGGTGCATGAGAAAATCTGACATGTATCTCATCTATGCTTTGTTAAAGCCCCTTATTCAAGACAGATTTTAAGAATTATGCAGATTTTCAGTCTTTGTTCACTTTATGACTCTCACAGTGACAATGGCTTATACAGACCAAAGTTCTGGGTAGGTTAGTGATATTTGATTTTTGTCTTGAAGCAGGAGGCATCAAACCAGCAGCTATACAATTTTGAAAGAGGCAAGATCCCATGAATCTGCAACAGTGAACACTTTGTCTCTGGAGCCTAAAAGAAGGTGACTGTAAAAACAGCCTGGTACCCTGTCAGGATGCCAGTGCTAAACATGTTCAATATGAGCAAATAGGCTGAATGTGTTAAACACAGATTTAAGATTCTTATTGCTCCATTCTTTTTTATTTTTTTTTGTTCATGCAGCACTTGATCCTCATTCCCATGTTTTCCTATCTCCTGTCCTTCTTGTCTTCTGCTTAAATTGAGCAGACAAGCTTGACAAGCTTAGCTGAACTCTGAAGTGATAGAATTGCTGTGATAGGCTAAAATGCAATAATCAGCCTTGCTTCAGGCCAGGAAGTCTAGGGATAAGTGACCAAACTATATTAAAGTCAGCTCAGGCGCCAGAGGGGTTTGGAAGCATAAAAGCTAAAGCACACTCTCTTGTAACCGATAGCCTGTCCACCATACCTCACTCCTCTGGTATGGGAAGCAAACTTTGGAGACAGATCTCTCCTTTCCATCCTCTGATCCCTTCGCATGTTTTTGCAAATCGTTAGACCATTTGGGAGAGTAATTTTGAAACAGCCATTGTCACTGAGACTAAAATCTATAAGGAAAAAAATCCCGACACCAATATCAGCGTTTCTTTTCTTCAGGAGATAATACTTTCTGATAAAATTACTGCCCATCAATAGGGAAAGAAAAATTTTAACTTTTGAATGTCAAGAACATATTTTTTTGTTGGTTTCTATTTTCATGTGCCATTAACATATGTGGGAGGTATCTGCATATAAAGATGGCCAATTCCTACACACAACCAAACCAGCTTCACAATAAACACTGAAGCTGTTTCTCATACAGAAAGATGATTCTAATACAATACTGAGCCTTCCAGCTCCATACAATTTTCTTATATGAGGCATAAGAGGAGCTGAGTGTGACTTATTAGAAAATGAGATCGGTCAAAAAGCCTAGCCTATTCTTTAAGATGAGAAAAGGAAGAGACACACGAGTCCTTACTTTTTCTTGCAGGCACCTGAAAAGGAATACAATTGGCTTGTTTTGGACTAACAAGACACACACTGTTAATTGTTCTTTCTCTCTCTTTGTAATCATCTCCTAATACAAAGACACTTCCTAATACAAAGACACAAACATTATAAGGTATATACATATAAATATGTGAATTACATAATATATAACATTTACAAAACTATATCTTTATTATAGATATATATTTATAGGT
>VZSC01010960.1:151113-190873 GCA_013398225.1 Steatornis caripensis | reverse complement strand
AAAAAAAAAAAAAAAAAAAAAAAAAAAAGAAAAAATAATCTTTCTTCTTCACCTTCAGTTGACACCAGGCTTACAGAACCCTACAGGCCTCAAAACGCCTGAGACAAGTCACTCATAGGACAGCAAATATAAAGCCAACCTACGGCCTTAAGTGGCACGTACCTACACGCGTATTGACTATAGCACAAATAAGGGGTGGGCTTGCAGTTGCTAAATTAAAGTAACTTACCTCTCAGTACTGAGGTTCCGGACAAAAAAGGCACTACTTCTTTCACAGTGTAGCAGTTGCTCTTGTGCTTGAAATCAGTCTGCCTCTACAGGTTTTGCCATAATTTTCTCATCACTTGCTGTGTACAAATTATTACTAAGAAGTATCTTCCAGGTCGTGGAGGGCCAAAATCCTTGAAGCTTACAGCAAACCCACAGTATTATATTTGACTTTTCTAAACTGCAAATACAGAAATGCTGACATTTATCCGTCTACTTTTTCCCCTGTATTTCCCTCTGGCCATTCGCTAAGTGGACAGATGGATGCTGTTCAATAGCTCACTTACCCTCTGTCATTATACCCACAGAATAGATTATGGATACACAGGACTAATGAGACCCTCAGAACAAAATATTAAATGTCAGTCACCCTTGGAAACACATAGCAAATTAAAACTAATTTCATGTGTACACCACAGAATTACAAATTGATTTTGACACGATCGGAGTAAGATAAAAAGCCTGTAACAGAAAGCAAGAGGATCTGGACTTTATAATCGAATAAAACACAGACGCATGTTAGAAAAAAATAACCCAGCTTGGTGACTCAGCTACATCTCGTGGGTACTATTATGATGAATGAAGATGGCTGCTGGATCAGTACAGAGTTCTTACTCAGACACTCTCCTAAATCAAATTACGAGTCAAAACAATAGGGAGGCACCTCAGAATAGCCTGTAGTCTGATGATCATGACTAACACTGATACTACAGCGAGGTGTTTTGATTTCACTACACCCTTTTAGATTTACCTTCCTCTTTTCCACTCTACCCTAGCAGCGAGTGGGTCCTTCCACCTTCTGCTGTCCTGAGAGCCTCTTGGACTGGACATCGTTGGAAGTGTTCAAGGCCAAGTTGGATGGAGCTTCGAGCAATCTGATCTAGTGAAAGATGTCCCTGCCCAAGGCAGAGGGGTTGGACTAGACGACCTTTAAAGTCCCTTCCAACTCAAACCATTCTGTGATTCCACACAATGTGGGAAACGCTGGAGCAGAGTGCAAGGAAACCCTACATACCCCAATACGGTGCCTGCACTTGGAAATATCTGGCCTTTCATATGACAAATACAAATTCAGTGAGCTAGACAAAGCCCCTGAAGGGAGCCAATAAACTCCCTGATTAGCATCACCACCAAGTAGATGTTACAGTACGCTTGTAATAAAGCAGAAGGCAGAGAACTGCTTGTATGCTCCGAACAAACAAATGTGCTTGGGGACAGATTCTCCACTTCACTACCTCAGAATTACACTGGTATGACTCCACTGAAATACGACCGTGTTAAACAGAGCAGAGACAGGATGGTTATCTTTGACACTCAGCTAGCCTTGTCAACCTGTGTTTCTCTTATGGAGCTGCCGGTGGGTGACCTAACTCAAAAAATCCTTCTTTCCCATCAAGGTGGCACAAACACTACCAGAGTATTAGTAAGACTCATTTTGATACTTTAAGGAGACCTCTGTGGCTTGCATACCTTATGCTTTCAATGTTCAAAAGAGCATTTCACTGGGAATGAATATATATCTATCTGCACAGCCAGACTGAGAGATCTGGAAAATCTGCTGGTTCTTCTGAAATATTTTAAGCCACCTTGTCACCATTTCTGAAGAGGAGGAAAAATTTTAGCAGTTCGCTTTTCTTTAAGTGAAAATGTATTAATGGTCATAACATGTACAAAATGAAAGCTTCTTAAAGAAAACAGAGGAATAAATCAATTATGTCAAAGATCACACAGGGCTTTCATTAGAGTTCTTCCTCTGATCAGCTAAAGTGATAGAATTGAGCTATGATACCATTAGAGAAATGGATAATTTGAAAATTGCTACAGTTTTGGTATCAAAGCAGGAACGGTAGGATTCCTTCCCTTTCCTAGCAACACAGCTTGGAACAGGCAGACCTGAGATGAAATCATCACCTGTGTTCAATACAGACCATCCTAAATTACCCACTAAGAAATTATCTACTAAAATCTTTCCTAAGGATTACAAGATGGTGTGATGAAGTGCACACAACTAGATTTGAAATACTATCTCTCAGTCACTAACTTTTCGACATTCAAACACCAGTTGAAAAGGGAAGGGAAGATGGAGAGGGACCGTAACAGTAAACATCTCACCTTCTTTAGAAATCACCACAAAAACATAGTTTTCAAATATTTCCAACTAATGTTAATCTGTTCAGTACGTTTCTAATTAAAACCTTCCCAGCAACCCAAAGCACACGTGTGCTTGAGTGAATTAGCACAAAAGATAAAATGATATGCAGATCAAAACATCAAACCACAGAATTACCTGTTTTTCAGCTGCTTAGGATAATCTCTCATAATCTCTCTCCTGAGGCATGCACATTTCTCTTTCTTAAATCTTACCGTTTCAAGGTTTTCTTTGCAGAGCTTATGATTTCAGAACGAAGTAGTGCATTACCATCCTTCCCTTCCTTTCCTGCGACACTCTCCTTAAATATTTGGAGCCCAGGACATCAAAAGGAACCGTCACTCCCTCAAACTAACCCTGACTACCAAACACATTAGGAAAGCTCTCATCTCTTCAAAAGCTTGTCCCGTATGATGTGTTTGGCTTCCCATCCAGCAGCATTTTATCGCAAGTGCTTCACACTCACTTTTCAGCTTCCAGGGAAAAAAAAGAAAAAAGGGAAAGGAAAAAAACAAAGGGGGGAAAAAAAACCCTTAGAAATGTTCTTTGTCTCCTGGGGTTTGAACGCATCTGCCTCCAGAGAGCAATCAGAGGCTACGCCAACATCAGTAAGTAGTGCGGCACACAACAGCTGGCGCGATACAGCGGAGCAGCCGGTGCTGCGAGCAGGGCACATGCAGGCACCGCAGGGTTTCTGCTTCACAACAGTCCCCCCGTCTCCCCGACCAAACCTCCCTGCTCAACGTGCGGCTTGCAGGAACCCAGAGAGTGGCCACTCCAGAAGCCTCTACTTCCATTCAGGAGAGCGCACGCTGCCGGATCTCCCCACGAACGCAAAGCAAACAGCCTCTGAAGTACGTCCTAAGAGGGAGCAGTTCTCTGAAAAAATTCCCATGTTTTAAGGGCTGAGCGCGCCCTTTTTCAGAGCTGCTAATGGGCATGAACCTCACCCACATAAACAAAAAGCTCAGCCATGAGCACTGACAGCAAGGAGATGTCCATTTGAGAGAGAAGTTTGGGTCTGGGGAATTCTAAAAGGAAAAGGGACTCATCCCTGCCCCAGTGCACAGGCTCCCTCCCGCCATGGCTAAGAGGAGGTCATGCAGCCTAATCTAAACAAGGCACAAGTCAGCATTAACGTCCGTGAGCACGGAGACCACAATGCTTCAAACCAACTGTTTCAACTCTCGTTCTTCAAAGAGGATGCTTTATCACAAGTCTAAGGGAACACCCTCTACAATGGCTAATTCAATTATTTCATATAAAATACACATAAATAGCTCAGTATAGGTATATTATATGAAACAGGAGTCATTCCCCCCTCACACACACATACTTCCATGATTCCATCAGAGCTGCTCTTTATAATGGTAAACAATTTTTTAAATCACATTTTAAATGTCTATTGCGCTTCAAAAGTCTGCTTATCTGCATTAAAATATCCCTGCATTGGATGAAGCTCTTCTCCTTTAAGTCAGAAATTAAAACAAAAGTTAGAGGCAGTAACCCTGATTCTCTGACCTCTCCAAGGAGATACAACAAACTTTCTTCTCAAAAAACCAACCAACCAACCTACCAAAAACCACTCAAATGAGAATGGTTCAAATCACGGATTAAAAGGCTGGTGATGGCATGCAATGCAAGTAATGGAAAGCTTTGTCTTGTACTACTTTGCATATTTAACAACACTCCATGAGCATTAACTCTCAAAAGAAAAGTCTAAGGCACACAGCAGAGAATTTCTACTATGGTGTAAGGAAAACTACAAGCAAAATCACTGTTCCAGGACAGAGAAGAAGTCTGGATACAAACCCTGGCTTAAAAGTCATGCTTCATCCCTGAGCTGCATGACGTCACCCACGACTTACAGCCCAGTAATGAGCGCTTCACCTCCTGAGGCTCCGTAGCCACCAGCGTTTGGGCTGCCACGCGCTTCCTCTTTCCTGAAAAGCCCCCAGAGATGCCTTCCCTCAGGAGCAGCCTGGCACAGCTGCTTGCTTGGTGGGATGTGCTGAAGGCATTCAGGAGAGGCCAAGGGAGCCCAAAGAGAAGGAAGGTGCGTGTGTACAAGGGAAGAGCCAAAGGTAATCCTGCATCCTTGCTCTCTTCTGCCTGCAGAACAGGGAGCTGCTCCCGTAATTCATTCCCAGGTCTCCAGTGAGACCTTGTAAGAAAAATGTGCCTAGAGAGCCTGTTGTTGTAACAAGTTCAGTTCCACGCAACAGAAACATAAGTTTCATCTCAGGGCTTCAGCAAGACTTGAACAAATGAGGGCACACTGCTTCCAGTGACTGGTTTTAAAACACGACACTGGGAAACACGATCTATAATGAAAACGAAAAATGAGTGATACTAACTCACCTGCTTTTTTGGCCTGAAATGAGAGAGATCAGATTCAGTGACCGGGACTTGTCACATAAGCTTAATTTTGCTACTGTGGGTGATTTCTCTAGAGAAATTATTCTCACTGTATAAGTGATCAAAAGAGAACAAGTATCTAAAATTAAATAGTTAACCAGACCATCCTCACCCACCTCAGTCAGCCTAACCTTCTGAGCTCAACAAAAAACCAAAATGACGGGGCAAAGCGATGGGTTTGTAAGGTTTCTTCTTGCAAAAAAAAAATTCAATCTTGACGTCTCAGTGACTTAGCACAGACATGATATGCAAAGGCTATTTGTCTTCAAACAAGTTGGACAATATGATGCTTTACTAAAATTCATACAAATTCACCAGCACCAAGTTTAAAAATCAAAATTGGCTAGGATGGGGTGGAGGGGGGAGTCTAAAATGTTTTCCAGTTGAGTGGGGAAAGTGTATCTGGTTCAACTGAAGTCAACTGAGGATATTGCTACAGCCTGAGAATTTGTACGATTTCAACGTTCCCTCCTGGCTTCAATCTACGAACAATCCTCATGTTCACTAAGAATGCAAATAAGGATATTTTATAGGTATCACAGGACTTTTTATTGATTGATGCATTATTTTTCAGTCTGCAGGAAGATGCCAGAATGAAATCTGGATCTATGGAAGCTAACAGAAAGTCTGTCTGTCCCATCTTCCTAGAAGAGAGGATCTTGTTCTCTGCTTGTTATGCTGATCCTCCAAAAGTCGTATTCGGGCACGAGAAATGTACTGATGGAAAACGTATGCAGGATATTGACAAGGCTGATTGTTAACATCAAATGACCTTTAACATTTCTTTTTTTGAATTAAAATTTTACTGTGCAGCCCAACTAAAACTTTTCAAGCTTCACTGTTTCTCCCTGTTGTTCAGACCTTTGATATGTAACTAGTCTGTCTGTATTTTATGGGCTGTGTTAATACTTCTCTGAGGTGTTCTGCACAGTTACAGGTCAATGTTTCTTAAACAGCATTAAGAACCTCTCCATCAGGCATACAATACATCTCTCAATGTTCAGAAATTATGCAAGTAGACGATAGCCTTCTCTGTCCCTTTTATTTCCTGTATAATTATCCCTATAATAAATTATTAATATGGTCTAGCATTTTATTGACTCATCTGTGCACTCATTTCAGGATTGGAGATGCAATACTTTGAACAGTCCAATGCTGTAAATTCATGGTCATTGCCTAAAGAGAAAATTTTGGTGCATTATTTCTCATGACAGTCACACCTAGGAGGATGGCAAGCCACACCAAAGAGAAAATTTGAGCATTCTTAGGTACTTTTGAGATTAGCTTTGCCACACAAGTCAACATATTTTTGTTTTCTTACAAAGAATGTTGGTGCATATTACCAGTGCAACGCAGAAAACCTTATTGAGTTTCAGTCATTAGCTTTGCAGGATCAGAAAGTACTCCTGAGTTGCTGACTGGGGTTCCCTGTTACTGCAGACACTGTATTATACAACATTTATAAACACGGTCAAGATGAGTAATTGTAAGGGCAAATCTTACTAATTAGCCTTTCAAAGTCTGTTATATTTGCAAAGCAAACTGCATATGCAGTTAGTAAGAACCAGATACAATGTAGTAAAGTACCAATCTGATGGAAGACAAAGTCAACTCAAAGTCTAGTGCTTAACTGCCTAGAAAGGAATTTAAAAAAAAAAAAATCCACAGTAATACAATGGGCAATGCTTTAAAAGAAAAGCAACAAAAAAAGCCTTTAAAAACTAACTCAAAAAAATTATTTCAAGAAAGATTCAGGACCAGTGTGCCTGGATGTCTGAATAAATTGTCACAAAGATTGTTCTAGATCTATCCTACCACAATACTCCCTTCTATACTTACGTTACAATAAAAATATCCGTGCTGTCTGGCACAGCTCTCCAACTACCCGGAGAGGAAAATGAAGGTCAGGGATGGCATCCAGCCGAAAGTCAGCTTGGATGTCACAGCCTGTAGCGAAGGGTCCAGGCGCCACTGCAACACTGACAAGGTGCCTGGATTAATAGAATAGACACCAGAAATCAATTTATGGCCTCAATGACAGGAAAGGCAAAGGCCTCAAGGAAGAAAGGGTGCTAGAGTTGATGCACAGCCTATAGGAAAAAAGCCACTGCCCCTTTTCAAAGAAAGTTGTTGCTGAAAGAGAGAGATGTGCTTGGCTGCCTGGCATACACTTTTCATGTCCGGGATTCCAGACAGAGCCTGCTGAAGATCAGAGCTGGGCTTGGAAGAAAGTTATACACACACACACACACAAACAAACGCGAAAAGGAAAGGAAAAATTGGCATAGAAGAGACTATTTGCTTCCTAATATCACGTAAAAAAGCTGCAACAGGAAGGCTGAACAGGAGTTAAAAGACAAATTTTGCTTTTGATTTTTAAGTGTGTGGTTACAAGATTACCTTTGACTGATGAAGAGGACTGCAGCAGAGGTGAGGGATGACAAAAAGCCAGGAGAGAGCATCATTTGTACCCGTCAGCCCAACTCTTCAGAGGTGGGAGGGCCAAGGAGCTACTGTTTTCTGCTACGAGAATGTGAACAGCAGGCTCCAGGCTTCCCTCTGAGCCTGCCTTTATTTGTTATAGCTCCCTTGCCCTCTCCTGAATACCTGCAGCACATCACACCAAGCAGCTGTGCTATGCTGCTCCTGAGTGAAGGCATCCTGGGGGGCTTTGGAGGAGAGAGGCAGTGGGCGCCCCGGGGCAGCGCATGGCTGCCCAAGGCAGGTGGCTGCAGAGCCTCAGGAGGTGAAGCGCTCGTCGCTGGGCTGCAAACCGTGGCCGGCCCCATGCACATCAGGGGAGGATGAATTTTACACCAGGGTTTGTATCCAGACTTCTTCTCTGTCTTGGGAGAGCAATTTTGCATCTCCCTCACAGTTACCCTTGCTCTACAGTATAAATGGTCTATTAAGTTCCTCCAACTTTTCTTTTGAGAATTACTGTTATGGAGTTTTGTTAAATATGCAAATCGGTATGCAAGAACAGCGACCTTTCATCTGTAGGAGTTTCACTGAGCTGAATATTCCTTCCTCCTCACTCCTTTTCACTTGTACCTAAGCATACGGGCACTTCTCCTCCTCCGCTTTTTCCAGAACAGACGGCAGAAGTGCCCCTGTAACTAGTTCCCATGTCTTAAGTGTTTCCTACACAGCCTTTCTGCTGTAACGCTCTGAGTTATAAGAGACCTGAGCCATTTTCTGCATTGCTCGACACGAATGGGAAGTTCAGGCAGGAGGCTGGAGTGCTGTCATGCCTCCTTCTAGATGACGGCTGTGCCAGCTCTCCATTTCCAAGCTATCTTTCACGAAGGAATCAGGACATTTTTGTGCTGGATGCCCACATTCCTGCTCAATACCTCATTTAAGTCTGATGTATGAACTCAGCTCCACGTAATGTGAATGCATACATATGTCTATAATCAACTAAAGTAACAATCACGCACACAGTTAAAACCCTTGAATTCTTTGATCTTAAGCAAGTCTGAAAGTTTCCATAATGCTTAGTCACAGGCAATATATTATCCTGATCCCAGCTGCAGACTGCAAGATTCTTGTTAAAGACAGCATACCATGAAAAGGCTTTATAAGCACTCACTACTGCATCAATACTGTTTCGCAGCAGAAAATGACAAACTAGTATACAGCACTTTGTGAACAATTACAGGTAACTTATCAAAGGATAAAATAGTTTAATTCTAGATGTTGTTAGACTAACTGGTATTAGAGATATCTCTGTGTATTAGAGATTTTGCCTCTCTTATAAGTGATGTATTATGAGAAATATTATATAATTATCAAAATTACTCCCCCCCCCCCAAACACCTGGTAGAGGACACACCCTTAGTATACAGAAATCAAAACAAGCTGCTGATGCATTGTTAGAAAACTTTCATGCCTGTTAATTCTCATAGAGAAATAGCAAGGAAAGACATAAAACCACAGAAACCTGCAGAAAACAAAGGAAACTTTGAATGCCACTACTTAATGTTATCTGTTCCTTTTGTATTGGCTGGAACAATATTCCAGAGGATGGACTTTTAACTTTTTTTTTTTTTTGCATTTATTTTTGGTTTACATTTTAGTGCTATTTTATTGAAGAAAAGGAAGAACTTAAAGCTCTGTAAAATAACTGCAGCACAAGGACTTGACCCAATACAGAGTCACTTCAAAGGTTTGTATTTAGTCAGACTCTCAAACTTCATTGAGGTATCTCCTCACAACCACATCTCTAGTATCACTCCAAATCTTAAACGAGATTGCTCTCTTTTTTTTCTGTCACATACCCATACTTCTCCTCCCTCTGAAGGTGAGTAGATCACTCAGAATCACCATAAGAAAAAAACAAGAGGCTTATAACCATTGCTGGACATACAAGGACTGTATAACCTGCTCAAAGTGCTCTAATGCAGAGCAACAATGATGAGTCCCCTTACAAATTTCTGTAACTTGTATTACAAAGTCGAGCTACTACAACTGCTTTCTGCTAACGCTCCTGGATGGGTGGCTCTCAGAGGAACACCTGCTCATAACATTTCAGAACAGGCACGTAAATCGTTCTAAGGGCAGGAGACAGTTCATGATGCAATTTGCTGGGAAGAGTAAAAACAATATCCTACCCAAAGCACCCAGTCATGAGCAGCCTCTGAGCCATCTTTCCAGGGCAGACAAAATGGGGCCTTGGCAATGACCATGGATTCAGGTGGCCACACAGTACAATAATCTGCTCCTACATGACTAGAGGCTTTGCCAGGTGGCCCCCAAGAAGGGATGTCTCCTGGGGGCAGCCCTCTTCCCTCTGAAGGATGGGCCTTTCCTTGCCGTAGGCCCTGTCCTCCCCAGGCTCATTGAGCGGCCATGCTGTGGCCAGAGAAACCCCAGAGATGCTCCAGATGATTCAGCAGGATGCTTTCATGAGCATCGTCCCCTGCGATTTGACATAACAGGTTGAGTCACATACAGAGCAATAGAAGGATTTCACAGGATTTTAAAACAAATTCAGAAAAGAGACAAAAGTGACACGAGCTAATCAAGTGGAAACACAAACTGCTTTCTGACATCATTATTCTGTGGTTGCTGAGCTCCTTCAGAGGGAGTTCAGTGGAAAACGCATTTGAAGCCTGTCATTAGGCTCCATAAAAAGAAGGCAAATGGTAATCCTAATCAGTCTTTTGTAGGATTACTTATATCCACAAACATCAGTTTACTCTTTTTCTTGACAACATATCCTTTAATGGTAATAAATATTGACTTTTCAAATCATAAATATCAATACAACATGAGAAAGCTTATCATTTCCTTCTATTACGTAAAACCATTACTGCAGTCCTATGTATCCCAAAATATCTTGTAGGGTGTTTTAGGGTAGTTCAGTAAGAAATAAACATATTTCAATACCTCAGTGGGTTTCAATGGCTAGTGACAGAGCAATTTTTGACTATTGGCAGTGATAAACCACTTAGCAAAGACATGCTACTAATGAAGATACAGCTATTCGCTACGCAGTCATATTTTATTGCAATCTTGCAAGACATTACTTAGCACAATTTATGATATTCTGCAAAGATTTTGCTGTTTAGAAAGCTCTTCATCTCCATCATAATTAAAGACGATGAAACTTTGTTTCCCCATTTGAAAAACGCGAGCACTGCTTTCTAGCAAGGTAGCAGCATGCTCCTTCCAGATTTTAATCAAAGCAACAGCACTTGTTACCAGAAGTGGAATACATCTGCTTACTTCATCTATTATTTTGCTTTTCAAACCTTAAAAGAAGCATTTTTGTTCTCTCATCTCTGAGGTCCTTGTATGTCTGGTAAAAAGCTCTGTATTCTCCATCTCACAGGTTTCATGTGGCTCTCCACAGGCAGAAGCCGACTCGTCTGTCTGCCTCCTCAAGGTGCTGGGAGCCAGAGGAACCCAGCATCACCATGCTGGGACCAGAAGGCTGAGCAGAGGCAACACCAGAAGCCAGCGAGGGTGGGAGGTCCTACCCTCGGACATTTTCAAAACCTGAGTGACCAAGGCTTGGGGCACAGCCCAGTTGAACTATGAAGTTAGCCCTGATTTGAGCAGTGGACTGAACAAGGTACATCCAGAGGTCCTTTCCACCACAAAGTAGCCTTTGCTTCTTTTTTTTCCCCCAAAAGCACAAACATCTGAGAATAACAGTATCAGCTTTTTTTTTGTTTTGTTTTCTGCATACTTCTCTTCATGTTGAGTATAACATCTTTTAAAGACTATTTAATTATTGTCTGAATAGCATACAGGGAGATGTCCCTAGACACAGGAATGTTTTTCTCTGTTACCTACTAACCTGTAGATTTTGGCATGTAAAGAAGTCACGTATATCCATCCATCAAGTGGCATAATGTCGAATAAATACCTTTTTTGGACTTCTTGCCTATTTTATATTTTGGACCATTTTTCTTCATCCTCTGTTTTTACTGGCACTATACAACCTAAGTTCTCACAAGATCACGGGACTACATGTATGTGACCTTTTTTCCCATGAATTTGGTGAAATTTAAAAAAAACGGAGAGAGAATGGATTTGATCTCTGCTGAAAAAAGGAACAGAGGGAGAAAAAGGCAAGTGACAGGCTTCAGAATTACTGTGGAGAAATAGGTATGATTGGCAAGTACAAAATGTTGCAGAGGATACAAAAAAAGCACAAAACCTGGCTTAGTTGTTATTTCGCTACCTACAATATCTGAAGAAAAGAGGCAAACTGTATGTTCCGTTTGTTTTCATTCACCATAAGCACTTTGCACTTAGCAGATGCTGGCATATGTTTTGACTAGAAAGACACAATTAAACGTTTTTGGAAATAACCAACGGCAAGAGGTAGGGGAAGCCTGGTGTTGAGCCCCTTCACATTAGCTCGCAGGCAGCAGCACTGCCCAGCAGGACAATCGATCAGCTACAGTAGCCAAGGCAAGTTTAGGAAACCAAAATGTTTGACTGTATGGAAGTTCATTTGAGGACGGAACTGTAATTGCGGAAGGGTGGGAAAATAGCCCCCAACACAGAACAAAAACCAGCTGCGATTCTTACACAGAGAACCCATTGCAACCACTCTGAATTGCTAGTGTATTGCCAGTATTATTTATACCCCTCCACCACCACAGTTGAGACCGCAAGATTTTTTGTTTGTTTGATTGATTGATTGTTTTGGGGTTTTTTGGCTGAGATTTTTTTAGAAAATCCCCCAAAATGTAGATGGCTCAGCTGTAGCCCTCTACCATGTTGCATTCTGCAACTCCCAGCCCCAGGCCTGCCCCACATCCAGCCCTGTATTCATGTATTTTGGCCTTCGTATTTTTAAGCTTTCCTAGCTCCATACACTCCATTTTATTTTTTGTTCTACACCCATAATTTCATGCTCTGTCACCAAGCGAAGAGAATTCCCTCATGAGACTGGAAAGCCACTTGCCTCTTTTCCATGCTTTACTGACTCAATAAACACAACTCCTGAATTTCGTTTGTGTAGCATTTTAAGTGTTCCCCCCAAGATCCCTGAGCACTGATGCTAACCTGTTCAGCCCAATCAGACTTGAAACAGGCCAGGATTGGCAAGCATAAGGGAAGAAATATCCTCTGGAAACTAACGGTTCAAAAAAACCTCTTCAGTACGCTGTAGAACAATTTGTGTAAAACTAGCTGACTGAAAAAAAAAAGAAAAATAAAAGCAGAACATGAGTAAACCAGACAACTAAGCAACAGGACCAGCCACTCAGAGTTCAGTGATCAATAAATAAAATCTAAACACGCACTAGTTAACATCACCCATCACCTTTCTTCTGTCTCTATGTATCTTACCCAAAGCAAAATAACCCAGATTTTTATTCAAATGAAAGTAACTGAAAAATAAATAGAAAGAATGTCTTTCAATTATCCCAAAAAAAGTTCCCTCACAGAAACTGATAGAAAAATAGAATATTCATAAAATTATATGTTGAAGACTTAGTTACCAAATAATACTTGCCAAAATGCACGTCTGAACTACATCACGCTTTATGTCACTACTACTATGGAAAAAACCACATAAACTACTTTGTTGATAAGAACCCTGGAATGCCTCTGCGGTTTCATGGGAATAAGACAGAGAATGGAGACCTCCTACCTGCCTCCCTCTGCTTCCTCAGCAGAAATAACGTACTCTCTATGCAGATTAAACCACAAATTCCATTTATTCAATATTAGCATGAAGGCGTTTAAAGGCCTTATAACAGGAAAGAAGGTTAAGTTAACGCCATCTTCAACAACGTGTGAAAAGACTAGAGTACTGCTCAACAGCAGGAACAAGTTTGAACATGGTGATAAGAAAATTAACTGACCAATTTGTTAGCCACAAAAAGCACCCCATTTGATGACAACTTAAAAAAAGCATCACACCACAGGCATTGCTTCTTTTGCACTTGCATTTGCTAGGAGCCCAAGCCACCCTCCTTACAGCGAGGTATTTTCCTAATCCTCACAGTACTGTGACACCTCCCATAGAGTTAGTCCTGATCTATCCTAGACTATACGTTAAGGCAGCGCGCAGTTAGGGCTCAGCCTGCAACGTGTTGAGCACTCTGGCCCCTGGCCACCGGAGCACTTAGGCACATGTTTTATTTTAAACACACGAGCAGTTCCACTGAAATTCAGAGAGAAAGCCACAGTACGGAAAGAGACAGATTGCGCCCCGAAAACGTGAAGTTATATTAAAAACAAGAGCAAAGCACAATTTAAAACCAACACGATCATTTCACTGGGTCACGTAAATCTATCCTTGTAGACGAGTTGTTCTAAAGAACATTAATAGGGTCAGAGAGGTCTCCCAGCCCGCTCATGGTTCAGGTATGTTCCTAAATGGGCCAAGCATGAGAACATTATTTCGCAGAAAGTACTGTGAGCATTCCAAGGAAAGTTCAGCAATATCATCCATTGCTGCCAAAACGAAAAAGAAAAAGGCAGAAACCGAAACCTGAAGGATGTTCTCAATTCTTGTCCGGCGCACATGGTTCTGTACCATGAAGGACGTGTGCGCCCTTCACAAAGTTGTTCAAGCTTACACTGCCTTTTAACAACTACCCAGGTCTGGCAAATTTCTTTCCTTTTTGACAGTGACATAAGCACTAGAACCATAGGAATTATTTCTCTGAAAATGCTATTAACATTTCAGCGTTAAAATTACACTGTGTCAAGCTGCAGACAAAAAAAAAGTTGCACTTGCAGAGTACAGAAAATTACCGTAGACTCAGTGCTTCTAGGATAGGAAAGAAATGAAAGAAAGAAAAAAGAGAGATCAAGACCACCTGAGTGCCTAAATATTAATTTACTTTTCAGATGAGAAAAATGAAACTATTATTGTACCCTATTATTATGATCAGATATTCTGAAACATGAATCTTCTACAATGCACCAATTTTATTTGAAAACAAATCTGTTTTTAATTTCAAGATCATAAATTAATGTTAGCACATTTTATCTGTCTTGCTTAAATATGTTTGAAACAATTTAAATAATTGTTGTTATACGCTGTAGTCTGTATCTTGAGTGACAGCCTCTGCACTGGTTATCAGCCTAGAGGGATGAGATAACAAATAATCTCCTTCCTCAAGAAGCATTTTATAATGCAAAATGGCACAGCTCTGTAAAACAGTGTAGTATATGTTAGCAAATTGTTGTATCAATGACATTTTAAAACTCTGAGAATAGGAACTTTAAGCTAATAGATCAACAACAAACTGTTCGTGATTTTGCAGCACGTGAAATTGTAATGCTTCCACCTGTGCAGCTGAGAGCGCTTTACCACTACATTTAAAATTAAAAAATAAATTTTAAAAAAGAAGGAAAATTGTAATTAGAAAAGCTTTAGCTGGTTTCAGTCACCGCTAGCACCCACAATATCCCCACCTTTTCCCCTACCAAAATCCTCACTTGTTTTACCAGGTTTGGTGGGAAACAGTGATTGAGAACCTTCGTTCAAGGCTTTGGGCTCCTTGATGAAAGGGTCAAACAACACGTGGTTGAGCCACAGGTTGCACAGACCTCCTGCATTTGCCCAGTGGAACCCAAAGTCTTGCAGCTGAGAGCAAAGGTTGGGATGGAATCCTGAGAAGCAGGCCCTAGGTGGCAGATCAGGGTCCTTGGGACGCAGCATTTCTCCCACCTGTCTGGGCCAGGGTGGGGACAGACCCACCATCCTGGGATCTGCCAGAGGACAGGAGGAACAATCACAGTTTTGCAGTGCCTGCCCTGCCAGGAAAGAAAGGGCTGCCATAAAGTAACCTCAGGGCATGCAAGTAGAGCCTCCAGATGCGAGAAAGAACATAGCAAAGGCAGAGGGAATAATTTGTTTGTGCCCCATCAGGATGAAAGAAAACCTAATGAGTAAATTAATGAATTATCTCTGTGGATTACATTCAATTGGCAGTCTCTTGCTATGGAGGAATTATCTTTTGCCATGGCTGTAGGAGTGGCTAGAGTTCAGAAAGCTGACAACTCTTCCAGCGGGAGAACAGAGACTTCAGGTTAAAATGAGTCTGAGAAAATAACCGGGGTGGGAGGGAGGAAGAGGAGTGGAGAGCTTAAACACAGTCACAATCAAAAAAAAAAAGAGAAAGAGAACAATTTCTTCAGTGCGTTCAGCTTCATGACTGAGTGCAGGATTAGCTGAGCAGAAGAGGAACTGCCTGCTCAAGGAAGGGCAGGCACAAGAAGGTGGGGAATACTTGTCAATCCCATGAAAGTTTTTTCCGATGCAAGAGTTCTTCAAAGCTGTAAGAAACCACATTTTTAAACATATCTTAACACCTTGCTTTTTAACTTCTAGATCTGTTACGTTTTTTGTACCAAGACTCTTGTAACATACCTTTCAGGTGCTGAAGCATTCCCAACCATTTCTGTCACTCCAGCAGCTGGGATGCGCACATTCAGAAGGATGATTTTAATATACTTCCCCAGAGCTGCCAGACCTCTGTTTATAACTTCCGTTTTGGCCATACCCTGTGGTGTTTAACTCTTATCAGTTATTACAACACAACAGATTAGATTACTGAGCCCTGACAGCCTGTAGAAAAAGACTCAGTTCAAGGTACCATGCTATCTGTTCTGCATTTCCTGATGCCAGTAGCTGTGGCTGTAACAGCTGTAAAAGAGCTGTGTCTAGGAAGTTCTGTATTTCCTAGGTTTAAGGGGGATCCTATATGGATAAACAACACTGTTGTTCAGACCCAATTAGATTTAGGTGACAATGAAGCAGCCCTGTTATGGTGCTATGCCACGATGTCTTACTGGTCTCTGAGAAATTACTGAAGCAGTTACGCTTCTAAAAGCCACCCTGATCCATGAACCACTAATTGTATATGTATGGAACTAGCAAGGTGAGCTTCAGATACCGAGGTACTTAATATCAAAGGGTCATATGATCCATTTAATGGATTTATTAAATTCATCATTTATATTTCAGAGCTACCACAGAGTCCAACTACCCTAATGACTAGGTGCTTCCCTTCTAACGCCTAAACTACATTTATACATAGTTTATCCTATTTGGTCTTGTGTAAAAATTACTCTTCTGTTTAATGAGGGTTGGTCTGCATTATTCTCTTTCAACGATAATAACAGCGAGGGGAAAAAACCAAAACACCACCTTTCAAAAGAGCACCATCGCCTCAATAAAAGCCAAAACAGTTTGAAAAGCAACTCGTGGCAGCAAACAAAGCAATAATCAGTTCTGAATCCATAAACAAACCCATCAGTAAATAGGGGAAAAAACACAACCTGCAATCTCTTTCACAAGCAAGAAGAAACAAGCGCTGTAGTGACCAAAAAGGCAAGCCTCATCTGGACAGCAATTTAATCATTATTTCACCAAATCATTAAAAATGAAGCTCAATCAGGACTTACAAGGAATACTTGAAGTAACTACTCCACTGTTACAACTGAAAAATTTGCCCCTTTCCCATCAACAAAGGAGGGCTCTGAATGAACTGAGGAGTGAGGGACACGAGCAATCAGGCACTGCTGGCAAACAGGGGGACAGAAGCTGCACTGCAAAGCAGTGCTAAGTCTGGACAACGTCCCCTCTGCACTACACCTGCCAGTGCCTGGGAGACACAGCACAGGCATCCAGAAGGCCAGGTTACAAATCATGCCTTCGAGGCACCATTTAACCTCTTTGCTGGAGTGCTGCATGAAGCTACACTGGCATTGCACAGCTCAGGACTGGCTCTCCTGTCCTGCCACCACTGCTGGGCGACACAGCTGTACCTGCTGCTGCAGTCCGGGATCACATTTTGGGCAGGCACACCAGCAGACAACTGATCCCAACCTCTGAAGAAAAGCAAGGAGATAGTGGGCTGAGGAAAGATAACCAACCACATCAGCATCGTAGCTGATGCATCGTGAAGCCAAGAGCTTTCTGTTCTGCCAGGGCTGGGACAGGCAGAGATTTCAGTGTACGCGGCAGACACGAGCAAGCGCTAGATGTTATACAGCATAGTACCTTCCACTATGCATTGCTGTAATTCCTTCTGCAAGCAAGATGAGAAGAGTTCATTTCCAGAAATAACGGTTATATCCAAACTTATTTCCAACTGACCAAGACAGTCCGAAACACATTACAAAGGTTAGTAACTGCTTTCCTGACGCTACAGAAAAGGTCATTATCCTAGATCAAACTAGGCACGATTTGAAGACCAAATTATATGGAACATATTTACAGACTTTTACTAATGAAAAATCTGAATAGCTGCATAACTCAAAAATATCTTCACATTCCTCACTCGATCTAAATTTGATGAATTTACAGATTGTAAGCTTGATACGCTGCCAGTTTCTCCTCCATTTAAAGTCCTGAAAATGACTCCAGTACCAGTCAATATTAGTCCACATACTTTTTACTTTTCAAATTAAATTGCATGATAAAATCTCCATGTTGAAATTCAAAAAATTTGATACAAACACCACAACCCTGGGCCAGATTAACCAAGCAGAGTTAATCAGAGCAGTTTGCACATTTGAACAAGTAGGTTATAGAACAGAGATAAGTAAATATACATACAGAAGAGTCAGCCGCTTTGATTATATTTTGTGTAACCCACAAGAGGTGTCTAGAAAAAACTCACAGCAGGAAAAACAATAAACAGAGAGCTCAGACAGCTAATTAATACTGCTAATTGAACTCGTACCCTAACACTCCACTTACTGTCATCTGCATTCCATCAAGGAGTAGATGGCAACAGCTCTCAAGCATTGCTAGTAAATTATTTTCATTTTGCCTTTTCCCTCATAAACAAAACACCACGGTGACAGAAGCTGCTTGACCTACTTTCTAAGGAAGAGATTTCCAAAGAAGCACTCCTGCCCTGAGAGGCAATCAGCAGAAAGCCTTGAACAGCAGAAACTTTCCGACTTCCAGACAAAAGATATTTTATTTCAAACTACATATGCACTTTTTCTTCCTCTCTTTGTAATGCCTCTCCGCCTGCCCCCTCCCCTTATTACTGATTTCTGCTCTATTTTCTTTATACTTCCAATATGCATAAGAGCATACAAACTAGCTACTAAACTGACTTGCTGGTCTTTTCCCATCATGTCACAGATGTCTTAAATTAACCTCATCTATTATTTTCCCTCATTACAAATTTTAATTTATCCATATACTCCATAGTAGAGGCAAGCCCCACAACTGCAGTGAAAACATAAACATAACACTAGTTCATCACTCATCACAGTAGGCCATGAGACACGGGTTTTCCCCAGATCTCAGGGATTCGCGGAACTCTAAGAGACTGCAAAACAGCTCTGACAAGCTTTCTGTGGATATCACAAAAGTGAAGTAGCCTCCTGGAAAAGTCTGCTTCTCTAACTTGTAAATAATTTTCTTAACCACACTGTTTCACGTCTGAACAGCAGCAAGTCCCAAAGTCATAAAATGATGCTGTACCATGGGGTTTCCCTTTGAAACCTCAATGTTAGCTACTGCTGCGCAACTAGTTTCAAGATGGCCAGCCTTGTCTCATCTTCACCTTTTGTTTCCCCAAATGTCTGTCCCTTCCACTTTCCTCCACCTCAAGACCCTCTGACGGAATGATAGACTTTTCCTAATGAGCTTGTGCCGGGGCTCAGCAACTGCTGTCTTCTCAGCCAAGTCAGGGGAGTATGATCTCTGCAGAAATGAAGTGGGTTACAGCCAACAGATGCTCATATATTTGGGAACAAAATTCTTTTGCCACAGTGGAGGCATTTTGAAGCTCTTACTCCTTATGCTTGGTGCAATTCCTCACATAAACTGGATGGCACATGAAGACCCACACTGTAACAGCTAGTCATGAATAATGGGTTAGTTACACTGGAATCACTACCCATGTTAAATAAGGGTGAAAGGTGATGGTTTATTGGTTTTAGTTGTCATAACACAAAATTCCCCTTGGGGAAAAACAACATAGTTTTAAAATTAATTTCTTGGAAAAGCAGCATGGATTTAGTTAGTGGGGGGGAAAAAAAAAGCGTTCACAGAATTTAACCTTACTTTGGGATCCTGAAAAACGTTAAAATGAGTTTGCAAAACTCACAAAAAACTCAGTTTTCAAAAACTTCCTGGAATCTCGCAATTCCTAAGAACTGGTGGGGACAGGAAAAATATTGCTGGAAATTTGTGACATCCATGCTGCCTGTGGATCAGACACGGGGGAGGAGGGAAACGGGGAGCATGTTCAGCTTCGGTGGGGAATGAGCCCTTCTCAAGCCTGGCGGTTCAGTGCTATTCCTGGCTGGGATGGCCAATTAGGCCGTCACAAAAACATTTCTCCACTTAGTTGATTGTTCACCTATCACATCAGGGAACTGAAATCTTAAGGACTAATGAAAGTATTTGAATAAATAATATAGTTATACAGTCCGTCAAGTTTGAGAAATGTCCAATTACTCCAGTGATTTAGTTCAGCGTGAGTGCAGGGAGCTTTTTAAGTGCATTGTATCATATACCTTGGATGCTTTAAAGCATTCTTAGTGACAACATAACCAGGTTATGAAAAATTTCTTTGCACATGAATATTGATGTATTGCTTTGGCTTTCTTCTCCTATGTGACTAATTTAAGGAAAGGGAGAGGCAGAGGAAAAGTAAAAGAGATTTCAGCCCTTCAAATAATTAGGAGCTTATCAGTAATCAGACACCTTATAATCATGAATTCAATCCAAGGTTCACAGAACACTGGGAGCAAAAATAAAAATCAAACATAATCAAAAACTCTGTCAACAATGATGTGGCTCACAGAAATGTGGTATAAAAGCAGCTGCATAAAACACAGTTTACAAGCAAGGTTTATAGCTTTCTTTAAACTAACTAAACAGAGGAGAAGTCAACGTTAGCAGTCTCATAACACTCACTGAGGTGATGATAATATGACAGCATTATTTATCCTCTAAATAACAATGACTCTTCAGGAACAGTTAAACTAGCCCTTATCTTATAAATGGTTCAGGATCATAGACATAAGTAACAGCAGAGGATGCATGCAGCCCTCCCATGGATAGCATCAGTCACAAGCTCCTTCTTTCATCTGTGTCATCCACAAAAGGCTAGGAGCACTGGACAACATCACCCCATGTGCATTCTAAACGCAGAGGTGAATTCACCACTTCTCAAAGACACATCCTTTTTAAATATGGCCAAAGGCTCTCTGTCTTTCTTGTCCAACTAGATTACACCCAAACACAATGGACAAGAAGTTCCTAAATCTTGCAAGAACACTTTTTTAAGAATAACCCATCTTGCTTATTAAAAATGTTAATGTACTTGAAAAAGGATTTAAATAGTGCCCTCTACATAAACTTCAAATTTTCTATTTATTGATTCATTTCAGAGACCTGCTGTTCTTTATTGTTCACAGGGCAGAGAACTGGCAAACTTCTCATGAAAAGAAAAAAAAGAAATCTATTTTGAATCTCCTCAGTTGGGCTCTAGTTCTTTGCACTAGATCATTAACAAATATGGTGAATTTGTGCTTGAATCAGCTCAAGTATGCAAATTTTCCAAACAAAAGAAATCTGAGAGTATTGCTGCTCTGTAGCTGACTCACATTCAGAACTAAATCATATGCATGACTATTTTATGACCTTGCTTGGAGTCAACACAAAGCCAAGTTGCACTGCACTTTACCTCCAAACTTCTTTTGGCAAGAACAATCCCTGGACAGTAACTTGCACTATTCTTTAGAGACCAGATTTTCTAACATCAACACCTGCATTCATTTAATCTAAGCTTTTTGGACTCACTGGCATCACCTGCTGTAGATGATAATGTGTTGCTAAGCTTTCAGCTGCTCTTTGACAGTACATAGCTGGGCAGCCTATAAAGCAATTAAATTATTTTCCTAACATGAAAAATGCTCTCTCCTTCTTCTGATGTTGTAAAGCCAAAATATCAACAATTTTTCAGGCAGGAAAAAGTGAACCATAAGATATTTTAAATACCTCTTATATATTACTGTGTTGTTACCTATTTCTAGGTGGAATCATTCTTTCCAGCCACTTAAAGTGAAGCTACCTGGAGGAGAGAACACAGCAGCTGCTCAACTGTGCCAAGTGACATAACAGCTTAGAGGAAAAATTAAAGAACAGCAGACTATGTAATTGAAACGTAGTAAGAAGATTGTTATGCAGGATGTAATACAAGCTGAAATCTGGTCAGGCTAACCCCAAATGGCACATTCTCTTTTATTAGTACAAATAGATGAAACTTTACTGTTATTTCTTATCTGAAAGGTTTCAGACTTTTAATGCACAGCATTGATTAATTAGCACTGTACAAGAAGGTCTTGTATAATGCACAGTCAAGCCATTAACTTCACTTGGCTGAAGATGAAATTCGGACTGTAAGTATTAAGTCCTGAATAAAGCCATATATCCTCCAATGGGACATAACTTCCACACCACTAAAATGCCCGCATTGCTGTGGTGAAACACTGACTGTTTAACAGAGCACCACACAACACTTAGGAGAGGAAATGAAGACTGTCTAATCCATGGAAAACTGCAGAGGAGTAAACATGTTATACTGGTAAATCTCTCGCCAAAGGAAGAACATGGTAAAGACACTAGAATTAAAAAGTGTTAAAAGCTACTGTAGTGAGTAAAAATAGGCAAGACTCCGGTTTGACACTACACTGAGGTATCGGCTGCATTTTTATAGCTGATCCTGCATAAGGCAAAAGAATCTAACAGAGGCAAAGATCATGAGTTCAGATAGTACAGGCAATGTGAAAGGCAACAAGCAGCACGAGCTTGTCCAAAACAGAAAAAAATAGTAAAAAACCCAATAAAATAAGGGATAAGATTTTCTAGAAAAGTGGTGACACAGGATTCAATGTAAGCAAAATTATACTGCACAAACTAATTAAATGAGTATTATTGATATAAATTACTCTTTTCCAATAACAAATAGAGAAAGTAGAAAATGGTTCAAAACATCTCGCTTATTTTTTTTTTGCAACCAAACTCCCAGTTTTAATAAATTTAATATTCTGCTTATACGTAAAAAGGCAGCAGGTACAATACAACATGGGAAGCGTATTATTTCTGTGAATGTCAAACCATCAAGCAAACAAAAGATCGGAAGAACACAAGCAATTTGGATTAAATACTAGTATAATTGAAGACTTTTTTTTTAATTGTGCTACATAATAACAGTGGTTAAAGTAGTGTATCTTCCAGCCTGAAAGTTCCTATCAGTTTGAGAGCTGCCTTTGTGTACCTAAAATGTAGCATCTACTTGAACAAGGGTGGTCACTCCAGAGATACAATTGCTACAGCTCCAACGAAACAACACCAACTACAGGAAGCATTGAGCTCTTCATGCGTACCTTAGCCTGTTTTTAAAACAGAAAATAACAATATTGGATGCACCGCCAGCTCCAGAGTGTAATATATCGTCTTCTAAGACAAGCAACTAAGATAGATGTAAGAGAGGAACTGGCTTCTGGAGTTGCCTGCCTCTCCCCATTGAACACTGAGAGACACCAGATGAATCTTACCTTCATTATAAAAATCCGTGTAATAAGAGATGCACATTAATGGAATTCAGAACACTGATAAAGTATACAATTTTTTAAAAAAGTATAGGTTTTATTTTAAAGCAAAGAAATTACTTTCCAAGTTTGCTTATCCCTTGCAAGAGGATGATCCTCTTTTTTTTCCCCAAAACCCTTCTTTTTTTAAAGTGTTTCTGTGTAATTTAAACTATTCTTTAATCTTTTTATATATGTGCACATGTCTATATACATATAAATACACTACACAAAAAAAAGCTATCAGTTAATGACATACTGCAAACTAATATTGAGATATAACAGCATATATCGATGCTTAGAGTAATAAATATCATGTCTCACTAAGCCAGTGATACCAATTACTCAAGATCAGTATTCTGATGAATCTAAACAAAGGGAAAGAAAATTAGAGGAAAGCTAATAACGGGAAGTGTTACATGGTTTTACCAGAAGCAGACATTAAACTTACAGAGAAGGATATTAAAGATTAAGTTGCTTTTATCAAAAGCAACTCCACAAAAGATGCTTCTTAAAGTTTTGAGGGTTTTGTGCTGGTTTACTCCAACTTTGTTAATTCTCTGGTAAAGAAGGGTATCCAATAGCATTTCAGTGTAACCAGAGAGTCTGAAAAGGTGAATGCTATCTACAAACAGTAGTTACTCTATCAGAAAGTATGACTTAACGACTTGCGAAAGTCTGCACTTATCTAGTTTTCCAGCAACAGTTCTGATCTCAAGGAGATAGTTCTCTCCAAGCTAAAAAACTGCCAGTATCTAGAAGCTTTTACTGACAACAGTAAATGTGAAGAAAAAAAAAGTCATATCTAAATTTCTGAATAAATTTACTCAGATTTAATATAGAGCTCATCTAAAAGCAATGAATGCAGAATTGAACTGTGGATGCCTGCCGTAACAGCATGAATTAAACTTATGAATCTCATTCCTCCCCTCTCAAGCACTTCATTAGTCCTTTCAAAAGCCTAGATTTTGTTTGCCTGAGCTGAGAAACGTAAATTGCTTTTCAGAAGTTATGTTTTTTCTGCCAGTTTCCCCTTTTCTCCATTTCTCCTACTGCCAATGCTGCCTAAGAGAATAATCAAAGTTAGAGGAGATATAAATACCATGTGCATTTGATCAGTTGGCAGTCACAGAACTGCAGTGATTCTTACCTGTTTCCCACGTTGTGCTTTGTGAAGCTACCTTTTGAATGAGTCTTAACGTGATGATGCTTAATTTAAGCGCAAGTCCCTATAACAGTTTTCTGCTATTAGGTAATACTAATATGTTGAAAATAATTAAAATGAAAAACAAATCCACATCTCATTGTAAAGGTAAATTTTGGTGATCTATATATATTGTTCGACAGTTTCTCCAGTGACCTGCTGGTTGCCAAAGAGGTCCTATTGGCAAATACACAACTGACAGTAAATTAGTAGGAGTGCTGACACGGCTGATGGCAGAGTGTCTAGCTGGAAAGATCTTTATACTCTTGAGGTTTGGGCCAACACAAACCTCGTGATGTTCACCAGGTGCCAAGGTGAGTTCTTGGCACAGAATAAGCCCCGATGTGAGTGGGGACCAGGCGCGGAGGGGATGGGCAGCCACCCCCAGCAAGGGCAGAGCCACGGCTGCCCTCAGCTGGGGGGCGATGGGCCTGCCTCAGGTGGGAGGAGACATCTCAAGCGCCTTACAGCCAACATGTCCCTGGGTTTTATAAATACTCATGAGTATTCTAATTATTTAGATGATTAGGAAAAAAAATATGTAATTCAGTCTTTTTAAAACTGCTTTTTTAAAAATATTATTTACTCTATCAAAGGTCTGTTTTCCACTCCCACAGCTGAAACCACATGGCCTTTAAACATCTCAACATTATCTTGTTTATTTCAAAATTATGCTCATATTAAAATCTAGTTCCAATATATCTATTTATGTAACAAAACCCTCCAAAAGCTCCGAAATAATAAGCATTCAGAAAAGAACTTTGCCTGCCAACTATGAAAGAATAAAGAAAAAACTACTGATTGCTCTAAGCAGCATCCATCGTTACTACTTTTTTTTTTCCCCCAGAAGTCCCTATTGAATCCTTTCTGTCAGAAACTCTGGGGGTTGTCAAACTCAAGGCCTCTCAGGGATACAGGAAGCCCTGTCAGACTCCAGGAGCCCATGTCCACCAAACAGGAGAGGGATATATTTGGTCTTTCTTAAAAAGAACCAAAGTTCCTCTGTCGAAGCACTTTTTGGGGTGCTTAACCCTAGGTAACTTCAAGGTCCTTAATTTTCATAGTAAGCATTTAGCATATTTTCTCAAGCTAGGTATGCGGAATTAAAACTGTGTAATTAATTACACTGTAAACCAGGCTGCTGTGCAGGTCAAAGCGTAAGCAGGCAGAAGAAGCACCACCATGCGTGGCATTGCCACGTGCCTCCTCCTGTCAGCCCAGCCGCACTCAGAAACATGAAAGGAGAACACACAAGCACTGGGCAGCAGATCTGCCTAGCACTTAGAGAGGCTGAAGTAAGCAAAATTGAGGCGAACGATCAAAATATAGCAACCGTCGGGTCCTATATCATATAAAAGAGCTTCCCTAAAACTCATCTGTTGCCACCAACCAAGAGGACTCCAAGAGAGGTAGTGAGGACACAACCACTGGCATCTCCTGCCCTCCAGACTTGTACACAAATGCTGCTGGCCAGATGACCTTGACGTGTATTTCCATTCTGTAAGTATGCCGGTGTGAGAGCACAAATGGGAAAAATCATCTTAATTATGGGTTCCTAAAATAAAGCCACCTCTCCCTTCAAAAAGACCTCGCTCTGAGTTAGTGTTTGTTAGTTAGTGTCTCAGACGTCGCTCTGAGTTATTTACACTAATTTCCTACAGCTCAACAAGGTCTAACTTTGATGGGAGGAGCTGGTGCTGTTAGGACACCAAAGGCACTTGATCACTGACACAGCTCTCCTAGATCGCACACCATTTAAGCTTTCCAGGATCCTCCTCTATCAAAGTGATGACAGGTTGGACAGTTCTGTAATGCACCTTGGTTTTCCATTAGAAACTTTACCTTCATAGCAGGCGAAGAAAAAAAAAAGCAAACAGAGCTGAAGCACTCGTAGTATATTCTTGTATCACTAATTGTTAATAAGAAAAAAAACTAGATTAACATTCTAAGGACAAAACCAAATATCAGTTTACCAGTATTCGAATGTGGCTTTTTTTTACCCTAATAAAACTGGCAAGCCCTTAATCTTTTGTAGAAAATGGCTGCCATTGCTTTTTTACGGTAGCACAGTAGAGAGGCTAAAAATTAAATATTAATTCATTGGATATATTTTCAAGCAAGTTTGCTGGAGCTTTAAACCCAGCACTTTCTTTAAGAGCCTGGTGCAGTTAAAGAGTATACAATTTAAACAGAACAGTAACATTACCACAGAGCCTCTTTTCATTCCAAGCATCTTTAATCATTTACTATTTTTTTTAAATGCAGAAAGCCCACAGAGGTGGTTACTTGGCACAAATAATTTATGAATTCAGAAAAAAAAACTATGCACAAATTCAAACCTACAGAAAATGAAAATATTTTCCTGTCTCCATTCAGATAAAGAAATTGCTTGCTGCAGCTAATTTAAAGCCAAATCCTATCAAACTCACATTAGAATGACGCTCTTTAAGAGGAAATAAAATGACGCACCAATCTGTTGACTGATGTGCTCATCAATCAGGACACGCTGATAGAGAAGCATTAGTCAAGATACCCTACTCATAGAAAAATCATTAGTGCATCAGCAGCAATGCCTCTTAGGTTACTGAGCCTTCTATTTAACTACTGAGCCTTCTATTTAACCAATACCTAACTTTGATGCTGGTTTCTCTGTAGCTTTTGATGCTCTGTGGCATAGTTTACTCAAGACTTTTGACATAGTGCAGTCCTTCTGGGTCACAGTATCAGCTTGAAAATGAACTAGAGAGAAGTGTGTGAAAATGAAACTAAAAGGGCAAAGGAAACTTCTTTCTTTATTTGAATGTACTGAGGCAGCATTAAAAACCTAGTTTAAATTCACCCAAACCAGAAATTTTCAAGACAAACACTAAAAGTTATTCCTTTGTTTCTGTTTATTAGCTGCAGGCATCTCAGTTCAGGATATATCTCAGCAGGATTGTGATTACTTCCATAAATAATGCATGCTTCATTTTGATGCTCTCCGTGTACCTGCTATGCCATTTATTCTGGCATCCAAATGAAGCCCGTGATGTGTTCGGACAGCCCAGCTAGCAGGTGGCACGGCAGGATGGACCCAGATTCAGTGAATGCGTCTGTGTGAACTCCAACAGAGCAATGCCCTAAGCAAAAATCAGTGGCAGTCTAGAGAACCCTGAATTTCCACAATAAGGAGAAAGCAATGGAAATAACAAAAATTGACTGGCTTTTATACTTACTAATGATGATTTACAGTTAAAATTGAGCACTTCAGTTACAACACTATCTGTAAACTGTGACAAGCCATTAGTACAGAGAGGCTGAAAGAGGATTTCAGAAGCAGAAACATCCAAAACACAATCTTTCCATTACCTACTGTTGGCATAGGAGGTTTCAGGAGGTTCTTGACAGATTGTTTTGAGTTGAGAAATTGACATCCAGAGCTAGACTTTATCCATGTTTACTTCTTGTTGCCTTTTTTTTTTCTTCAAGTCAGGTAATAGAACTGTAACACTACCTAACAGCTACTGATGTTGTCCGTACAAGTTGTGTCTATAACAGTCAGAAAATATAGCTGGTAAGTATGAGGATTTTGGGATATCTACTACAGTTTTTTTATTGAGGTTTCTAGACTTATTTTCAGTGTGCCTTCCAAGTAAGTTGATGCGATTATGTACTGAAAATCCCTTCATTACTCTTATAACTTGACCTATGGTCTGAACCACTTACCTTGTTTGTAGATGTCCTGATCTTTAATGTTTTATATATTCTTTTTTTTAATAACCATAAATGTCTCCTTAACAGCACCTGGCTTCTGCTCTTTATTGCTTCTTTGTCATCCTGTGCTGACTCTGCATATTCAGTATATTTAAAAGAATCCTTTCAATATTACAAAAAAAATCATATAAAGTTTCTCAGTATATAGGAGACAATGAAGATTTTCCTTTTTTTATTGATGTTGGTTTTGTTCTGTTTTTTTTTTTTCCTCAGTGAAGTTGACTGCTTTCCAGAAAAAAAAAACTGCCAAAGCTTGTATCAGCTGCTCCAATGCAGAATGAAGACAGAGAAGACACTCAGTAACTACAAGATGATGTACAATTTTGCGTTTCCAGTACTCCTTCCTTNCTATCAGATTGGTCAAGCAGGATTTACCCTTGGTGAATCCATGTTGACTACTCCGGATAGTCTTCTCCTCTTCCATGTGCTTGGAGATGAGTTCCAGAATGAGCCGTTCCATCACCTTTCCAGGGATGGAGGTGAGACTGACTGGCCTGTAGTTTCCCGGGTCTTCCTTCTTGCCCTTTTTGAAGATTGGAGTGATTCACGTAAGTTCTTCTCATATCCCCACCATCTCCTCTAAAAGCCTGACTTCATCATCTTAATATCTCTTTCTGTCATAGGTCTCCCTGCTCTAGCTAATGAAGCATGGGATTTGGGATCAAACTGGAACTATTATTATTAGCACTTTTATTTTACAGATTTTAAATGTATATTACTGTTTTGCATATTGCTTTTTCTCTTGTATGGTTTGAATTTGATAAAGCTTTAATCTGGTTAGAGAGAAGCAGTGGGGTAACTCGCTGGGTTTTTGAGAGCCTACGCGAGTCTCGAGTGGATACAATAGTGAGGGGGGGATGAAGATGCTCTTTCACATGCACCTCCTTTTTTTCTTCACGAGTTTGACTGCAAAGAGGGACAATGCTGACAAACAGACTGCCAAAGCAAACAGTGTTTTTTTAAATTATCAAGGCAACGTTAAACGGCATTTCTTAAACAATTTAAGACATCGTCACACTGTATTTTTTTTAGTTTGGCCACAAAGGAAACAGTGAACTGGGTTCTGTTCTCAGGCTGGTGGACACAGAGAATAATTGCAGCAAAATGTAGTGTAGCAGACCTCTGGAAAAGGAGACAAAATCCTGCACTGTTTACACATGTGGGATAGACATTCTTTTCTCTGTTTAAAGAAGTCAGTTCTTCCACCAGACCTGTCACAAGCCCTTATTCCATCATGAATCAGTGCACATTCAGGATGCAAAGACAGGCTCAGAAATGTATGGCACATTGCTGATAAGGAAGAGGAGAAAAGAAAAGGTCAAGTCTTTGAAGGAAATTGGCTAATTCGGCAAATAAAAAGCCTGGTTATGGAACAATGTAGAACTCAGTAAATACCCAGGGAACTGCCTTGCAGAATCAACAGGTGCTAGATAATCCATCAAACAATATCTTTATTTTTTTTCCCCTCAATAATTTGCCAGTAGAAACAAGTGAGGTGATGTTTTCTTTGCTATTTATCTGGCTCCCGTGTTTCAGAGTTGTATGTTTAGTACCTGGGAGACATATCATTTGAAATGCAAAGCCAGCTGAGGTAACAGAGTAACAGAGAGGTGGGCAGAAGATACACTGCAAAGGATGAAAAAGATGTGCTATATGTCTGCCCATTTCACTGTGTGAATACTCACTTCCACCAAAAATAATAGTAACTAGTTCTGCTGGTAAATATCTCTATCTGTTCATACGGGATATTTAAACACATCTTTCCATTACGAAGTGTAAACACACCTCTGGAAACTGTATTGCCTCTGTCTTAGTTCATTGCAGTACTTAAGCATATCTTAAGAATGGCTTTGGCTAATGCCATTAATTTGCCTCCTGTATTCTCAATGCTTGCATCATTCTGCTTATTTCACTACTTCTGCATACTTCTAAGGACTCTGAAATCTAGAACAGGATTAGAAAAGGAAAGATACCTTTGATGCAGGCATGTCATATCTTTTCTAACTCGAACCCTAGACACAGACTTAAGGCAACAAACATTTACAGACAGATTTTAACAATGGCTAGGCAACTATTCCAGAAAATTCAGTACCGTTCACAAACAAACTTTGGCGTAAGAGCCATGTCAAAATTCTTAAAAAGGAGAAGAGCAAGACAGTGGAGATTTTAACCTCAAATGCTTAACCTGGTATTTGGACAGGAGACTGGGCTGCTATTTCTGGTGTGTTAAAGAGCAGTCAGAGGAACATTTGGATATCCAAATTTGGTTTGTCAATGTGCTTAGCCACATGAACGCCTAGTGCTTTGGATCTCATTATTGCATGTCTGGACACTGTAAATCAGAAGTGATAGTTCAGTTATACTATGAGAAGCCTTGCTTTTAGTATTATTGTTTATACAATACTTAACATTGCTCACGGATACTATAATCGGATTAATTGTAGGCACAAACCATAGCAGCAATGTAAAAATAAAACTGAAAACCCTTCTTTCTAAATATTTTCTCCAATTTACTTTTTTCACGGTGTGTTGAATTATATTTGTAACATAGTTACAGTTATTTTGTTTTTAAATACGTTGTGGTATGTGTGATACCAAAAAGAACATTTGGCTGGAATCTAATTTGACCTAAGTCACTTCATATGGAGGTGAAGATGCTTTCAAGCTGAAGGGAAATATAACATTTCAAGTTGTGTATCAGGATCTTTGCACAGCTCCAAAAATAATCCAAAAGAGAGAAAAATTTTGTATGGTTCTTTTTGGAAGTTAAGTTTTTAAAACATGCTCAAATAGCTTAAGAAAAAGAACCAGGTTTTATGTATTCTGTAAATTAACAACACTAGGCTAGTCCATATGAAAACAACGGGAACAACATCCAATGCAGGCCATTGCAAACTTTTAGTTCCTTCTCTGAAGTCAAGTATTTAATAGGTATGTAGAGAAACAAAACTTACCACGGACAAGGAAGAGAAGTATATATCATGTTTCAGATGACTGTAAATCATCCAACTGGCAGCCCATTATACCATACACTGATGAAAGCCTTTCCCATAACCATCAAGACCTTAAAAAAAAAAAAAAAACAAACAAACCAACAAAACACACAAAAGATAATCAGACCTTGAAACAGTGAAAACTGAGTGTTCCTTATCTAAAATACAATTTCACTTCTCTATAAAGCATTTTTAAAGAGAGAGATAGAAAGGAGCCTGTTGTACACCATCACCACCCAGCAAGAGCTTCTCTTACAACCACTGCAATGTATTTTGCTCAGATACTTCACTTGCGATTCTTTTGCAGTCTTTTTGACTTTCAACTGACTTTTCAGGATTCAGTTCTTTTATCCATTGTTGTTTAATGCTGAATTTTGTGCCTCAGCATTTTACTCAAAACAACATTTTCAAGCACTGTTTTCCTTTTTGATTCTTTTACGCAAGACTTTACAGTGCGCTTCCCAACAAAGCATAAAATCCACGTGCCAAAATTAACTACTAAGGTGCATCACGGAGGAGGGTGCCGCATGTGAGCGGGCAGCCTGGCTGGGCCCGCAGCCTGGCACACGCGTCGACAGGCAGCTGACACAACACCAACACCTCTAATACAAGGTACACTGCTTAACCGGGGTTAGAAGCACATGCGGAACAAGGAATACCCATGTATTCCTATGAATTCCTTGTCTCTGTTTCACTAAACATGAAGGCTTGTTTGAGGATCCAATCTCAAAGTTGCATTTTTAAACACAGATGATGGGCAGAAAGGCAAGAGAGGCGGGCTCCAGGCCAAGTGGCTGTATAGCACTGAGGTAAAAGCTGATGGAGTTTCACTAATAACATATAATGTCAGCAATCTTCTTTTCTCCTGATGAATCCTTAGTAAAGCTCCTTGAAAAAAAAAATTTTTACAGAACCATACATGGTTCTTCCAAATTCCTAGAAAGAGTAGCACTTAAACAGAAACACCAGCTCAAACTGAAAATTTGACCAATTTGGGTTTGTTTGGTGGTTTTGTTTTGTTTTTTTTTTTTCTCAAACCAAAAAGGGATAGGAGGCTTGTAGCATCCCATTTCAATAGTTTCAGATTTAAATATTTCATCTTAAATGAGGTTATTTATTTCAGTTATACTTAATGTCAAATCTTAGGTTAAAAGAAACTCAATACTGAAGTGCAAGTGTGATCCCAGCACGGTGGTTCTTCTTTCACAGAACATTTTGAAAGAGGGGTGTTCCAAAAGATGCTTTTCATCAGATACAGAATGAGATTTCAAAGATCTCTCTGAAGTGGGGTTTTGCATTTTCCATAGACCTGCACAGATCTTAAAAGCTAGGGAATTTATTTTCTTTTCACCTTTAATGAGAAAAGCTTAGGTAAATGAATATAATTTTCTGACCATTTTCCACAGATTATTTTTATCTGCATCAATCACACCTTTCTTTTGTCCCCTGCTGCTGAAATTCTACATCTAAATTATTTTAATAGCTTAAGGGCAGCTACATGACCTTTCCAAATATTTAACATTTCTGGCCTGCCTTTCTTCTCTAAAAACCCATTAGAAATGCTGAATTACAGGCTCAGCCAAGTGATACATAAATCTATGAAAACTGAATGGGTAGAAAATGTCATCACACAAATTTACTGTAATCAACTCCTATCCAGATTTATTTTACAAAGGAAATAAATTCTTAATTGTCCTAAACATAAGAATATTTTATCGTGGCGGAGACCTGCGTGAAAGTCAAAACAAATATGCTTAGCAAAAGCATTCTACTCGCATACAATAGTTTTTGATGGGCTTCTAAACACTTTTCTGTACTCGTTTTCTAATTCTCTTTCAAAGGACAAAATTACATGTTTTCAAGCATAGTCAGGCTTTATTCAGACAATCAGCAACTTTAAGCAGATCCTACACCAGGCTACTTAGTGCTGCTACTTCTCACATCCCTGCTGCCTTTTCAGCACAACGAAACAGGATTGGGGAATTGATCCAACTCAAAACTAATTTGTCAAAAACCTCTCCCCTCCCCAGTACTCTACTTGGCTACAAAAGCCACAATGCTGGCACAACGGATGAAGTAGTGCAGAGGTATGCAAAGAGGGGAGAAGATAAACTGCTTAACCCGCCAGTACTACTGCTGACATGCATGTCAAACTGCTCCCTTGTTTGGAGAAATATTTGATCAGTGAAGACAGTATTTATACAAATACATTAGTATTTTAACCCAGTATTGCAAGTTCACAGCTTTGCTATGTCAATGTATTACACAGTACAAACCTCTAAAATCTAAGGCTTTCTCAGGACAAAATTAAATTCAAATAAAAAGTGAAAAATGTGGACTAGAATTGATATAGTTATTTGTGGTATTTTACAGAATATTATCTTATTTTTCCTCAAAGTCTGCAAGAGCTGGTATCTTTATGATAAGCTCTTCCCATAACTTTATTTAGATAAGTGAACTATTTGTTATTTTATTCAAATGACTTTCTTTTCATCATTTCTAGCTATGAACTTATGAAGAGGCATCAGCCTAGACCTGCTGAGACAGTGAGGTGGGTAATTAGATTATTAGTCTAAACCTGTCCCAGGAGCAATTTAGGGGAAAGACTTCACTGAACGACTTCCTGGTGATTAAAGAATTAAAAAAAAAAAAACCCACTCAAAAACCCCAACAAAACCAGAAAATAACCTTTCCGTTTTGTGGGTTTTAAATGTTTTCTAAGAAAACTGTTAGGAGCAAGTTTTCTACTCTCCTAGTTCTTTCGTTTAAAAGATGTGAAATTAATGTGAGAACTCCAATAGCCTTTTTTTACATCAGCACACGCTTCCCTTTCCACTGAAGCAGTACCTTCCTCAAAATTTTCACAAATTTCACATGTTCTTTGCAGTGTGAAGAGCTGTAGGATGTAGAAAGCCATCAATGAGCCCAACGAACAGGGCCTGGTCAGAAAACTGGTGTAGTTACATTATAATTTCTGAATAACTACACCTTTGTTTGAATAAATACACTGTCATAATTTGAGGTAAATTTGTGGTTAAAGCAAAGGTACTCCAGTTTATGTGTCAATGGACTAGTTACATACCCATGATCAATCGTTGCATCTCAAATGCAAGAGAATTGACTTACTGCTATGAAGGGCAAAGTTACTAAAACATTTTAACAGAAACTCTTGACCATCATTCAGTCATACAATTGAGGTCTTTGTCTTGCAAGACTAGATTCCCAAGCTGTTCTTAAGGATGCTTTAGTGACCAACTTAAAAAGCTGGAAATTGTGTTTATACATCCTGTTGGTTACCTTAGTCCTTCAAGATGACACATGCAGAGCCAAAACAACACAAGTTTTGGCCTTCCTGTGGTATTTTGACTGTCCATAAAATTAAAAGTCATAAAAGGACTTCAATGTTTTCAACTGCTTTAAGCATATGAAAAAAAAAACCCAACCTTGCAAGGATGAACATCATTATTTTTTTTGAGTACACATAAAATCAAATAAGGTAGTATTCACAATATAGAGGCTTTTTAAGGAAGCTACTATTAGTGAAAATTATAAAACACCTGAAATGCAAACAACTGAAAATCTGCTCATAGTAGCCAGAGTCTTAATCAGTTCCCAGCACTTAGGTGGCACAGGTGGGCAGTGAGAGCTTATTTGTGACTTCGCTGCTGGACACAAAACAGCTGCTTGAAATTACATTTGGTCCATGTGCGTCAGCATTATATGAGGACCGCAAGTGTCTACAGCCAGCCCCTGCAATGTCAGCAGTGCCCCAGCACAGCTACAGAGACTGGCACCAGTAACCACTTCCAGCACAAAGGGCGGCCTGCAGCAAGAGCAGAGGTTGTGAGGTCGGTAGAATACAAAAAGACTCAGACAGTCTCCAAGGATGAAGTACAAATTTTGTCCTGGATTCACCTCTCAGAAACGTGGAGCGAGTTTTAGACTGTACGTATGTCTCACCACCTCTCCACAAGAGCCCTTCCAAAAAGCGGTAATTTCATGAGTGTCCTGTGCAGCTATGTAAGTATCCAGATGGAACATGAATTAGCAATTGATTTCATTAATTAAAAGAGTTGCTTTGAAGGAAGCGAACATTTTGACAGCAGCAGTTTGCAAGCATTGTTCTCTATAGAAATCTAAGCTGTCATTTCAATAAAGGCAAAAGTTTTTTTTCCTAACAAGCAACCTCCACTGAAAACTAATTAGAAACCACAGGTATTGTGCACGTATTTCACAACTAGTGAAAGCCTGATCTCGAAGAGCTAACTGCAAATGGCTCAGTTTGTACCGATAAAATTCATGAGTCACTCGTACACCCTTTACGGTCAGGTTATACAAGCTCGTCCCATTGCTGCTCACCTGCAAGTGCAGCACAGCATGTGGTCATTCATGCAGTGACTGCCTCTGCTACTCTGCACGCACCCCTCCCAGCCAAAATTCATCGTTAGTATTGGATACATACGTACTTGTTAGATACATTAACTTTCACTCAAAGGAGATCATTGGAATACACCTTGTGTACCTGTACCTCTAATTCTGAGCACAATACTTGAACCTCATTCTCACTTTTAAATTAGCCAAACCCACGGTTACTACCCAGTATAATGTAACAAAAAGAAAAAAACAAAACCCAACAGCGCTGCCAGCTACACAGTGTGCAAACCAGGACAGACACATTGTGTAAATGCATACAAGTGCTGAAAAGATTTCATGATAAAACACTCAACATACAGCTTGTTTGAAATCATTCACTATATTCAAACTGATTGCTATTTACACAGTTTTCTTTATTTAAATGAAAACCTCTCATTAGGTTTAGTTATGTTAAGATTTGCATTAATGGCATGCTAAATACCAATTGATTATTATAACACACTGAAGAATAACAATATATTAATTGTTTACAGCAGAAAGAGAACCTGGATGCATTTGTTCCCTTATAACGAACAAAACTGGATCATATCCAAATGACCAAACATTTTGGCCCCCGGCAACTATTGCAACTGTTGTTTTAATCAAACTTTGTTTAATGTTATAAAAATGCAATATTTAAAAACGGCGGAGTAGCATTCAAGTATATTGCTTGAAACTCTCAAGTTTGTTTTAACAGTGAGACCTTATAACCATGTCTAATGAGTACTGATAAAGTGCTTTTTAGTCCTTATACAAACTCTACTAGCCACTGACCTATTTGCAAAGCGTAACCAATTCAGCTTACATGTTCAGCAAAAAATCTACTACTCACAGGCCAAAGAATATGGTTTTCCATTAAAATGCCATTTTTTCAAAGAGAAGAACATGTCCAAAAAAAAATGTAATCAAGCTGCATTCAGAGCACAGTTAATTAAAAGTGCATCTGGCAGTATGCGTTGTTCAAAAAGACCCTGGATTTTCACAAAGAATTGGCTGATATGAACTTTTCAAACAACAGATTTTCAGTCTCCTGTAATCTCTGAACAGTGAAAACTGCTTGTAGTAGAGCAAGTGAAACTGTGAAACAATTTACACTTCTCTTGCATCTTTCTTTGCTTTTCTCTCCATAACGATCCCCCTACCTTGCTACATCCTTGTGCAGTGTTTGCAATGAATTTAAGGTTATTTGCCTCAACACTTCAACACTATGATGTATATAGAAGTACTTATTATTTTACCGTAATTTATTTTAAAATAAAACTTTAGTAATGAATTACTGAAGAACAGTGTCAATTTGGTTTGAAGTCTAGGTGGGACTCCACATAGTCACTAGTGGCATCTATTATGTCTGTTGAGTACTTTTTAGAAGTATTTGGAGGAACATTTTGCTCTTAATTTTCCATTAAAACCATGGACTTGATTTAAGCTATTTGTTCCAGATCTGCATGAAGCCTCACAATGCTATGTCGGTATTTGTCTGCAAGTTTTCTAAGCTCTTTGTCGGAAAAATACCTGTTTTGCACCTGTGAGGGAAGAGAACAGAAGAACTGACGCGTCAGTTTATATTAACAGGTTTCTCAATATCACTTCTGATATGCATCATAATAAACTGTGCATTTGAAACTGTGCATTTTAAAAGCTGTGTAATTTTAAAAAGACTTTCTTCCTCAATCAGGCCACGAACTTCCCTGGTCACTCGCGCTCTTCCGTTAGCAGCACATCAAGCAAAGAAATAGGTCTAACGCATTTCCTGTGAGAGAGCTCTGTTCTGAGCAACCATGTAATGAAAATGTGACATTCGTTCTCCAGCACAACTCTGCACATCCTTTCTGTGAGCTACAGACACTGCAAGATTAACTTTCATGGCAGTATACAGTCTCTAACAGATTCTTGACCAAAAGATGTTGGGAACAACTGTGCTCTGTCGCTGTCAACTACCTATATCTTCTTCTCATCCTAGAGGAATAGCTTTATATTTCTTGTCCAACTTGCAGAAAATGGCTGACCCACCAGAATATTTTTACCATATCTGCTACAGAAAGGATATGTCGCATGTGAAAACACTGCTTTTCAACACGTTTTAATTCTGTGAACAGCCATTGATATTGCTTGGCAAATCAAGTATTTGTATCTTCACATTCTGTGAACAAAACAATATTTTGGGGAACTACAGAAGTTACTCTGCAGCCAGTTGTGCAACACAAGAGTTAAAACCAAACCCGACTTTTTCTGTACTGTTATTTCATCACCTTTTGCCTGTGTGAGATATGAATAAAGTAGGAGGATAATGAATAAAGCTAGAATTGATGGTTTGAGCAGATATTCTACCATCTAGCAATAACAGATCTTTAAAAAAAAAAACCAGATGAAAAGAAAACGACTCCTTATCCAGGAAAGAATCCTTATCCAGGACTGACTACTGGATAGAGCCTGAGAGCAGAACACAGTTCCCTTGGTCAACTTACCCTCACACAGCAGCAACACGGTTGTGCTTAGTATGTGCCCCGAGAACTAATCTTTTAATGAACTGGTGTTAATTAATAATAAACCTCTAAATACACCAGCCATATTACCACTCGTGGAAAAAATAAATAAAGCTCCACATACCACCTTATAATATATTGTAATAAAACCTACCAAGGAGAAATGAGGTTGGAACAGCTTCACGGCACCCCCTCCCTAATGCACATCAACACCAGCAACGTGGACTTGAATTCAGAAGTGAGGGGCTGACAGACTGGTTTTAACCTCCTCAGAAGGGTCATTCATCCTCCTCGTCACTGGTGTGCAGGACGCCCCACTTGGTGCAGCAAGTACCCGCTATACACACTAACCGAGATTACAAAATATGAAAGTAATCCTGGTTTCTTCGGAGCAAAGACAGAATTTAAGATGTGGGGAAAGAAAGCAGCCATTTCAGACTCTGTCAATTACAGGACGAAGTCTCACTATGTAAACTAACTTAAGCAGTCAGTAACTGAACATTATGTGGTGCCAGACTGATGTTAATCATGACCTTCTAAATCAAACTGTTCAAATGTCTTTCCATTCATGGCCTTCATATTAGTTGCATTACTTGTCTTCACTTGGCATTTTTTGATGTTACATGTTTGTCTAGCATTCATTAGTTGTGATTCCCTTATGGTCATGTACTTGGTTGCCCTAAATACTTCCTCTGGGGCCCCAGATCTTGCACAATGTTTTCTTCTACAGATGCAGGTGTGAAATTCTGATTCCTGCCCCTCACCCCCCAAAAAATACAATGAGAAGGAAAAAAACCTTGCACTTCAGAATAGAAAATCACTTATCTGCATCACCTAAACTGAAGAAAGCTCAATAGTGGCAGTGGGAGACGGTGGGTTATTGCAAAATTGAAAGACTTGAGGATTACTGGCAGACAGATTCCCCTAGTACTTTTTTCTGTCAGAAATGCACAGGATAGTCAAATATGTTCCCCAAAACTTCACATCTTGCTTTGCTGACTAGCAATAAAACAGGTACTGAGCTCTCAATTTCTCGGTGCACTGGTGCTGCTTTCTGCTAAACCGTACTACCAGCTAAAGCCTGGCCAGCATTTATGCACTTACAATTGGTACAGTCAAGCATCAGAAAAAAAAAAATGCTTAGGGATCTTACAGTGAGAGGTTTAAGCTAGAAACACAGGGGCAACTCTCAAAGGATGCAGCAGATAGCACTGGAGAAAAAGTTTTAAAAACCAGCTGGGAAGAAGTTGAAAACTGTCAATACCATAACTCACCTACCTTGTACACGGACGAGCTACTGACTGCCTGAAGTGTTGCTTTACCCTGAAGCTTGCTAGTGATGCTTTAAACTCACAGGCCACCTGTTCAGAGCGGCAGGTCTGGGGAGAGAGAAGGTTTGAACCTCAAATCAGGGAATGCAGGAATCAGGAAAACTGCTCTCTATCTCTTGGGGAAGGGAAACAGCTAGCCCATTTGTCAGAGCTTTTTTCCTCTAATGGATCAAAAAAGTAATGGAGATACCAGAGGCATAGTCAGCATTTTTTTTCCTCATTGCTAGAAGATTTGTATTGGAAGTAACATTCCAAAAGTAGGAGGAAAATCACAAGAGATGGGAAGAAAGCAGAGTTAGAAAGTTCATTACATTTATTTTTTTGTGAAAACACTGTATAGCAAAATCACTAAGGAACAAGTAATTTTGCTATAATGAATAAGATGTACAAACTTCAAAAGGCTTTGAGGTAACAGAGAATATCCATCAGTTCACAATATATGCAGCTCTTTAAATCGCCAAGCAAATTAGTTATCATTATCATAGAATGGTAGGGGTTGGAAGGGACCTCTAGAGATCATCCAGTCCAACCCCCCTGCTAAAGCAGGTTAGCCTAGAGCAGGTTGCACAGGAATGCATCCAGGCGGGTTTTGAATATCTCCAGAGAAGGAGACTCCACAACCTCTCTGGGCAGCCTGTGCCAGTGCTCTGCCAACCTCACAGTAAAGAAGTTCCTCCTCATGTTCAGGTGGAACT
>VZSC01010960.1:137361-149910 GCA_013398225.1 Steatornis caripensis | reverse complement strand
TCAAGGTAGACAACATCCACTGCTCTCCCCTTGTCCACCCAGCCAGTCATGCCATCATAGAAGGCTATCAGATTGGTCAAGCAGGATTTTCCCTTGGTGAATCCATGTTGACTACTCCGTGTTCAGCACATGTCTTCTGTTATTAAGGCATAAGTACATATTGTACAAACTTCAGATAGTCAAGTTATATTACTGATTTTTATATGGACGATAAACCTCAATGTTTAAATACCTATTTTTGTTACTGCTTTAGCATAATTTTCATCATAACTTAACCCCAGGCAACAAAAAAAAGAGAAAAAAATCTGCAACCTTTTCCCGAAAAAATAACACTGCTTCCCTGACCAAGATGTTAGCCAATTCTGCATATTCTTTTCTTACATTACTCTTGCCCTGTGCTATTATAGTGCCTAGGAAGGTCCTTTTCTGGGGAAATAAGAAGAGACAGGCAGTATTCTTTCTGCTAATGAGACATAAACAAATAAGATAAAGAATTCTGATACTACAAGGACGTACTGTACTTTGCTATGTGGTAGCTTTATTAGTAATAATTATGAGAGTAAGTTACACACAAACATCATTAAAGAGAGATTAAAGGCTTATACTAAACCTATAAAAGCTATGACCTAAAGGATTATATTCAGATATTAAAAAAGCTTCCAAAAGGCAAGCAAGAACATGCTATATGTGGAGAGATAATCACTTCATAAACTTCAGGTAGATGTCTGAAGAACCATATTATACTTGTTTTGTTTCATTAGAAAAGGAATTAGAAATACAAACGGAAAGAGAAATCACAGTTTTCAGTCTTGTTAGACTTCAGTAGAGAACCTTCCTTTGAAACTCCACTTTATCTCGTACCCTTTCTGTAGATGAAACGGGTACAAAGGCTTGTGCTTAAGAGACAGCAATATTCCTACAGCCAAAACAAAACAACTCCTCAACCTCTCTTCTCAGTGGATTATAACTTTGCTAATTCAACCCATTGGGCTATAGGTTTATATGCCAATGGACTTTTTCTGCTGGGTCTTTCTCTGCTTTCAAAGATCCAGAAAGAATGTTTTAGTCATTGCAAATTTCGACTTTGAGGAAACCCCAGAATATCCAGCCCAAATGCTGACTTTATTTCCTTGCCTGGTAATGAGGCTTGAAGTGTTCAGCACATGGCCCACGTGCTCAGAAACATCCCTGTGCACATAGCAGCAAAGCCTTGCTCCTCCCGCTACGTACAGACTGACTGATTTCCACCTGCATTAAGGAGGTCAGGAAGTGTGCAAAGAAAACCATTTAACACATGCTTCAGTGGTAAGCACCGCTACATACTGTCACAAGTATTCACCGATACTATCCTACTTTTCCCTCTGCCCTCTGAAATAGGCAGCTATTGAAGAACATCCAACTCTTGCTGTCACTTAATAATGAAATCATTGGAGGGGAGAATGATTTCAAGGCTGCTGAAGGCTTAAAAGACAGGTTACTATTCTTTTTCTAGATTCTATTTCAAAATCCCATAATAAAACAATTAGAATAATTCAATAAACCATAAACAAAGAAAGATGCTTTCATTAAAACACAATACTCTTCTGTGGTCACAACTTTATCCCTCTATTCTTGTTATTCATTATTGTTATGTCATACTACCCATAGAACCACGTAACTTCATAACTGTGCTTTATACAAAATAACAGGATACTTGTGTTCTTAACAAATCCCACAAGAATACAAAACCCTGATCTCGTATTGCAACTAGTATCAAAAGGGTAAGAGGAGGGAAAAAATAAAAAAACCCACCCTGATAGACTACTAGAAATTTATTTCATTTAAGAAATATAATCTATTTATTGTATTTTTTTTAATCAGCTTACACGTGAAAAGTGATTTCTGTTTCATTCAGGCATATTCTAGAGCACATGGTGTCCTTGAATTTGCAACTTTTAAAAATCTCCAAAATTTTGTTTGAGACATATTTTTTGCTCAAGAGACATCCTTTCCACATAGAAAATGCTTAATCATATTGTTTTATCAGTTTTAAGCTTTTTTAAATTATTACTGGATTTAAAAAAATCTAGTCTAAGTTTTGAACATACTCAAAACACATTTGTGTGTTTGTTTCCAAAGACTAAGTTATAAGGGAGGGTGGAGAGACATGTTTTTTACCTAGATTTGTGTTTTGTTATTTTTGCCTTTAAGAAAGAGTGAAGTCCTTGTTAAAAAAAAAAACGCTGGTAACTAAAAATGCCTTATAATTCCAGTCTGGATCGATGGGCTGACGCCAGTTGTACAAGGTTCAACAAGGCTGAGTGCCAGGTCCTGCACTTGGGTCTCAACAACCCCATGCAATGCTACAGCTTGGAGAAGAGTGTCTGGAATGCTGCGTGTCGGAAAAGGACCCGAGGGTGTTGGTCTGCAGCCAGCTGACTATGAGCTGGTAGTGTGCCCAAATGGCCAAGAAGGCCAACAGCATCCTGGCTTTTATTAGAAATAGGGTGGCCAGCAGCACCAGGGAAGTGATCGTCCCCCTGTACTCATCACTGGTGAGGCCACAACTCGAATACTCTGTTCAGTTTGGAACACCTCACTACAAGACAGACATTGAGGTGCTGGAGTGCATCCAAAGAAGGGCAAGGAAACTGGTGAAGGGTCTAGAGCAAAAGTCTGGTANAATAAAAAAACCCACCCTGATAGACTACTAGAAATTTATTTCATTTAAGAAATATAATCTATTTATTGTATTTTTTTTAATCAGCTTACACGTGAAAAGTGATTTCTGTTTCATTCAGGCATATTCTAGAGCACATGGTGTCCTTGAATTTGCAACTTTTAAAAATCTCCAAAATTTTGTTTGAGACATATTTTTTGCTCAAGAGACATCCTTTCCACATAGAAAATGCTTAATCATATTGTTTTATCAGTTTTAAGCTTTTTTAAATTATTACTGGATTTAAAAAAATCTAGTCTAAGTTTTGAACATACTCAAAACACATTTGTGTGTTTGTTTCCAAAGACTAAGTTATAAGGGAGGGTGGAGAGACATGTTTTTTACCTAGATTTGTGTTTTGTTATTTTTGCCTTTAAGAAAGAGTGAAGTCCTTGTTAAAAAAAAAAACTCTGGTAACTAAAAATGCCTTATAATTCCAGTCTGGATCGATGGGCTGACGCCAGTTGTACAAGGTTCAACAAGGCTGAGTGCCAGGTCCTGCACTTGGGTCTCAACAACCCCATGCAATGCTACAGCTTGGAGAAGAGTGTCTGGAATGCTGCGTGTCGGAAAAGGACCCGAGGGTGTTGGTCTGCAGCCAGCTGACTATGAGCTGGTAGTGTGCCCAAATGGCCAAGAAGGCCAACAGCATCCTGGCTTTTATTAGAAATAGGGTGGCCAGCAGCACCAGGGAAGTGATCGTCCCCCTGTACTCATCACTGGTGAGGCCACAACTCGAATACTCTGTTCAGTTTGGAACACCTCACTACAAGACAGACATTGAGGTGCTGGAGTGCATCCAAAGAAGGGCAAGGAAACTGGTGAAGGGTCTAGAGCAAAAGTCTGGTAAGGAGCGGCTGAGGGAACTGGGGTTGTTCAGCCTGGAGAAAAGGAGGCTGAGGGGAGACCTTATTGCTCTCTACAACTACCGGCAGGGAGGTTGAAGGGACGTGAGTGTTGATCTCCCAAGTAACAAGCGATAGGACAAGAGGAAACAGCCTCAAGTTGTGCCAGGGGAGGTTTAGATCAAATATTAGGGAAAATCTCTTCACCGAAAGGGTTGATGGGCCTTGGAACAGTCTGCCCAGGGAAGTGGTGGAGTCACCATACCTGGAGTTATTTAAAAGACGCGTAGATGTGGTGCTTAGGGACATGGTTTAGGGGTGGACTTGGCAGTGTTAACCATTCAGCTTGATGATCCTGAAGGTCTTTTCCAACCTAAATGATTCTATGATTCTGTAAGTACTTGACTTCCATTAGTATTTTGCTACCACTGTTGTTTTTCTTAATAGAAAGACGATGCTCTTCCCAGACATTCTTCACAGAAAGCTTGTTGTACTCCATGTCCATCATTTTGCAATTTGCTTCAAAAAAAGTCACATAAGCTACAGGAAATCAAGATTTCAAATACTACAGCATTTTATCCAGTACATCAATAGTGCAAAAATAAGATCATATAGAAGAAGGGCATCAAACTTAACCCTATTCACCACTGTAAATAATCAGAATAATACATCTGAAATTCCTAGAAATCATTTATGTACTCATGGAACATCCATTACTATGGTATCAAAATACAAGTTTGGTAGCAAATTTCAGACATTCAAGATAATAGAAATATCACACTAAGCTTATCAAGCTTTCAACCAAAATGTGCGATGCGTAGCTGTAAGAAAATTACAGCACTAAGTTCAAATCTTATGTCTTCTCCATCCAAACCCTATTGGCATAAACCGTAAACATGCAAAACTAAAGACCGAGAGGAAATGTAGATTACGTTATGGTAAAATAAGTTTAAGGGTAGGATTAATACCTTTTACTAGTAATGATCATGACAGCACTACAGTTTTTTAGTTTTAAAATCTGTAGTTCAAAATCAGGCAGATGAAAGTACATGAGAGGTAAACAGAGTAAAATGAGTCCAAGTGATGTGATTGCTGCCTCAGACGGGATAATTTGGCTGTAACTACCAAAAAATTCCAAGGACTCCTCTATAGAAAAAAACCCTCTAATTTGAGATGGTCGATTTCTTGTTTTAACCAGTAACTTCATTGAACACCACACTAATTACACACAGAGAAACAGAGGAGCTGAAGACTGCATGCTTCTTTCTTGAAAGAAAAAAAAAAAAGAAATTTGCTTTTAAAGCAAATCACCCATGAATTAATGAAAACAATGAGATGCTCAACAATCCTGAACAAAGCTGATGAGGAAATACATGCCAAAACCGTAACAACCTTAGCGTTACCTCTGAGACTAGCTTCTGATGTTAAGATATCTGCAGAGGGGAAAAAAAGGGGAAAAAAAAAAGAAACAAAAAAAGAGAGAGAAATATGGATTACCTATATGGAGTTTAGTTTCAATATATCCCAATGAAATCAATAAAGATCAATACTATCTACATCTGTAATTGCAACAGTATGTGACAATTCTGACAGGGTGAGATCTGAAACACACTGACTTTTCCCTCCAAGAAAAGTTAACCATCAATTCCTCAGACACTCTGATAACAGGGAACTGTGTTTATATTTGAGATGGTGACCACAATAAGTCAACAGATGTTAATGACCATCTCTTTCCAGGCAAAACAAACCTTTTTTGTAACAGATTTTGTTTCTCCAGAAGTTTCTAAAGGCAGTAATTGTAAATGTATTATTTTAATCTCATCTTGTGGAATTTGTGCTGAAGTTCACTTTGTACATTCAGCCAAGGTAAAGATTTTCGTGCCCGGTGACCTGAAAACATTTGATTCTCCCAAAGATGCTAACATGTTCCTTTATAAACCACAGCATAGGCCACTGAAGCAAGATAGCCAAAGACTTCCTAATAAGTAGTACAGGCTAACACATTTTATTTCATATAAAATGTGAACTACATAATAAATTCCTCATATTATAGTTGTTTCTTCCCACGTACAATTTATGCATGGGTGGTTTGTTTATTTTTCTTTCATGCTTTTCCTTTTCTTAGTTCTTTGTCAAGTTTGAAACAGCTTGTCCGGCTTTTTAAACACATTGTCTTTTCAGAAACCTGTAGGAGCATAAAAGTACAGCACTGCCTCAGAAAGGTGTTCAAGGATCTCAGACTGTCATTCCCAACAGAGGCCAAAAGCAAATGCCCAGGCAGCAACATAAGGGATCCCCAAGCATACCCCACCTTTTTCCCAGCCTCCAGCCACAAAATCACTGAGCCACATGTGGTGGTGGCTTCTTTGAACAGTATTATCTCTGTCTCCTAAAATCCCTCTGCAATTCTTCACAGTTTCCGTCACTATCCCAAATAAGTTTATACCGTCAACAAACCTTGCCACTCAGATGCTCTCCAATGAAATACATGTTCACCTGAATGAACAGTTCTAATGTCAGGTTGATCGATTTTTGTAACATCAGCTACAGCTAAATAATGATAATACAAAATTAATAAATACCCTCTTCACAACGTGGGTTGTTTGTTTTTTTCTCCCCAATTCTCAGTGAAAACTCTCCAAAATGGAATGCAAATGTGAGTCTTGAAGTTGTCAGGTTTCTGCAAGTTTGAAGTTGAATAGATAGTGGGAAAAGACACTAGTCATGAAAGAATGCTTACGAGAAAAGGGCAAGAAAAACTCGGCCTTACTCTGTTTTGCCTTGCAGCCATTCCACCTGCTGGCACCATGCACATTTGCAGATCTGTTCTAGCACCATGCTTTCTGAATCCTGTCCACCCAGAGAGAGAAGAGGGAAGGAAATAAAAAAAAAAAAGAAAGAAACATGGGAAAACCAGGGGTAGAATGGGGATCAGATCAGAACTGAAGATATTCCAGTGCAACAATGATAAAGGAGTTCACCAGAGGCAAAAGAAATTATATATTTGCGACAGTAAGATATAGATGGCATAAGATACAAAAGAAGTCCACAAGAAACAAAGCTTAATTATTTTCTTTGCTTATGGAACAAACCATTTTAAATTCCAGATCTAACTGAGCATTCTAATATTCAGAAAAAAAATTAGTATTCTATAAAGCAGCCAAAGGTAATATCAGTGTTTCAGTAACAGACGAATTTTCCATGCAAGTATGTGAGAAGAGTGCATAACAGAGCTTACAAAGCACGTTTTTATTCCTCTGTAAGAAAACACGTTACAAAGGGAAAACCCCACTGCTCTGAAGAAGGAAAAAGAATAATCCATCTGTTAGTATTCTCCTCTGTACAGAGACTTTATTGACTGGACATTAGATATTGAGAGAGGGGAAGATCTGTGCCTACACCGACCTCCGCTCAAAACTACAGGTACCTGGGGTTGGATGGACAATATTGATAACACTCTTCATCTTATCCCATCACGGGCATCCTGGCAGACTCCATCAGCACGTTAAACAAAGCATCCAGTGGCATGCTTGGTGGTAGCAGACCTTGTCTATATGAGACCCTCACCAAGACAGATGGTCTGCATCTTCCCAGTGAGATCTGGAGGAGCTCTGTATTTCCAGTGGAGACACATGGGCTCCAAGCAAATGTCATGCAGGAGCATAGCAACACATGGGAATCAAGAAGGAGTAGGGCTGACTGGGGGTGTCAGATGGCAGGAACCCATATTCATCTCTGAAAAGCTCATTTCAGCTCTTCTATCCTAATATTCCAAAGATCTCAAAGCATTTTAAAAGTAAAATAAGCAAGTTAACTTTTTTAAAATCTAAAAGTTACTACAATACAAAGAAGAACATCTTAAAACTTTTATCAACCTTATGGGACATTTCTTGTTTTCCATTGCTGGTAAGCCTTCAACTGACCTTCTCCTTTTCAAGATCTTGTATACAACCTGTACAGTGGCTCATTCTGCAAGAAATTAAGTACTATGTCATTGGCACGGCTCAGCAAAACAAAGTTAATTAGGCAGTTGTGTTACTGCTTGCAGGACTGCCTGTTGGACCTCCCCGTATGCTACTGAATACACAGCTTACTACAGCTGCATCAACGTGCCCATAAATATGCAGAAAATGTTAGAGAAATACGAACAAGCAACTGCCAAATCCCCAGCTAGGATTCTGTAGCCTAACTCTTAAATTCATGGGAATATCCTGGATTTCAAAGAACTGATAGTTCCTTAAGCTAAGGGACCTTAAAGATTAGCAGCGTAAAGGAAGGCCACAGAAAGTGCGAGAATAGTTATAAAGGGGCATAAATCAACCACACGCAAGAGGGAAGGAGAATTACAAAGTGAAAGGCCATGAACAACATCTAATCAGATTTTATATGTTCATCTCAACAGCTCGCTCTCAAGTAAAAATCAGTGCACGCTTCAGTGTGAAGGGGAGGGGAGAAGGCTGCTGCACAGCAGGTACCCGCACACCAGCTGAATGTCAGGAAATTTCTCTATTCGATATAGAGACAGAATTTTTTACCTCATCCCCTGTTGGCAACTGTTCTGAACAAGACATGCAAGTCGCTACCATGGAAGGCAGAAATTACTTAAGACTCTCGAGATCAACAACTCGGTACTTGTACGGTATTTAGAGGGAAATGCTGCCAAGACATTGACCTCCAACAAAGCCGAGAGTGTGTGAATCAGTGATGTTCAGCATAATCCCCTCGTAAAATCTGATGGTGAGTCACCAGGCACAAATAGCTTCCTGCTCTTTTTGCAAACAAGAAGGAGGCAGGAAAGGGCTGAATGAATGAATGAATAAATGGTTTGTGTATTTCTTTTCTCCAAAAAGCTGGCTCTGGAGAGGATACAGACAGGGAAGGCAGGAGTGGTACAAGCACAGCGGTTGCACATGGATATCACATATGGAAAAAGGTAAAGGAAACAGTCACACAGAAAAGAAACAAATTGAAGATGTGGCTCCAGGCAGAATGAATAACGCCCTCTCTTAAGAGAGACTGATTTTCAGACATATTTTCAGCTTAAACATTGGTCATCATTCTTAGGCCTGAGCGAGTAATGTCTGTCTGCTCCATTGCAGAGCTTTTACAATCTTTCGTCCCTAAAAGATAAATATTCTCTGAAGTGTAGCTCTGTAGTGAGCACCTTCTTCAATTATTACAACTATTCTGCGTTTTCAGACAGAAGTATTTAAATGATCCTGCATATCATAAAGGGCTTTATGAAGTTATGGCTGGACAGACAACTCTGGTTGCACATATCCATATATCAATAACAAAAGAAAAAGTCATCTGTGTTTCCTAAAGGCAAAGAATCAAAGAGGTCTATAAAACACTTTAAACTTTGATTTTAAGATGTGAAAAGGACCTACCAGGTATCCACAAAGCCACTTTCAATATCCTGTGACAAAGTGAGTATTTTAAAGGATGATTTTTCCCTATGAATAATTAAAAGGCAAAGTTTTCCTTACAATTTGTGCCAGGTAGGCAGCTGCAGCTGTAAAATGTTCTCCAAAATCCGCTAACATCTCCCAGGTAACATCTATTTTTCAGTTCATTGCTTGGCTAGGCACACCTATATTAAATCTACACATCCTTGGAGTCACCTCTTTATACCAGGAGAGTGTCAGGAACAGATCTGCTTTCAAAGACAGCAGTGTCAGCAGACGTAGCTGTGATCATGGTACCAGACTGACTTTCACCAGGAAGATGATCCATTCCTTGCTTCAACATATCGTTCCTGCAAGGCCTTGAGAAAGTCCCTTAAAGACTTCATACTCCACCCTCAAAGAGGATTCAGGTGTGTGAGAGCCTATCAGGTTATAGGAGTTATATAACAAATCTGGTTTAATCAGGTTGCACCTGGATTTGGATTAATCAAATCTTTCCAAAAGGGATTACTGTTTTTTAAACACGTATTTTGGCTTCTGAAAAAGGTGGATTATTTTTTTAAAATTAATACTAATATTTTAAAATGTTCATTATTGTTTCCTGCTGTAAACGTGATGATCAATTCTGAAGCACTTAAAATGCTTTGGCATGTAGCCAAATTATACGAAAAATGAGATTTCATTTATATCATTTTCCTTTTTCAATTGTCAAAATGCAAGTTTTCATTGGTTTATCATTTTCTGGGAATGGCCAGTTTTACTAATCAAAGATATCTACAGAAAGCTCATTTGGCTGTTTAGAAATCCCTTGTGTTCCATAAAAGGCAATTAAAATAAAACTTCATGTTAAGATGTCTTTATCTCATCAGATGCTTGGATGATTCATTTCTGCTTTATTACTTTGATGTCCAACTGGAATAAACTAGGTTTAGGACAGCAGAAGGAACTAAAGGAAATGAACCAAAAAGGATGGGCAAAGGAAGGGAGTGAAGGGACCCAACACTCTCATGTCAGAAATGCAGATGTCTGTCAGAGCTACAGGAAGCCTTCACATAATGAATCACCTTTAACTTTCCATGTTTTTGTCCGAAAGCCAGAGAGGAGAACTCAGCTGCAGGGATGGAAAGCTGTGGTGGGCTGACCTGCCTCTGTCACTGCTCTCCTCAGCTGGACAGAGGACAGAAAACACAACAAAACGCTCGCAGGTCAAGATAAGGACAGGGAGAGATCACTTGGCAATTACTGTCATGGGCAAAACAGACTGGACTTGGGGAAATTAGTTTAATTAATTACCAATCAAATCAGAGTAAAGTAATAAGAAATAAAACCAAATCCTAACACCTTCCCCTCACTCCTCAATTTCACTCATAATTTTCTCTACCTCCTCTCCCCAAGCGGCGCAGAGGGACTGGGAATGGGGGTTGTGGTCCGTTCATCAGACACTGTCTCTGCTGCTCCTTCCTTCTTGGGGGGAGGGCTCCTCACACTCTTCCCCTGCTCCAGAGTGGGGTCTCTCCCATGGCAGACAGTCCCTCATGAACTTCTCTGATGCGAGTTCTTCCGAAGAGCTGCAGTTCTTCACGAACTGCTTCAGCATGGGTCCCTTTCACAGGGTGCAGTCCAGGAACAGACTCCTCCAGCACGGGCTCCTCTCTCCATGGGTCCACAGGTCCTGCCAGGAGCCTGCTCCAGCATGGGCTTCCTATGGGGTCACAGCCCCTTTCAGACATCCACCTGCTCTGGCATGGGGTCCTCCACAGGCTGCAGATGGAGATCTGCTCCACCACAGACCTCCATGGGCTGCAGCCTGCCTCACCATGGTCTGCACCACAGGCTCTAGGGGAATCTCTGCTCTGGCACCTGGAGCATCTCCTTCCCCTTCTTCTTCAATGACCTTGATGTCCGAGTTGTTGCTCTCACATATTCTCACTCCTCTCTCCAGCTGCAATTGTGCAGGGGTATTTTCCCCCCTTAACTACATTATCACAGAGGCACTGCCACTGTCACTGATGGGCTCAGTCTTAGCCAGCAGTGGGTCCGTCTTGCAGCCACCTGGCGTTGGCTCTATCGAACACAGGGGAAGCTTCTGGCAGCTTCTCACAGAAGCCACCTCTGTAGCCACCCTGCTACCAAAACCTGGCCATGCAAACCCAATAGAAAAGCCAAGAACACATAAAACTGCTCCGCTCTATTCTAGTGCAGGAACTTAGGGTGCCTCCAGGTGCCTCTGCATAACCATGGTGATTTATGCTGGAGGAACTGAAGTCACAGTTGCAAATTCAAAGACCAAAAGTAAGGGTAAAAGTCCTTATTTTGCAACCAAAACCAATCTGCGTTTGGGAAAAAGTTTATTCAGTGAACCTGTGTCTCTGCCTGCCAAGGCAGAGAGGTGCTCCAAGCTGTATATATTCCTCCAGATTTGCGCCAGTATAAGTGATATGACAATCTAGAATTATTTTTTTAAAAAGAATAATTGCTCCTGAGTCTCAAAGGAAAATAAAAACCTAAAGGTGTTTCTCATTTGCAAAAAAACCCACATATCATATTCATTGCTGCATTACCTGACAAGCATTTTTATTATTACTTTGTACTCTGCTATTTGTAAAGTAGCAATTAAACACAGTGAATCAGTTTTCACCCATTCTTGAAAACATCTACAGCCATCGACAATGTTTGATGTACAGTTATTGGCAGTACACAAGACAGAGGGTTCAGCCTTACAACCACAGGGTAACAGAGCTGTCTGTATTTTTACTGTTTAATGCTGCATTTCAAATATATTTCTTCTTTTGTCCCTGTCTGTTTTCTCTCATTTTCCTTTGTCTAATACATTCTAATTCTTTCTGCATAGATTTATGCCAATAGACTTGTATTCATGCTGCAATATGAGAATATTAGTAATAGGAAAAGAATCTAAATTTGTCAGTTTTCTAATTACTCTACTGACAGTCATAAATCAAGCTACACCACAGTGTACGAACAAAACTTGTTGTTTGAACCTCTAACCATTCAAGAACAAGATACTGTCAATATCCCATACCACAGAAATTATTTGTTCCATAAAAGTTACAGCCTGAAGTCAGAAAGTAGAGTTTCCCTTTATAAAAGATCTACAAATTACATTGCACTGCCTGAAAAACTTCAGGCCTGAATCTCAGGCAGTTAATGAGGAACAGACATAAACTTCCTTGAAATCCCTTTACCAACAGGTGGCAGAGGTAGGGATGCAGGGAGCTTTTTCTTTCACTCTGAGGCCAGGCACCTGCACTACACCAAACTGTGTTTTAAATTCTTCCGTACTTGTATTTTCTTGTCATAGCACACGTTACTGAGGCATGGAGTAACCATAAAACTAAATAAAGGACATTGCCACAACACACTGTGCAGCTCACACATAAACCACAGAACCCCAAAGGATTACTATGATTAACTGTTACTGTACCACTCATAATCGGTACATTTATTTTTTAATTCAGAAGGAAAGTGATATGTGGTAAGAGCATAACAGGATTACTGTTCATAGGACAAGAGAGCCCTATATGTCACTCATTCCCAAACCAAGTCAGGGGGTGAGCCCCTGCTGTGGCTGCAGGTAACA
>VZSC01010960.1:113327-134479 GCA_013398225.1 Steatornis caripensis | reverse complement strand
GAGAGGGAGGGAGAAGCACGTGATGCTTGAAATAAAGGGTGCTGCCTCCCTTCCCACACAAGCCATGATAGGTAAAAGCCCTCAATGCCCATTCTAGTAAATTAGCTGTTGCCCAGAGACTTACTCATGTGCTAGAAAATGCCACCACTCAACAGAGAGCAGAGCAGTTGGAACCGGAACGATTTCCTTACGGTGACATTTCGGCTGTCAGTTTACAGCCGCTGAAGCGTAACGCATGCACAGAGCACTGCTGCAGAGGCTACCCACTTGCTCCGATGGCAAGGTGACCCTTACGTTAGACATCCTTTCTGAAGAAGAGGTCTGGACGTTTACCATCTCCTACCAAAACGAACCTTTTTTTTTTTCATAACATCGCCTGTCAAACACACTGTTGCAATCTATTTGGAAAACCTAGTTTTACTTTACTTTTCCTGGATTTCATGTTAGTTGTGGACATCATCCCAGAACACACTTCTTGTTTCTTGTTTTATACTACCAGACCAGCTCCAACAGTCAAACGTGTTAAAGCCATGCCCCCTCCTGCTTCAGTAATGGTGGCAAGTTTCTAGCTGCTGCTGCTTCTACTCAAAGTGTAGCAGGGATAGAAGAAAAGACGAAGAAAGGCATAAGCCCAGTAAAAGAAAAAAAACAAACAAGACGTCCAACTAATTCCCAACAGAAACATCTTTATAGTGACATTCTCTTTTCCTGATGCAGGTATTTGTCCACTAGAAACTTGGAGAAGACTCTCAAATCTGTAATTCACATAAACCACAACAGAGTTACAACAACATAACACTGACCGGGACAGAATGCACACGACTGAATGTGCTAAGGCTAAGAGGATATTTTTGAACTCTTGCATTCTTCACTGTGAAGTGTCTCTGTACTCCTGTTTTCATGAAGAATGTTTCTCAAAAGATCAAGAATGTAGGCTTGCAAAGCAAGGAAAAGCAAGACCCACCACAGAAAGCCCAGAACAAGGACTTCAGTGAAGCTGAGTGTCCCAACCAGCTCTCCACCCTGCACCCCGCTGCGTAGACAAAGGAAAGGAGGAGGAGGAGGAGGAGGAGGAGGTAGAAAGTGCATCCATATTCCCTTTTGTAGAGACAAAATGGAGTTTTTTCATTTTTTGTCTTCTCGTTGGAACAAACCCACCATTTTATAAGTGTTTTCTTAAAGCAATCTTTTTGGTTTTCAACCACTGCTAGCAACAATTCTTATATCAAGTGCCAGCACCGAGACTTTGAAAGCTGTATATCACATCAGACATTTGCCTCTAAATGGCAAGTCACTGATTCATTTCTTATCCACCATACTTGGTGTTCACATCCTCTCTTAATGGCAGCCCAACCCTTTCACTCCTTCCCTGTACTTTCTTAAAGAAGCTTAAATTAATCGTCCATTAGATATAATAAGTATGAGGATAATACTGCAGCGCATTTAAATTGCTTTCATAAATCAAAGGAAAGATGGATGCTTCTTCTTCTGTCTTCTTAAAGGACAGATTTTCTGGCTGTGTTACAGTTTTACTTATACAATTAGCCTACCAATTAAGTTTCAAGTTTACATATGCTTTATAACTAATTATACACTAGCAAAAAAGACTAAATACACGTCATTTCTGAACCAGTATAAATTGAAACTTCAGTTTCCAATTTTCAAAATACATAGACAGAAAAAATTAATTTTCCTTCAGAATAGTTTCAAACAACCCACTAATTATATATATACTTTTTAAAAATTATAAATAGTTACCCATACCATTGTAAATTTTAAAGAAAACTTTATTCTCTTTAGAATTGCTTTCCACAGAGGGAATACCTCAAAACTCAATACTAGGAAAATGCTGTAAGGATCAAAAGATAAAATTGCCAAACAGGGACAAAAAAAAAAAATCAATTAATTTAAATATGAATGTAAAAGCAAACTACCAAAGGCCGAAAAAAGAAAACTATAAAGCACAATTCACTGTTTTCTGTTTTACCTGCCTTAAAAGTTATGATAAGCCAGATTTAAGATTTCAAACCATTTTATAATCCAAATCATGTAATTAGTCTATGAGAAAAGAGACCAGGATAAACTCCACTGGCATGGATCTGAAGTGGGACTTCTGGTCTAATTTCCTCTGAGAAGCCAGTTCATGCTTGTCAAAGACACCTAATGAAGCAACATGCACTAAGTAGGCAGTAAGTAGGGACCAACAGGGAATTTGCATTAAAACCACACCACTGATCAGAAACAAACACTAATGTGTACACAGCCAGTGACGGGTAAAAGGACTGAAATACTGAAGCAGAATAGAAAGTTTTTTTCATTAAAAGACAAATGCCAAAGCCATGCAAGAAGCAATAGATGTTCTTTAAAGGAACTGATTTTCACGGAATCAAATTAGCTTCATTATTTATTTTCTTCTAGTTACACTTGAAGAGGAGTTAGATGCCTGGCACTGTGTTCATTGCCTTCTAACTATAAATCCACTTCTCTGCACAGAGGAGAAAATCAGAAAATACCATGGCACAAATCCTGCCGTGGCTGTTTTTGTGGAACAGGGAAAGGCACGAGACCAAAAGCAGATCTGTTAGTGACAGAAATAATATCCCAGAGTCATTAGCAATTCAATTTTTATTTTACTCACATCAAAATTCATAGAAATTCAAATATATAACCTAGATAAGGGTAGTTTTTAGCTTTTTACCTGTTACTAGATTTTATCAACATAGAATTACGTAAACAAAAAATCTGCCTATTATCAATGAAGCACAGCATCTAAAAATTACTTTTTGTCAATCTACCTAAACAGTACCATTTTTAGTAACTAGCAACTTTGCTGGTTACTAAACACATTTTAAAATATAAACAATTCTTTTAAGTAAATTTATTTTGCAAAGACAAAATATTGTTCCTTGAGGGGGGAAAAAAAAAAAAAGCAGAGCTGACAGAGTGAAGCTCAAGCAAGTCAGTCCCAAGGGTACTGGCTTTGAACACTCACACAGCAAAATAGTATCAAACGTCAAAATCGCATGTAGATGAGTCTGCCCCACCATTTTAATTTTGTTTTTCTAAACTTTGTTAATTTGATTGTGTCTTTTCAGCTTTGTCAACCTGCTATAATTGCTGTTTCATGAAATTGATAACATTGCAAATGGTGCTCAACTTGACACCTTATTAATCACAGCGAAGTACTCTTCTGTAAATCTCCACACTGCTTATGTTTGTGATTCAATGATTTTTCTGTTTCCTCTCTGACAATTAAAGAAAGATTGCCTTCTTCTGGTATACAGGTCTTCTAGAAGCTTTACAGTTTAAATTTCATCGGGTTCAACTGAATACACAGGGGTAGATTCTTGGTAAATCAATTACTCCTAATTGTCCTGGTGCAGGAACAATTGCCATCCTTCTACCATTCAGGACACGTTAAGATTTATGAACCATCGTTGTCTGAACTGCAATTTGGATGAAAGGACTCATAATTATCAAGCCTTTCAAAGTAGTTATATTAATTCAAGCAGAATAAAGGCTGAACACTAAACAGTATTACTATGGTAGTTTACTATAGCAAGGAGAAGGAAAATATGCCATGTGTTAACAAACACTAATACTTAACATTCTTATAAAAATAACATTTATTTTAAACACAGGAGAGCCTCTTAAAAGTAGCTCTGGGAATAAGAAAGGTACTCCTGCTTTGGGCAAATTGATAGAAACACTACCAGTAATATTTTTTCCTGTTTTTCTTTTCTTCTTATTAAAATAATTTTACCACCATCTGATGATCCTTAGGACTTTAATTCCCTCTCAAGTGGGCACATAGCACAGATCCTGCTATCCACCACACCACAGTAACTGAAGAGCCTTCCATAAGAGAAGTTTTATCTTTCTGTTTTCTTGTTAATTGCCATATATCGAAACAACTACAGCAACAAAACCTTTTGACATTGAATAGCTTTAGAGATCAACTGCTAAATAAGTCGGATCAGTAACGACCTAAGGCTACATGAAATAAACACCACATACAAGTGTTCACAGGGAAAAAAAAAAGTTATGTGCCATAGCGTAAGTACGAGCCCTCGCTGTACTGATCAAGGGAAGCTCTATGTGACAAAGACAACACTAAAGCCAAATTTAACTTCATCAGAACTGACATCGAGAAGGGGAAGCTTGCTAAAGGACATCCACTGGGCAATGCCAAGTTTGATTTTAAATATCATTTTTTCCTGATTATTTCAGCAGCTTTAGACCTTTTAATAATATACATCTGCATCTTCAGTAAAGGAAGTATTACAAGAATTTTCCTCTCTTCCTCCAAAATAAATTCATTACAAAAAGTTCCTAAACTGCCCTCTGAAGAGGGATAGTATTTTCATCCCATTCTCTGTGAGCCAACCCAGTTTCCATAGCCCTTCCCACCCATATCCCCCTTATACTTAATATGAACTTAAGTAGCTGCTTTAATGAGTTATGGCAAAAATGTTTAACTTATGTATAGATGTTATCCATCATTACTGGTTCTGTTTATACTCATCCAGCTATCTTAATTAAGTTGTAAGCCATAATGGAGGCAAAAAGTTAAAGAGATTCAGCAGAAATACATACAGAAATGCCGTGCAGAACAGCAGTAAAGTAGAAGGGTGATATAACGGGTGCTGATCAGCAAGAGGTTTTGGCATAGAAACATTTTCTCCTGCTAATGGCATAATTCAAATTATCTGGCTGCATCAAAGAGAGACAGAAGTTAGTGTCTAAAATGATGAAGCTACTGAAACCATAATAAAGATTTGCATTTATGAGCAGAACCATTAGATAATGCTATGTGCTATAAATTAGTGTGCCCTTATTACAGCATTTGGAAAGACAGACATGATCTACCACCCTTTTTATGGCCTGGCTTGAGCTATTAGGGTCTTCATCATATACCTTCCCAGAGGATGAACACAGAGTACTGTTACTGGGCCCCTGCATACATAGCGCGATAGTTATCAACGTTTCTCCAAGACAATCTTTAGGATGAAAGATTCTTTCATACGAGCACGGGTGTGATATCAAGCCTCTGCACCACTTTTAGGAAAATAACTATCTTGTTTTAAGTCTCTGTTTTAGTTCTAAGTTGTTGTTAAGGTAGAAAATACGGCTCTTGCTCACTCCTCAGTACACTAAAAGGACACCTTTTCCTAATATCTGCAGTTTACCTAACCTATGCTCTGCTTCACATGCAGAGGGTGTCCTTTGTCTGCTACAATGCCGTAATGTGAACAGTCAGCAGATTTCCTCTGTTTCTCTAGAGAAGACAAAGAAGGAAATTCTGAGAAAAATCCATTCTCTGGCCCTGCAATTTGGCAGCACGTGAAGATTATCAGGGCACCTGATCACATTTCCCCCAACTGGCATGCTGACAAGGGATTACTAGGCAGCCTACACTGCCTCAACCACACGCCAGCTATAAGGGATATGCTGCTAGTTGCCATGTGTAGAACGCCACTTCAGGCATCATGGGGGCGTCGTGTACTACATAAACATTTACACATGGCTTAGTTAAGTAGGGAAAGCCAGTACCTAAAGAGCAGATTGTTAGGTAGGTAAGTCCTGGATGTATTTTCCTGAGCTGCACCATGACATGAAGTCCTGCAAGCTGGACCGGTCTAGCAACTTTTCTAAATGTTAAGGGCTAAAAAGAAATGTAAATTTTGAGCTAGGAAAGATGGGTTTCTCATCTGAACTTAAGGCTAGAAGGCAAATCTGATTAAACTTGAATAATGAATAAGAACCTGGAAAGAATTGACTTTGTACATGTACAGAAATACTTATAGCTGTACAAGTTACTGAAACATTACAACAAATACAGAGTTTAAAAGAATAAAAAAGCTCAACTTCTTAGTCTACTTTTCTAAAAAATTGGCCCAAATCCACATAAAATATAATTTACATTTTCACAGTGTTGTGGGTCTTCTTGAGGAGAGAAGTTTTAGTCTTTGGTCTCTTGGCCCACGTTTAGATCATAAATCCAGGATTAACACAACGTAAACAGATTTTAAAATTCTATGTAATATTAAAAAAAAGTGGTGTAGCTTTATTCAGTCAAATATATACTTACACATTTCCAGAAGATGTAATATGCAGAACTACACATTTGAATTTCCCTTGTGAATCCCTTCTATCAGATGAAGTAATCTCATCTGACGGGCAGAGCTGTTTCTCATATTGGTCAAAGAGATACATTTTAACCAGGATTTGAAGTAGATAGCAAAAACGCAAAAGAAGAAAACTGGGAAAGCTATGATTACAAAGGGGGTTTTGTTTGTTTGTTTGTTTTACTTTCAGGCATGCAATACTGTTGTCTTCAAAAATCCACTGATGTATACAGGCATGCTCTTCAGAAGTAACTAATACAGAGGATGTAATTTTGAATGTTTAATTATTTCTCATGTAATGGTAACGGGGAAAATATCCTGAACTATACAGAAATCCAAAGGTTCAAATTCACCGAAATTGAGTTGAATTGAAAGTGCCAGGTCACTAATGTGAAGGCGGCAGTTTAGTTAATATTAGTGCAGCACTCCAATTAGGACTGCTGAGAAGCAGCATTTAACCTGAGCAGAGCACACATCTGACAAGGCTGCACTGCTTATTCAAGGTTAATTCAATTATTTTCACATGGCAGAACACTGTGCATATACATGTACCAGCAGTGCTGCAGAAAAGTCCTCTTGCAGGGAGAAAACCCGTAACAATAGTATTTTTAGTATCTGCCTTTGAGGAAGTCAGGTGCCACTTCCTGTAACTATATTCTAAGCAGCTACTGTAAATTATTTTTTTCTTTAGTCCTGATGTTTAGTAGACCATCAAGGCAAAAGATAGCCTGATAAATACAAAACTTAACATTTGCTGGGATTTTCCAGAAGCAAGGGACCTATTTGCAATGAACACTGATCTGTTCTGATATACAGTAACTCCTAAGAATGAAATCCAGCCAGCAGTAAGCCATAGCTCCTCTTGGAGACCCTGCTGTGGCTTGGAGAATCTTAGGCCTAAACATATATTTTGCCACTGCTTTAGGATGGTACTCACCATTGATCCCAGAGGGATCAGGAAAATGGTGTTTTCAGGAGTATGGGCTCAGTGCCAAATACTAAGCTTTATTTAACAGTGTTCCCTTCTCTCTTCTGTTACATGTGTAAGTTGCTTTGCATATGCAAAATTAGACTGAGTCACTTGAGATATTTCCTGTGAAGGACTCAGGGCTCTGGAAACAGAATCATGAGTGGATTTCTCATCGATTTTATGGTATTTCTGAGGAATAAGGAGCTATAAACAGCATTTTTTTTCCTCTGTCATTATTGACTGTTCATTCAACGATAAAATCATGCTTTTTAATTTTTCCTCTTTTTTTATTTCCCCCCCCCCAACTTTGCTTTCATCTATCTGAAGAAAGCCACAGCTCTTAACCGTGCCGAGTTCTCATCAGACTCCTCCCTTCAAACCGGCAAAGTTCTCTCAACCCAGGTATTTGAAATGAAATGTTTAGGCTCAATCAATCTCCACTTTCAAAATATATTTGCTGTTTGTCTGTTTTCAGAAAATTTCTAACCAGATTCAAAAAGTGTGCATGTCTATTCAGTGGGCTTCTAGGAAATTGCACTCTAGCATGATCTCAGGCGTCAAATAATAAAATTACAGAGTTAAATAATACATCAAAGCTAGGAAGAAATATTAAGATGAAAGGCAAAGAAGAAACGTGTTTTCAAGTCATATTTGGAAAGAAATTTCACTAGGAAATTGAGTTCATGGGGCATTACATGGAAATGAAGTAGAATGGAGGGGGACATCTCATGTTTTAACTTGCAGAAGTATACGCCACTGTGAGCAGAAATACAGAGAAACACAAAAAGAAAGTAGAGGGAAAAAGTTTCTTAACTCAAATCAAAAGAACCCTCCTATGCAGAAGCAGAGGCACTAGTCCAGAACTACTGTTTGCACTTTTGTACTCCACAAGAGAGGGCTGCCAACTACATTTTGCACATACAGGAACAGGAAGTTTTGAACTCTTGCACGAAGCTGCTGAGGAAGGAAAGGCAGCCAGGCCACCAGCTCCTTCCCACTTCCCCAGCTCCCAGCATGAAACAAGGTGGCTGATTTCAGGCCATCCCCCTGAGAGACGGCTAGCTTACAGGCACTGACTGGGTAGCAGGATGCTGCTTCTCCAGACAGAGATGGGACAGAGCTCACACAGCTCCTCATTCAGCACATGGCACCACTTCCCACAAATTTTCTTTCAAATAGTCCACAGTTTCACAATCGACAGGAGCAAGCTAGCAAACCACAGTGGCGCAAGCCTTTTCTTCCTGAATGGCAACATATTAAAATCAAAGAGAGAATCTTAACTAAGAATTTGAAGCAAAAGTATCAAACTGAGTTTGGAAACCATCTTGTCCATACATTTTTTTTTTTACTTGGCATCTAATTTACGCAATGGAGATAAAGGTAACTTGTACAAGAAAGCCACAGAAACCTAAGCAGAGTTCAGTACCATCTGAGTAAATTACACAACTTAGTCAAGTTTGGAGATAAATATATTTGAGTCAGAAAAGCCTCTTTCAAAACGTAAATGGAAGATAAAACCTTTGGAAGTTATGAAGTTGATGCACAGTAAGACTGAAAATTACATCACACATTTTAGAGAGTGTAGCACACACTAGTCCACACCTTTCCTCACACATACGACTATCTCGCAAATAAAATTCAGCTAGATTTATGTGCTAAGAAGATACTGACTGTGATCGGAGAAGGGAAACAAAAGGCATACCAACTTCTTTTAGTGTTGTGCCACCCCTTTCTACAGCTCTCAAAGACACAGAACTGTAAGAAAAAAGGCAGCTGTCAGTCGTAACTAGTCAAAGTCTTTCTAATCAGAAATACTTATTTGTTGGCATGGATATTTGGCAGGAATGTTTCCATTTTGAGAAGACTTTTTCTGAGGTAAAGTTCTGAGATACTGTATAAACTCCAAACCCTTTGGTGGCCAGAACAAGCGACTGAAACACCTGCTAAAAGTATAGTAATAGGTATACATGCCCCCAAAAAAGTACTAGAGCTAGCATCACTGCTAAAACACTCTCGAGAAAAGCAGCCCCAGGCACGAGTGTGGGTACCACTTGACACCAGATTTCTTGTGCATTGCCACACTTGTGCAGAACTGAAAAGCGTTACTCTAGGTCACCTAGATTTCATCAAGAAGAAAGGAAGAAATTGGGGCGGGGGGGGTGGGTGTGCGCCAAACAATACACAAAATTAACTACTCAAACTGAAAAGGTTTTTAGACATGTTGCTGTGGAAAACAGTCCAGAGAGATAAGCATATGGATGGTCCTAGGGTAAAATGACATAGCTATTATTTCTCCTAACCTCCCCCCCCCACAACCCCCCACAACCCCAAACAACCATGCAAGGCAAAGAAGATGTTTACAGTAGCTGCTAAGACTTTAAGTAAGAGCTGCAGTATCTTTTAATACCTAGTGTTTATTTTTGTGGATGGAAAAAACAAAAAGAACTGCTGTTTTTATTATGAGTGACACTTTTTCACAGTTTCTTATTGCAAACATAAAAAATCGCAACCAATGATCTATGGCTAAAATTCGATTCTCTAAAGGGAAAAATGCAACAACACCCAAATAAGCACCATGTATGGCTTCCTGCTCCATTTGTATTTTCAGAGAACAACAAAGAATGATCAGCTCGCTTTGGAAGAACACCTAAGAATGAACATTTTCTGAAATAAGTCCCTTGATAAAGAGAATGCAAATAATGTTATTACAGTGTAGGTGAAACATAACTTCAAGCCTAATCTCTTCATATGCCACGTGCACAGAATAAGAACACGAAAACGGTATGTCCACATTCAGACTTAAGTTCACAGACAGTTTCCTCTACTAATACCATAATACTTCTGAACAAACTTTGTTTTCACATATGTCTGTACAGCACAGTAACAGCCACAAAAGGTTAGATTCATTATCATATTTGCACCCTGTTTCACACAGTATGCGTACTCACAGAATGGCACAGATTCATAACTGGATCCATGCTGGATTATCATGCACATCTTTTACAGGTGATAATTCTTAATAAGGAGGCAATCAGTCCTGGCATTATACATAAATATTGTATGTGTTCTGGCATCATTTCTATGTTAAAGATACAGTTTAGAATACGTAAAAGAAAACAATTTGACCAGGACAGCAAAGAAAAAAAATGTTCTTCTCTTTTTCTAGAGAAAAGAAAAAAGTAACTGCTCCCATTTTTGGCTGTGGTATCTCTTTCAGAATAAAAAATTGTGTCCGCCCCAGCTGTCTGCAGGAATGTATCCACATGCTGCAGTCCAAATTTATATTATTTTAGTCTAAATAGTACACTTCCTTTTTTTTTCCTTCCCTTCTTTGTAACTTTCTGACAAACGTTTGCCTTTAATCATTTGGGCCATTTTTTTCCTAGGCGTTATCTACTGAGCGATGTTGCCACCACAACTCTGAAACTGCAGGTTTGAACTAAGAATGTATAATAATTTATTTTAAATTAAATAACAATAATAATAATTTAGGGTACCTGCCCAACTAGGGATAATTTTTCTCAACTTTGAATGCAAGACAAATTAATCTATGTGACTTACAGCAAATCCCTGCTATAACTAACGACGGACTCTTAGGTGCTCCAAAACCCATGACGTTTAGCCACTGTGCAGCGACAGCTATCCTGCCTCACCGGACAGCCAGGGAGCTGCAGTGTTTCATGTATGTGGTAGTTTGTTACCGAAACACAGCCCCACAAACTGAGCAGTATTTCTTAAGACCAACAAATCCAGTTAATGTCTTTCAAATAACCAAACTTAGGAACACAGTTGTGCCTTTGAACACCTTTACAGCAGACTTAATATATAACCCCTGGGATCTAAAAAGCACTGGCTTTCTCCAGGCATGGGCAGGGCTGATCTCCAGGCCACAGAGATCACCTGCAGGCAGGGAGACAGGATGGGGAACAGACATGCTGTCAGCCCTATCCATAGTAGGGTTATCGGGAACCCCTAGCAGCCAAAAAAACTGAACTAGAACCTAAGCCAGGTTAGAATTAAAACCAAGAAACCCCCTGAATGTGAAAAAATAATTCCAATAAAAGCCTAAAAGAAAAAAAAACACTCAGGCAGATAAGAAGCAAAGACTGGGGGCAGTGAGAGGGAAGAAAAAAATAGGGCGGGGTTGTGGGGGTGCACGTGCTGCGGTAATGCAGTGGAAGGAACCGCAGAGAGGCTGCCCGCCAAGCCCCAGCACACCTCTGCTGTTAACATGTGCGCTGACCAGGGAGGAGGGATGGGGAGTCAGGTCTCTGGGAGCATCCAGGCTCCACTCGCCATCACGAGAGACAAGAGACACCTGCCCAAACATCCCTGGAACAGCTCCTCCTGCTTGCGTACCCCCCAAAAAAACCCTTCACACCCCCACCCCCCTTCGCAAAGAGCACAGTAACGGCAACAGTGTGACCTGCAGAAATGGAGAGGACTGCCAACTGCAATCAGCCTTTTATAACACCTAAATTTCCTATAGCCTCACAGTCACTGCACCGTCCCAGGGAGGAAATACCTTTCAGGCAGAGGAAGGAACCTAGCCCAAGTTACAGAATTATTTTATAAAAATAAGACAATTACTTAATCTGTGGCAGTTTTCTTAACACATCCTTCCTTTTCTGTTGCTTTTTTTGTAACCAAAAGACAGTTATTCACATTAGCTTTATAAAAGCTCTTCTAAAATATCAATGGCTTCCTTAAAGAGACAAGAGCTCGGTTGTAGAAGGGGGAGAGGAAAAGGGTCAACCACATTGCACGCACCAGGCCTTCCTTCTTTGCTTAGTGTTAGAATAATCAATGTGCATTTAAAATACAGTCCACATCTCTGATCTATGATAAAATATTCCCCATACTTCCATGAATGACCATAAAAGAGTTACCTAGGCACAGTTTACTCTTTAATTGTTCTTAGACGCAGTTAAGTTAAAATAATAATCATAGCTGTCAACTTGACTACTGATTAATACGAATATTTTTCTCTCTGAGTAAAAGTAAAATCAGCAAGGAAATAAACTATTGAAAGTTTTGTTAATGAAAAGTCAAGGTTGCCAGCCATGGCGCAGGCCCTTTCAAATACCTCATTTAGTGATAGAGAAAAATATATGCAGAAAATAAAGTTTACGACCAGAAAGCCATTTAATGCTATCCTTCCTGAGTAATACTTTAATAATGACCATAACGTTCATAACAACCTACAGTCATCCATTTAGATAGTTCTTTTGATGGCACTGGACCTTTGTCAGGGAAATATACTTGTCACCAAGTAGATTTCATTGTGAAGAAAATCGCATTTAATTTCTATTTAGTCATATAAATACATGTATTTCCACCTGGACATGAGGAGGAACTTCTTTACTGTGAGGGTAACAGAGCACTGGCACAGGCTGCCCAGAGAGGTTGTGGAGTCTCCTTCTCTGGAGATATTCAAAACCCGCCTGGATGCATTCCTGTGCAACCTGCTCTAGGCTAACCTGCTTTAGCAGCGGGGTTGGACTAGATGATCTCTAAAGGTCCCTTCCAACCCCTACCATTCTATGATTCTATGAACAAAAGGATAACTTGGAATATAACAGCAATAAAAATCTTTAGTGGCTTATATCACAGAAGAAAATAAAAGAGCCTTTTCCTTTTCAGCTACTGCAACTTCTGAATCGCATGGGCAGTCTCTGGAATTTACTGGGGGGGGCGGGAAGCAAAATCCAATCCCTTCCCCTCTCAAAAATCCACACTTCAAACAGAAGAGAGAGAATGGAATTAAGAAGTCCAGGATTATAGCCCATATGAGCAAGACAGGTAAGTCAGGTGAGCTGAAAAGAGGCAGGACACAGAAGCTAAAGGGAACATACATGCAAGAATGAACGCCCTGATTAGATGCTGCCACTTGAGAGAAAACAGGGAAGGTTTTAAAAGCGCGTCCTCTGTACAGGTGTCAATTCCCTCCTGTGTGTTTTAACTGCAAAGACAACTGGTGCATTTTACTCTGTCACACTGTTTATAATGTTTCCTCCTTTAGCAATCAGCTCACCAGTGTACATGGGAGTGGGAATCAGCTACTCTTACAGGAAGAGCCTGAAAGATGCCGTCTACCTTCCCGGCTCTTTATTGTCTCCCTTCGCAAATTAGTAGATACTTGTCTGTGTCACAAGAATGGTATCAAGACTTCCATATCTCCATCATTAACAACTGCAGCAAGCTTCAACATTCTGATTTCTATAATTACAACATTATTTTCCATGATGCAAAGGTTGATCGGTTTTGCTTTCTGAGTTCAGATAACACAAGCCACGCTTAAGTGGTTCATTACATGGAAGTGCATAATTAAGCTTACAACGAAATGAATTGCCAAGACAGACTAATCATTTTGTACTTATCCAAGATGATGGCATTTAAACAAGACTACTGCACTGCAAAGCAGATTTGGTAACTAAAGTTAAGTATTGTATTTTATATTATAAGAATGTATCCATGTTTTATACTTAGAAGTCCTGGACAATACGAACAAATGTGAAACAATGCAATTATTAGCAGGCCGTGTAATGACCAAAATGAGTAATCAAGTTTAACGTTATAGTTTAAGGATCCAGTTCAAAAAGAAGACTACATAGTGGAAACCGAGGAAAGGTTGATTAAAATGCTGTTTTTCACGTTCCCAGGGATTTGTATGATGGCATAAAAATGGGATGATTTGTGCCTGTGTTTGTCCTCGTGAAGAGTTTAGCTTAATGTTTCCTTTTCTCTTTAAATGATCTCAAGAAATATATCAAGACAAATTTAATGTGGTAAGACAAACGGTAGTGATATGCTGAGTAAGCTTTTATGTACTTCAGCCTTGGCCTGCAGTACCCCTGACACTCAAACCAACCGAAGCAGAAAAGGACAATTATTCTGCATTATGCTTTATCACAGGACAGAAATTCAAGAAAATACTAGACTAAGACTGCCAAAATTATTTTAATTCTGCCTTGTAATGGACTTGAATGCAGATTTTAAAGACGGAAGATTCAATACATGAATATACTCTTTCAGCAAAACTCCCAAATCGGGAAAAAAAGAGCAAGGTTATTAGAATTGCAAATACAAATAAGAATTGTATAGTTTATACGTAAGCAAGAATGTCTTAGAACATTTTGTGAACTAATGACAGGCATTCAGAAAGGGAGGACAGTTTTGTAAAAGAAATTTAATGTACTTTATTGATTGATCACAGCACCTTAAGAAAAAAAGTCTAATGAAAAGAAGAATCTAGGAGAAATTCATACTAAAGTGACAGGGAAAGCATGAAGCGAGGGCATGAATTACAGATATAGGAAAGAACTATATTCAGATCTGAAGATGGAAAATGACGAAATGCATGGAAAGACACATTAACACTCAAAGACATCAGAAACCCTGAAAAGATACAGAAAGGAGAGAAAAGAACAGCACATGGGAATCAAACATTTTAAGCCAAAGAAACACTCAGAGGTGCTTTATAGAAATAGCAAATGAAAGATGAACAGCGGGTCTATTTCTTAGAACACACTTTTAAAAAAGGTACGTAATTATCTGATTATATGGATAAAACCTTGGCTGATCTTATCAGAAATCTGAGGCAAGAATCAACGTAAGAAATAAAGTTGCACGAAAAATAGATTTTTTTTTTTTCCATTCTTCCACAAAATTTAGATATGAACTTTAACTAGTTATGGAGGAAAGACATAATGATAAGCTGGTGTATTTACGAGTTAATTAAATACACTGGAAAACTGTCCGTTATAACTTGTTCCTGAAAATCTGTGAAATGCTATATAAAGAATACATTAAAATGATAAAATAATAGTTATTAACTAATTGCCTTCATGCAGATGTGAAAGATGATGTGCTTCTGGATATTTTAATCTTTGAGAATGTGATCAATTTGATGTCCGATTTTAAGAGTAAAACTAATTCTAGTAAAAAGGATCAAATTTAATCAAATATTTTATTTATAATTTAAAAAATAATAATCTTTCCAATGATGGGCTGCGTCTCCAGGAAGTACATACAGCTTACTGTACATATAGTACATACATACTGAGAAACCTCTGACTCGTAACATGTGATCCATTATTCTTTACAAAGTGGAAGAAGACTACTTTTTTATAAAATATTTGTATTTTACAAGCAGTAATAGACAAACGGCCAAAGTTACCAATATATAGCTCAAAGTCAGGCAACATTTATTTACTATACATTTGCTAGTATGACAATATGTAAGAAGAATGCTAAGCAGCAGCTACAAATTGGTACTTTTTATCAGCAAATTCAAACTATTACCTTTCAAAAATTTTACTAGATCTGGCCAAGAAGTGCTCTACCACTTGGAATTCAACAACATTCCCAGAAGACTGAAAGAAAGCTATAGCACAAGTATTTAGCAAGGTTAAGGAGTAAACCAAAATCCTACAGGTATTATGAATTTGCTAGACAACAAGAGAAACAGTGATAAATTAATCAAAAGTAGTAACGGAAGCGAATACAATTAATTTTTTTTTTACTCACTATGAGGTTTTGTAACATTACTTTTGTCAAACTTATTTATAAGATTATAGATGTGGTTAAGTATTTACCACTGTAATGTTGTTTTTATTAAGACCTGGTATAACATAGCATCTTGATTAAGAAACCAATACAATACAGAAAGCATCACAACTTTCACTGAACTGCTTAAAAATTTGAATTCAGAAAATACCCTGCAGCTAGTCCTAGTAAGTATTCAGAAGTTTCCATTTCCTTGTTCTTTCTTTTTCAAGCTGGTCTGTCAGTTTAAGACATAACAAGCCAAGTTTTTACCACTTGCTTAACAACTGAAGAGGAAAAAAAACCCCGGGGTGTTATAAAATGGTAGTTCTTGATGAAGTAGTTCTTGATTTCAAAAGTATTCATCTCTTGAAAAAAGTTTTAAGCACCTATTAATCTTCAGATTTTTGCCATGGTCTTTGTACCTCATATCCATGTTACAGCTGGAGTCCTACTAGGATTTGTGACCTCCCAATAATGTTGTGAAAATAAAAGCATTAAAGACTAAAGGTAGACCACTGGCTACTGCACCACTGTAGGTTAATAAACTCTTGTTCTCACCTTAAAAATGTAAGTGTTTCCTTTCCTAAAGGAAATTTGTACTTTCTAAATACAAATACTGTGGCTGCACAACATTGGCCAACTTACTGTGGTAAGGGCTTCTAACCAATTTTTTCTGGTATAGAAAACTGCAAATATTGAGAAAAATTTTAAATGATTGGTTGGATTCAGAATGTTAACATTGTACAGGCTGCGTATAACTCCAAGTGAATGAAAACGTGTACTTTATTCCAGTATACACTTATGCCTCCCCAAAACGCTCAGAAGTTAATACTAAAACTTCTAAAAATTTCTGGAAAAGTATGAAAGTAAACAAAATTTACATATAATGGGAAATAATGCCATTTGGAGGACATTTCCCTGTACCTACAATTTAGGTATCCCTTAGGTCAAGGAGATATGCACACTAAGAATCTTCCACTCTCCAAGCTTAAAACGAGTTTCTTTAATGCTTTACACAACACTTAACTCAGCTTGATGTCATTTTCCAGTCATGTCAGGAGCCCTGGCATGCACAACAGAGAACTCATGGCAAATATCTTGCTCGCTTATTGTAATTTAACCTCGCTATGCAAGATGCACCTACAAAGAAGAGCCTCAGAATTAGTTGTCTTTATCTCAAAGGAAATTTAAAAATTACTTTGCAACTTCCCAAAGCTGTACTGCAGAGATACAGCTATTGTTCATTCGGTGGGTTTATTACTTACGCCTTCTTTAAAAGAGCTGCTAACACAGTAAGAATCTCATTATTTTCCGTGGACTGGAAGAAAAAAACACCAAATAAATCTTGGTAAAAAAAGAAGTATGGGCTGATCACAACTGACAAAGCGCAGAGCTCTGAAAGTAAGACATCTGGTTCCTGAGACTGACCCACTCATTCAGATTAAAAATAAAGAGAAGATTATGAAAAAACTGGTCCCTGATTCAATAAAGTATTCAAGTATGTCTAGATTTACATATTCAAGTTATCCTACCAAAACCAGTGGAATTACTTATTTAAAAAAATTATCTGTATGCTCAGAGACAATGCCAAAGGAAAGACTGAAAGTGACTTCAGGGAGAGAAAGAAAGGCAATGCATTTCAGAGGGTCAGGCTGCACACCTTGCGTCAGGGGAGAAGCTCCACGAGCCCCCTGTACCACAAAAGAAGCTGACTTAAGCTTGCTGCTGTCCAGCTTCCCTGTTTTCAGATAAACAATGAACCCCATCAGTGCAATGATCACTTCCAGTATCACCTAACAAACGGTCCAAGCAGCCTGCTGAGAGATAAACAGCAGCAGAGGTTTGAAAAGGAACAGCTGGAAAGGGGATTTGTTAAGCAACTCCAAGAATCCTTCCCTCCTGAGGACCAACAAGTTGCAGACACTAATTTTCTGTATTTTGCAGGATACATCAAAACCAAGATTTACTAACAATGGATATTTCTTGCACAGCTTAAAATTATTCAAGTTTTCAGAATAAATCGTTACTATTCCTGTTTCTAATGTGATAACACTTCTATACGTTCATAAAGATTTTGTACAACAGAAATAAGGCAGTTCAGAAATATTTAAATAACCTGAATGCTTCGAATGAAATAATAAATATTCCTTGATATTCCAGATAACAAGTTGTTTCATTTCCATTTGTTAAACTAACTCAAACTTAAGTCCAAAAGTAGTTGCTGTTGAAAATTGACTAAAATATCAAGCTACATTCTCTCATGGAAAACGCAGTTCAAGGAAGTTGAAATGAATCTCAGGAAACCATCATCAAATATTTTGCTGAACTGTAGTAAAATTCTGTGGACATATGCAAAGAAGGAACTATCTCGAATTAGGTTAGGCTGAAACTAACTTTCAGTTTTGCATCTATACTTTCCAGCAAATTTGAAACTTATCAATAAAAAAAGTGAAGAAACAGAACATTTAGTCATAAGTTATTTCAGTGGAAATAATTACACAGGTCTCAAGAGCACAGAGGCAGGAAAATCAACAACAAAAGGAAAAAAATCCTTCTCAAGGAAAACATGGAATTGTCTTAAACTATTTTCAACCACTGAAATTAAATTAGCTGGAAACAAAAACATTGACTCATCAAACTGATGTCAAACAGGGCCATCACTTTCAATTCCTTTAATCTACAAAGAGAAACTTCAGTAATTCAAATGTTGCTATTTTACTGATTCTGTTCAATCTATTATAATTCGCAACTAACAGATAGTATAGGCATAGAGAAGCTCTCCTCTTCACTTTTGCTGCTTGTTCAGCTGTTGCCCACAATTTTCTATTACCACAAAGTAAAATTATGATAGGTATTGAGGCAATATAAATTAACTAACATAGCTAACACATTCCAGCTATGGAACGTTCCTTTTTAATTGTTTGGTTTATGCAGGTATTAAAAAAGATTGACAATCTTCATTGGCAATCAAAATTGCTTACTCTGATACTTAAAAGTTTGGGAGTTCCTCAATACCCAGGGTAACCTAAGTAGTAGTCCGAAATTAATAGATGAAAATAGTAATTTTCTTCAGTTTAGCACCTGTGCTCCCTTTCTTCCCCATATACGCATGCACATCTGCCTGTTTCTAAACTTCTTGTAGTACATAAGGTGTATTCTTTCCTTTTCTCAGTTCATCTTAAAAAAAATCATCTTCACATTAGGTTTATCATTAATGAACTTTAAAAAAATCACCATAAAGGACTGAAATGAAAGCACCAAGTGTAAATAAGCAGCAACTATGCTGTCCCAGCCCGCTCGTTGATAGCTATTAAAATGACACAATTGTTTCCTTCAGTCAAGATAAATGAAGAAACAGATTCACTGAAGGAGGTTAAAAAAGCCATAAGGACATTCCTCCTTTGGAATGTACTGTTAAGCGAGTATTTAGCTTTTTGCTTTTACAAATTAATATTAGATGCCACGAAAACTTGCAAGTGACAGAACTTGCCACTCTGATCTTCAGTATGCGAAGATCATTTACTAATAAAGTGGCTAACACTGAATCAATAAACTTACAAGCGCTGTCTACTATAATCAAATTCTAACCAACCCCCTTCAAGGTATGTCTTCATGACTGACTTCTCAGTCTGCAAGTTACGATCTCAAGTTTACCCAGGCTGTCTTTCCTAAGAATTGTAAAGGATTCAGTTTAATGAAACAGGAGGAGGAGAAGGAGATTTCAGAAGAAAGGGATTTGAAAGATGACGTTTGGGACTTGCTCTGTTGTGGGTCTGAATCTCATGGCTTGCTTTTTTATTAAGCACAGACATTTTCACTGGAAGAATGCAAAATAAGATTGTGAAAGGCAGAAATAAGCACTCAGTTACACCAGAAGGTGTTGAAACCTATTCAGAGCCACAGAAAACCCAAGGCTCTACAGCATGACATTTCAAATTTTATACGAATGACTAAAATGACAACTTTTAGAAATAAGGTTGTTGATCACACAGACTTAATACATACAGACAGCTTGCAAACTGCATTCAGAAATACAACATAATTTCTTCACTTGATTCCCTACGACCTACGTCTACTCTCTGCCTTTCCGTATGGCAGGATGCAAAGCCCTTTCCCCTGGCAGCAGCGTGGGCACGAGGCAGCCCTGTCTGCTGGCTGCTCAGCCACTGCAGTGCTTGCACCAATTCAAGCGTCCAGGACTGGGAGGTGGCAGGCAGTGATCCGGTGCAGGAAAGTGACGAAGGCTGAAAACAGTTCTGAAAAAATGTCTATTCTTAGTCTCCAGCCATGCTTTACTACAGCTCACTGCACAGTCCCGCGAGCCATTCTGCATCACAACTGAGGTGACCACGCACGGGGACAAGCAGTACGTGGTAAGTGCCAGGTGAGCCATCAAGGAACCGCCGAGAGGAACGACCCTCAAACTTTTGACACACGCACGGCCCAGCCCGCCTAGTTTTGAACACAGAGAAAAAACCTGCAGTGCGCCCGAGGGGTCAAGCCACTTCAACCCAATAGAAGCACACAGAAATATCATATGTACTACCATTTTCCAGGGAAAACCTATGATCATTAGAGACACTATCCAGTTCCAACTGGAAGTAAACAAGGACCTTTCCATTGATACCAGTTGCATTTTAAATTAGCCATGGATGACTGGATCATGGAGACCTGAACATACCAAAGAACCTCAAAAGCAAAAGTGGGTTCCAAACATCACACTGTAACAAGGAGGCTCAGAATTTTAGCAAGACACACTTCACATTTAAATATTTGAAGACAATCTATTAAGATTTTCTCTTGAATATATTAACAAAAACTAATTTACATTTTTCTTTGTTGAAGTCTTGTTTATAATTGCAGCCTCTATGGCACCCAACATCAGGGAGATAAGTGGATTCAGGAAAAAAAAACAAAACAAAAACAAACCACATCACTAGAGCTTTCCCTCTTGAAACTACGTACCAAGATTCCCAGCGATTGCGTGCTGGGAGGGAGGATCCCATCTGCACGTGCTGCTCCTTACTGCTGCAGTATTCTGGGACTCAAAAGTCATCAGGTTAACAATGAAATGTTACTGTTTTCACATTTTTTCTACCTTTTCTCAAAAAGATTTTTTTTTCCCCAAGGATTATTCTGTCTAGATAAGGAAAACTTTTCAAGTCACTTGCCTACAGTTTTCAGACTCAAAGGATAGATTCTTCTGCCACCTAATCCCCTATCCCAAAAGAAAGTATAAGTCAACATGAGGTAAAATAACATTTCTAAGGAAACTTAATTTCAAACAGAGTTTATCTGAACTCCAAAAGTTTCTTGTGCTTTATGTAATCGTATTAATATAATCAGTCTAATTGGCTTCTGTCACTTACAAATTTGAAGGAAGACTTCAATTTTAACTTTTTTCAGGGTTTTGTTTTGAGCTGATTTTTTTGAAGTTTTTAATAGATTTTGTGTCTTTATCTGACAGATTAATTTTCAGTTATTAATATAATAATATGTTGTAT
>VZSC01010960.1:66767-113181 GCA_013398225.1 Steatornis caripensis | reverse complement strand
TAATATATAAAATACATAAGAATAAGAAACCTAGGTACATGATGTTTATATGGTCAATGAGTTTCTGTAAAGATGACAACAGAACTACACATTTTTCACAGAAAAAATGAAGTCAGAAGAGGCCTCTGGGGATTGTCTAGTCCAATCCCCCTGCTCAAGCAAGGTCAGCTAAAGCAGGCAGTCCAGGACAAGGTCCAGTAAGTTTTTTAATATCTCCAAGGCATGAGGCTCCACAACTTCTCTGGGCAACCTGTGCCAGTGCTTGGTTACCCTTAGAGCAGTAAGACATTTCTTGATGTTCAGACAGGAACTTTAGTGTTTTAGTTTGTGCCCATCGTGTCTTGTCCTGTCAGAGGGTGCCACTGAAAATAGTCTGCCTCCCTCCTCTTCATTCCCTCCCTTCAGGTATTTGTATATCTTGATGAGATCCTCCCGAGCCTTCTTTTCTCCAGGCTGAACAGTCTCAGCCTTCTCAGCCCCTCCTCATAAAGGAGATGCTCCAGTCCCCTAATCAACTTTGTGGCCCTGTGCTGGACTTGCTCCAGTATGTCCACATCTGTCATACTGGGGAGCCCAGAACTGAACCCAGCACTGCTGATGTGCCCTCCCCAGTGCTGAATAGAAGGGAAGGATCACCTCCCTCAACCTGAAAGCAACACTCCTCCTAATACAGGTCAGGAGGCCACTTCCTCATATTCTTTTCAATACAGACTAAAATTGAAGGTCTCTTGGCTCCTTGAGGCAACCCCAAGGGCACAAAAATTCCTCAGAGAAGGCAAATAAAAATACTAACACTTTGTCTCTATGACGAGCCATGCAGGTCTTGGTGCTCAACCTACCAAAATATCTTTTGGCTAATCACTCTCTCCTGCACTTGAATTAGGCATGGTGCAATTATACCCTGCAGAAACTTATATGCTAGTGTGATAATTTCTAATGCTACAGGCCAATTGGAACTGTCTCTCGTGTATAAACTGTATGTAAATGGAGGAAGGGAGAGGTAATGAGAAAGTGCAACTCTCTAGCCTGGTGGCTAGATTAGTCACTTGGGAAATGAGACATCTGGTTCCAGTCCCTGTTCCCTCGAATGTTTAATTTTGTATACAGAGCAGCACAACAGACCTTATTTCCGAGTTATTTCTAGCTTGGTTAACAGAGCACTTTCTTCAGGGAGGGGAGTTCTGTGTTCAAGTGTCCTTAAAAAAAAAAAAAAAAGAGAGTTGAATCTGAGTCTATGTCTAGCATGATGTTCACCACGCTCACCACCAGGCTAATAGTTTAGCACATCAAAAGCAGTATTCAGCCACTCTGTTCTCTCCCTGTTTTACCACTTTTATAATATAAATTATTGATATAATTACAAAAAACCACACCCAACTTTAATTGTTCTGCCTCAGATGAATGTCATATGTGTGTCATCATTTTTTCAGCAGTAATTTTGAAATTTGATGTCTTCCAAACTGGGTGGGTTTGGTTTACTAATAAAAAGAGCTTTGGTATTTACTTACATATTACGTTTCATCATCAGCAGACTTAACAGAAAAGATGAACAGGAGAAGGTACCTGTCCTTCCTGAACACCACCCTGCCTCCAACTCGCCCACGTGGCTGAAACACACCTTTCTCTGCAGTGTCTCCCCATCCTGCCTGAAACCTCGGCCTAAGGCTGACTGGTCCTCTAGTTGTTGCAAGGTTAGACTTGCACCCCAATATCAAAGCCTATCTGCTAGCTGTTTACACAGGTCATGATGATGAGCAGAAGAGCTTTCTTCCATGCAACTTGCAATTTTTCACAGAATGTAAATGTAAAGTATATATAGAGAAAATAATAGGAACATATGTTGCTGTATAAGATCAGAAATTTATGATAAATGCTTTGTCCTAATATTACATGAAGTGTGAGATTAAAATTATATGCCAGGGCACTTAATATGATTAAAACCCAAAGACATTATGAACATATCAGATATGTCAACAGAAACATTTCAAAAATATTGCTACACAGTATACAGACAGCATCATCCTTCAGAATTATATGATTACATATTTTATATAGAACAAATACTTCCAGTCAAGCCTGATTATTTCAGCTTCAAAAACCAGTGCAATCAAAACCCACTCTCCTTCAGCCAACAAGAAATGAGCATTTAGGGAAAGTTGCTTCCCAAGAAACAGTCAATCACAGCTTAAAATTTTAAAAGTAGCCCAAGAGAGTCTGGCAGCCAAATCCCATTAAAATTTACAGGCATTTACCACTTAACTCTGAAGAATCCCATCTGTAACTGCGGGGACAGCAGCAGCCCAGTGCCCTCAGGGGCGGTGACAAGCGGAATGCTGGTGGAGCAGCCACTCGCAGTTCCTCCTAGCATTTTGTGGATGATGGCATCCACAAGCAGCACCTTTCTGAAAACTGTTAAACATGATCAGTTGAGGGAAGTGGGAAAGGTGACTTTTTAAGTACAAGTGAAAAAAAAAACCCAAAGAAAAAAAACCCTAAGTGAACTGCCTAGCCTGACATTGACAGTGGTGATACACAAAGCCTCTAGGTAAGAGGAAAGTTTCTTATAAAACCAGACATACATTGATAGGTAAAAATTACGTTTTGGGCAATAGAGTCGTTTAAAGATTTTTGGATGCACATTCACTTTTAATGTTCACTTATTTTTTCAACAAGCTGTATTGTTATACACTGCATAATTCAAACAGAGCCAGAATTAAGAGAAACAGGAGTTTATCACTGGCCCAGGCAAGGATCGATGACAGCGTCTAAAAGGCTGCTTAAGCCACAGAGGAAGTTTCTGCTGCTGCTACCTGTAAGTGATTCAAACACAGTCCACACGGTAACAGCAGTGATAAGCAGGAGGATAAAAGTGTGTCCCAGCCCCCTCCCAACAGACATGCACAAAGGCCGTCTCTGCTCACCTGCTACCACAGGAGCAATTTTAAAGTCAGTCACATGAAAACCTCTGCAGTATCTATCAAGGAATTTTATAGATGAACGCATTTTTTGTTATTTTTGTTTTCTCCCTGTCTAATTCTCTGTTTAGATCATGTGGTCTTCTGTGAGTCCTTATAACCCCTGCTTCTGCTCTCTGCAGAGAAAAGGAGCATCCTGGGCTATCAGCATGCCCTACGGACCAAATCCAAATCCAGGGATATTTTCCAAGTGTAACCAAAACATTATCTGAAAGCGATGAACAGGCTGAACTCCATGGAGCATTCTGCCACCAGCTGCAACACTCAACTCAATGGTAAACAACAAAGTAAAAACTACTTTTATAAATTAAAATCATTTCTGGGCATGGATTACCTTGGACATTTTGACAGAAATATAGTTTCATAGCTTTACATAGATTAACTTGCTGCCTTACCTTTTCATTAGGTACTGATATTCTACCAGAATTAACAGGGAAAAGGGCTGAGGAGTTAGAAGAATAATGCAGATAGTAAGCATCACCAAAATTCTCTTTTGTAGGTTAAAACATTACAAATAAATTGTTATATTTTCTTAGAAGTGTAAAAAAAACAAAACCCAAAAAACCACCAATCACAAAAACCCCCACCAAAACCCACAAAAAGTCCCACTAAACAAAACCTGTAAAAAAGACCTGTATTTCCTTCATACAGTGAAATGTAAGGCTGGTAAATTCTTCACCACCTCACTTCATCTTAACATTATCTATATAGACACCATAAAACTTTTATAGGTACCTGTCCAGAGACTGACAACATATTTACTACGTCAATAAGCTACATACAAGTAACAGAATTTTTTTTAATGCATACTTTTTGGACTGAAAAAGTCCATTGGCTAATATTCACCAAAAAAACCNACAGTGAAATGTAAGGCTGGTAAATTCTTCACCACCTCACTTCATCTTAACATTATCTATATAGACACCATAAAACTTTTATAGGTACCTGTCCAGAGACTGACAACATATTTACTACGTCAATAAGCTACATACCAGTAACAGAATTTTTTTTAATGCATACTTTTGGACTGAAAAAGTCCATTGGCTAATATTCACCAAAAAACCCCACAACAGTTATTACATGTCCTATTACTTGTATTTTGCCTTTCCCAGGAAAAGAAAAAGAATCATGTAAATAGAAAACTTACATATTTAGTACTTACGCAAAACTTAAAGGCAGTGTTACAAAACCAGACTATTTCTTAACAATAAAGTATTTAAATTAACAGTGATTTAGATATGAAAAAAACTAAAGGAATAGTAAAAACCTTGCTCTCCATGCCTGTGTCTTAGAGATTTTAACAGTTCCCCAGTGACATAAATCTTTTGCTGGTCCCCAGATAGGACTGACCTCTGTTTCCTTGCTTCTTTGTTTTCTAGCACTACCAGGCCTTTCTTACCTGAGGGTCCTCGTAACAATTTAGTAAACAAGGAGAAGTTGAAAAGCAACAGGAATAAGAGCCCTGGAGAAAATTAATTCAAAATTAAACCTGAATGGTATGCAACAGGACTACAGAACAGCCAGTATAATTTTAAATGGCATAAAACCATCATAAACTAAAAAATGGAACCCTTCCATACTAGGATAGCTGAAGCTTTTCTCCATTAGAGATGTGGCTGGAGAACAGATACGTCAGAGCAACAAAAATGAGCAAGATGATGGAAGAATTTACTTTCAAACAAACACCACCACACATGCACAGAAATATGCCTACCTTGGATAAAGGAAAACATATTGTGAAGTCATTCAGTGTAAGAAGAAAACTTTTCATGTAAGTACTGATGGTTTAATAGTGATAATAATGAGATTAAATGAAGTAATGAAAAATGATAGGGGTTTTTTTTCCTTTTAATTATTCTGAAAGGATAAAAACATAAGCTAAGCAGTGAAAGAAAAAGCTTTACACAAGTAGATGTCAAAGTATGTAAGGGGGATTATGAACTAGGTGGGAGATGTCCTGGGTCAGAGTTTCTCAGTGTTTTCACACTGATGACACAAACTGCAGTCCAAATTTTTCTTGTAGCAAGGGAAAAACAAATTAAGAAAAAACGTCAGTGATAAGTCTATACAAATGTATTCACATTCAGAAACACTGACAGCAAACTTGACCTTGTGCAATTGTTTTTAAGGAGAAGAAAGAGCAAGATATTCTTGCTTTATGCTGTAATGAAAAGTTTCAAGCACCTAGTGCAAGGTCCACTTTGAGTTTCCCACACCTATATTTACGTGTCTATAGGTCTGCTAAATAAGATAAACATCTAAGAGCCATTTCAGCTGCCTAACGGTAGGTACCTGGTGTTACCTAAGACATCCTTGCTCATTGCAGAGGGGGTTAGACTAGAAGACCTTTAAAGGTCCCTTCCAACTCAAACTACTCTATGATTCTAAGGCAAGCGAGACACCTCCTGGGGCTTTCAGCCTGGACCACCAGCAGCCCCATGCCCCCTAGGAGCCTGTGGACACACAGACAGTCTTAAGACAGACAGACTCAATACCAGAAAGCCAATTTGTCTGCATTACGCTTTCAAAGTCTTCTACTCTATGTTCATCAGATTCAGAGCTTTTTGTAAGCATTATCTGATAAATGCATAAAGCCTTCCTACAGTGTTCGTTAATATTTTGCCAAATAGCAATAAAGTATCATTTGCCTTTTGCCAAATAGCACTGAAGTATCAAGTTCTGCTTCCAGTTGGGTTTTCTACTGACAGAGGAACTACAAAGACAGGTCAGGTAGTATCAATTTATCTTCAAATTACACCTTACAGAGCTGCAGACACATTACACAAATCATTTCAGCTCACCTTCACCAGAAATGGCAAAATAATAGTATTTTCTAATGAAACTTCAAATCAGCAGCGATTGCTCAGATAACTCGTAATTTCCTAGATAAGTCATCATCGCGTCCAGCTCAGAACACTAAAAGTAGCTTCTGCTTCAATTACACAGCATTGCTTACTTTTCTTTTTGTTGGTTGGAGGGTTGGTTTACCCGATTATTACCTGATATTCAGCACTAGGCCTGAAAGCATGACTTGTTTCATGCAAAAAGTCTTCAATATGTTATTAATGCTAACTACTAAATCAATATATCAAATGAGAAAATGTGTTACCATGGCCAAATAGCCCATTTTTAATTACATAAGAGCTTTTACATAAACCAGAAAATATTTATTTTAAAAACACTTCATAGTACTATAACTTTGCTACAGTAACCAAAACGGCATCATACTTCTAACATGCTTTCAGACATGCAAACAAAGCAGATCCACTAGGTTAGAAACATTTAAATCACATTTCAGTAATGTCTAAGCTTTCCTGTGAGGTTTGTTTATTTTTATTTATCAGTATTTTTTGCAAATTTTTGTTCCATTGAAACATAATGGGAGGCTCATTTTGGAAAAAAAGAAAACATAGGATCAACATTTAAGTATTAATAGGGTATACAGCTAATAAAAACATTGCAGAATTTCAAGTTATTCCCCCACGTCACTGCTCCAGGAAAAATATGAAAAATAAGAAAGAAAAATGTAAGCAAACTGTTAATAAAAGAAAGAGTAACGTTTTCACAGTGATCTGCTAGAGGGCATAAGAGCAGGGCCCCCTCCTGCTCCCACTCCCCCTATTATCTAAAACTATAATAACATCCAGATTTTTTCCAAATGGCATTAGTCCCATCCACTTGGTTGCCTTCTACAAGCATTAAACCAAACCCTAACACTGGAGGAAATTCTTTGAAAACAAACCGAACAGCACACGGAACCTTGAAACCAACAGCATCACAGCACAGATGCAAGAAACCACAAAGTTGTAACTGAGAAATGCATCCAGTTGGGAAGAACACAAAAAGCTAAGTGTGGATGTAAGCAGCACCGCAGCACAATCAACTGAACATAGCAGAGCTGGCATCTCTCTTGTGCTCCTGTATATACTGGAAATAAAAGTATGAATGCTTAACACCACTGTGGAAGCCACATATATACCATTTTCTGTAAGTGAGAGAGCTTCTGCAGATAAAATGGCTGCATTACTTCCAAATATTTTCTTAATTTATCAGATAAATAGCTAGAAATCCTGTAAGTGATTTAGCTACGCAGTTTATAACTTCAAAGGATGTTGAATTTGGTAGCTCCGAACGCCTGATGACACGTGCCCTCATCGGACCAGGGGGCGACTTTGCCATAGGGTGTCCTGCAGAGAAAGGGAGTCAGCTGTGTGCAAGAGCAGCATGCCTCTCCTCCCAGGACCTGGGCTGACAGCTCCTAACGAATGGAAACTCCATCAGGTTGAGCAACCAAAGGAGGCAATGTTTACAAAAAGAACGGGTTACCCTGAGTTTTGTCAAAAAATCTTTTGTGAAAAAGGGTAGAAAGAGGAAGAGCTTAACTCCAAACACTTACCTAAGATATTTCAAATTAATTCTACCAGCTCTATCCTTATATGAAATTAAATCGTACTTTTTTTTTTTTAAAGGAACAGATGTTCACAGAAGGAGTTATACCTGTATAATGTCGGAAGTATGTATCTTAATGAAAATATTATCTAAAAACAGACTGGACTGTGATGTTCCACGGCCTTTGTACCTGGAGTGCAGACAGAATTCTTTATCTAAACAAAAATACTTCTTCCCTGCCCTCATCCCCCAATTTATGAGCCCTGCAAATTTTCCTGGGACTGGAAGTTCAGACTCAGTTTTTCCCTTGCAGCTTATCTATCATCAACACCACCAATATTACAGGCCAAATCATTCACCCAGCTGCACCTGTTCAGCTCAACCAAAGCCGAAGCATAAATTCACTGATTTCCAAAAGAGTACGTTTGTACAACACAGAAGATCAAACAGTCAAAGCTTTGCATGCGATTGTACTGGCCCTTTTAATTTATTTCATTTTGTGGCTGTTCATCTGTTACTGCAGGACAGAAATATATTTAAAAGGTTATTCAATACTGTTTGCAATAGCATTGAATTCTAAATACAGTATTTACTATTTGCCCGTCTTTTAAGTATAGGAACAAGTCTGACTTTCATCTATTTCCTTTCTTTGATGGTAGGTTTGATGGTGCCCCAACAGAAAATTTAATGTAACCACTTTGAAGCAAATATGCTTAAAAATATTAACATCTTCCAGTTTGCAGGGAGAAAGTAAATCATACTGTCATGAGGTCCCTTAATTTATTTGTATAGCAGAATTGTAAATGCAGCAGAAAACAGCTTACTGTAATGTAAATAAAGCCTTGCATGCAGCGCTAACAGGACAAGTTTATTTAATATAACATATTACACTAAGTCATCATTGCTACCTTTCAGTTTATACTTCTATGGTAACAAACTGTTATAATAAACAGAACCATTGTGTTAAAATCCAATGCAAAGTAGCAACACTGATCTCGTTTAAACCTTGCATATTGTTTAGCTCTTTACTCTTCACTTTCTAGTTTTAGTTACTAAAATTAGACTTAGTTCAGTTATTGAAAATAATAGTTTACCTATAGTAATGGTCTAGTTTAATTATTTTTAAAAAAACAGTAATCCAAAGTTTTAATTAAATTCTTACTCTTGAACATAGATTAGCTGTAAATTTAGTTTAAATTTGACTGCCTCTATAGGTTGTGAAACCTATACAAACATAATAGAAAAAATACTTATACTCAAAACCTAGAAAACAATAATGGTCAACATATGTTCAGGTATTCTAAAGTTAAACTTGATTCTGATAGTGTTGTATTCTACAAGTTAGAAAGGAAAAATAATCCCTGAAAACCTTATTTTGGTAGATTTCCAGGCACATACAGCACTCAACAGCAGGTAAAATAAGTCCTTTAATTAAAGTCCATGTAGAGCACTCAGCATCAAGGTACCTACACATTTGAACTCTAAAAATTGTGGGTATTTATAATTTTGTGCTTCAGGTCCTCATTTGTAAAACTGGAACAATGGAAACAGCCAATGAAGAAACCTACCAGCCTGCAGAAGCTCAATTTGTGATCCTTTGGAAAAAAGTAGAAAATAAAACTAGCTAAATTCTCAGCTAAGAACTGTGAGAGAATTGATAGCGATAGCCGATGTTAGACTAGCTCCAAGAATTCAGAATGCTGGAGTAGTTGATACAATGAGTGCACAGCCTCAATTACAGTTAGGAACCCTCCTGGCACCCAGAACCCCTGAATTTTGGAGTCCAGGACTCCAAAATTAGCCAGTATTTGTGCTTAGTTTCCCTATACACAACTGAAGTGGAAAAAAAAATTCGTTCTTCCTCAAAACAAGAAGTATATTCTCCCCAGTCTTCGGAAACACCCTACAGGTGCAGAGCAAGCAGGGAAAGGCCGTAGCACCCGCACGCACCGTAGCTGTTGGACGTGCCACCTGACCTGCGACCCCTGCGGAGACCTCTATCTGCATCTTCCTAGGTCAATCCCTAGCTCCCGCCCAGGGGAGACACCTCCAAGGTGGCTGAAGCTGAGGGGGCATCCGCGTGAAAGGAGAGCTACCTCATGGCCCACCCCTCTTCACTAGTCTCTGCCTCCACGCCAGGCACAGGCATCCCCTCTCACCCAAAGCCAACGGGGCCGGGCTCCTCCAAAGGGCTTCCTGCTGGCCCATGTGCCTGCACAGGCTCTGCAAACACTCATTTAAGAAATACATCCTTTTAAAAAATAGTTTTGCTGTCAGTCTGCAAAACAATAAGCAGGAAAGTGAAAAATAGAGAGAGGAAAAAAAGGTAGGAGAGAGAGAAAAAAAGTGCTTGGCCAAAGGGGTTATAATGTGAAGGGAAAAAAAGATGTCCAGGTGTTTTGCATTCAAGTACATGAGACTCTTCTTGGGACATTTTATTCACGCACGTCAGACTCTTAAACCGAAGAGCTGCAGAGCTCATTCTGGGTTGGCTCTGCTGCCTGTAAAACAGACAGTCGTGCCCCGTGGCCCCTGCTGTGACACCAAGGGAGAGCTGCCAGACAGACAGTGAACTGAGGGCACAGAACAAAGGGGGCGAGGGGGAAAATGCTCTCCAATACAAAGGGTATTCAAAACTGTTGTGGTATTTTTTTCTCCCCCCCCCTCCTCCTCGGAGCACTTGCAGGTCAGAGGACTTTCACTTTCTCCTGCACACCTCAGAGCAAAGCCCACCTGTGGGCCAGGTCCCATTCAGGGCACTGAGGCCTTAGGTCGGACAGCTACATTAATCCAGAGCGGGCAGGAAAAGTGAAGAAACAAATAGCAATATCAGCCATCACACCACGAAAGGCAGCTGTCGCAGGTGGGGCATACGCCCTGCCTGGGCAGGGGAAGGCTGAGCTGATGGGGAGGGACTGCAGCCAGGAACCCCGAAGTGTCAAACGGCTGCCCCACCATCTGCTGCAGGGTGTCAAGAGTGGGAGAGGAAGCACTAACCACCTGCCATGCCCAGCCTGCTTAGTAAACACATCTCAGGTGAGATTACTGATCAGGACGGCTCGGCTTGGCTCTGCTCTTGCAGGCACCCCACCCAGCCACCCACTAACAAAGGCAATGGGTCAGTATTTACAGACAGGCTCAGCCAAAAGGGAGTTTTCTCCAAGGAACCAGAGTGAATGCTGCAGTTTAACAGACACTGGCATGAAGGAAAACACCCAAACTCTTCAGCTTTTGGTATTATTTCTCAGTTTCTAGCCCTGGAGAACAAGAACAAGCAACACGGTGACAGGCAGGGGCTCGTGTGTTGGTGTTTTCCTCCCTCCCTCCCACCTTCCCCTTGGGCTCGACAGAACTTTTCCAAGGCAGTTCCTCCTCCCCAGGTTGGTCTCATCCTACTCTGGATGTGGCTGAAAGTGCTTCCAGGAGATCATGGCACCACTGATAGCAGCTTGGGCTAGCAGGGAGAAAGCAGGCTGTCCAAAAAGTGGAGAGTAACTCCAGCCCTCTTGGTTACAGGAGACACAGACAACTAACCAAAGCCAGGGGAATGCTTGGCCAGTAAAGATCATGGTTGCCACAGAGGTGGGCAGATGGAGAAAAGGACCATCTGCCTGCCGGGTTTCCCCATACCCCAGCCTCTCCCCACTGCCCAGGCATCCTGCAGCAGTTTGCAACCAGGGCTGAGCCCAGGGGCCACACAGGTAACCACAAGCGAGATCGGTGCCTCAGCCCTACGATAGGACTTGCAGAAGGAAAGGAAATCTTCCCCCCTCCAACGTTTACATCTTTTCCAGATCTATGAGGACATAGTTTTAACTGCACAGCAGCATACTTCCCAAATATTATTTCACAAGTAGCCTAATGGACTCAGTTATCTTGTTTATATTTGTGGTGTGTTTTTAAACTACTTCACAATTTCATTCTCAAAATACAGCGGCCTTCTTGAGAGCAGGTAACTCCTTTTGGGTAGAGAGAACGTATGGCTCATGCGCACCTAGCTATTGCACACAGTGCAGGCTTTGTGCCTCATTCTTTGAAGTCAGACAGGTTTGTTTTGGAGTTTTCCATTAATATTTTTTCCCCTACAACGTATTTCTTCAGACAGAATTGCAAAATTTTAGTCAAAGATCAGACAAAAATAGCAAGTTGTTAGAGATCTCTTCTCATAAACAGGAAACTTATGCACGTCTCCAAATTTTATATTGGGTATTTATGGAAAGTGCTGACCAGCAACTCAAAGATGTTTGTAACACCAATCCAGTTTCTCTCTTGTACGGTATGTACAGGACAGATAGGTCTGTGTTTTCTTGGGGAAACAGCCCAGGACACAAATGGTCCCCACATTTCTCAGCACAGCTCTCTCCCTGCCTTTCAAGGCAGTTACAGCAGCCACTGGAATCACCGTGGGAGAAAAGCAGAGGCAAGGGAAAGTTTACCACAAACATGAATGTGGGCCTTGGAATTTTAGAAAATTGCCTAGGCCCTATCGAGCTTAGTGGTAAAAAGAATTATGTATCTAAATTCTTCTCTGAAACTTTGAACCAGTAAAGTTCACCTGCTGCTACAGAGATCAATGTACAGAAGATGCTGTACAGGTGGTACGACTTCAGCTTGAAGTGCCCAGGACAACCAACACTAGTGCCTGCCTTTACTCCAGAAACGGTTTGTAAGAAACAACCAGGTTGCTTACCCCACCTCCTTCAGTGCAGATCAATAAAGCTCATATTGCAGGAGAGTACGGAATTCTCGCAGCAATCCTTTACTTGAAGGATACTTCTCAAAAACTGGAGTACAGCTAAGACCAGAGGTAGCTTTTGCAGAGCAGAAAAAGCTACCAGTATTACAAGGTAACTGAAGGGCCTAATAGCTGTGGTCTGAAATGGTGGTCCAGCTCTACCACAGCCCAGCAACATGTGTTAGGAATAATCTATGGAGTTTCCATTAACTGGTTGTAAAAGTTAATACTTCCCAAGGCATTTCATAGTATCTCAATACACTTTTGTTTTTCTGTATCCTTAACAAGGAACATTCAACTTGTATTGTGCATTGTTGCCACAGAGGCACGCAAAACTAGAAAAAAAGATTCATAGAGGTCTAGTATTCCCATTTCCAGGGAATAACAGAACTGCTCCTGGTTGCAGACATTGCAAATCTTTGCACAAAAACCTCAAACTTTCAAGAGATTCTGGGACTACAGGGGAATTATAGACACAGACAAACACCCTACCCACAGTGTAAATAAGATTCTGAACTTGCAGCTTGTCAAAGGCAAAACTACATTCCCTTGTTCCCTAGTACATATAGTCACCATGTTTGTATAGAAAGATGCTTTCCTTATTTTTCCCTGGTAGGCAAGGCACAGGGCCCTGGGTACCTCCCTCTCATGGAGACAGGTTAGCCTACTTTATCGTACACATACAGTAATCAAATGCATTTGGACTCTGGTGTCTCTTCAGTTTTTTTATAGAAAGGACAAAAAGTATTACAGCTTCGTTATATTTCTAAAAGCTTCAGCAAGAAAAAGGAAGCACATAAATTTTGCAGTATTAAAACTGCAGTCCCAAGTTAGCAAGTTTATCTGGAACAGGAGCTCTGGCAAGATCTTTCATAAAAGGACACTTCTCAAACATAACAAAATCAATTAATCTTGAATTCTTTTTTCTTTGCATGCTTATCTGCCAGCAGTTTTCAACCATTTATCACAAAACTATTTTCGGGATAGGACCTAGTATCTGGACATGGACCTAAACTGTCAGGCATTTGCCAAGGTCCCCAGAACATTTTACAGATGCTGTGGTAAATATTTTTTTGATGTGCAGTTTAAAACGAAGCTACACTAACCTAAAAACAGTCCCAGAAAAGTAATAAAGGAGTTAGACATTCGCTTTGACAAAAAAAATGCTTCTTGTTAAAACACCCTCCTGAAGGAAGAGAGGTTGTTGTCCCTCCACTACCACATAAAAGTCTTAAATTTTCCATAAACACATTTGTGCCAAATGCTCAGGATAATGAGCAGCTGAAACACAGAATTAGAAAGGAATCACTCCTGCAAAGGGTGCAAGGTATCCATAGCCTTGCTTCTTGTCAGCAGAGAGTTTTGTGTAGCTCCACCAGCACAGGGAGAAAGCAAATCTTAAGCGCATCCTTTTCTCAACCACTAACAAGCTTTTCCTTCCCTCTCTGAAAGCCCAAAGGTTGCCCTTGAATACGCTCTGTGAAAGAGAGCACTGTAACTGTGGCTGTGGCTGGTGCTGCTACACTGCATACATGAGCATTCCTTCCAGGGAAGGGTCAAACACTGCATCCTTGCTGCACTCCCCTTGTTCCTCGCACAACCTTGTATTTGAGGGGTTTGGCATGCAATGAGCCTCTTGCCAGCATCGCTTACCTCAATCTCCACTACAACTCCAACAGGATCGCCAAACTAAGCGATTCACAGTCAGTCAAGTTAGAGCAAGAAAGTAAAAGCTTTAACGAAATAATTCTTCCAAAATCAGAAAATCATGCAATACACTTCATGACCAGATCTCAACTTCCAATCCCGATTTAAGTGAAACAAGAACACCAAACAGGAGTTGAAGCTGTAACAAATACATAAACTAGTTTGGTAGAAGTCAACCACCCACACGTGTCACAGACCACTTGTACGGCTTTTTAGAGTCAGTGATTTACTTTTATCAGGATAGTGACCGTACATATTTTGCTTGAACAGTCAATACCACAAAATCATCACCACGAGTACAAGGCAATCTCCTCTGTTAGTCACACAAGTGGTTTTTAAAGTGGTCTTCATCATGAGGTTGAGATTCTAAAGGCTCTTAAAAATCCGTATTTGAACAAGTGGTGAAGCACATATTAAAACATAACCATGATGCATTATCAGCTAGAACTCTGGTCCCTAAGATGAACAGCAAGCTTCCTATAGGCCACAGTTGGTCCCATTTATCTTACCTGCTACGGCATGAAGGAAAGGCGGCTGTTATTGGAAATAACGCATAAAGAGGAAAACAGTCTGAACAGGATGAAAAGCAATACCTTAGAGCTTAATTTTAAGATCTTACCAACTTTGTGTTTTCTGCCCTTCTTTTTTCTATGGTTACAAAAACAGAGGAAAGACTCATGTGCTATATTAGATTAAAGTACTGACTCGGGAACCATCATTCCCAAATTGTAGTTCCAGCTCCAATACTCACATACTGCAACAGGGCAATTCAATTAACCTTCCTCTGTATTTGCTAACCTTCCTGTGTAATGGGGATAATATCTCCAGAAAAGGGCTCTATAAAACTTAATCTTTATAAAGCTCTTAAGATGAAATGGAAATGTGCCATACAAAATAAAACATGCACAAATAAAAAGTGCATAAATAAGCCACTTTATAGTAGAGCTGGTTGGAAAAAACTACAATTGAACAATTATACACCAGAGAATATTATTTTATTGAAATCAAAATGCTTCACAAAATCCCATACACTGTGCCGGCATTTAATTGAAAAAGATTTCTTTTTTGACAGTTTTTGAAGTGTATGTGGGGGCTCATTTGTAATCTGAATAAAAAAAAATTACAGTGCTCCATAAAGTGGCATTTATTTTCATAGTTTTACTTTTAAAATGCTGATATGCATAACACACTTTGGAGATTTTAAGTCAAAAACCTTTTAACTTTGTTTTAAAACATTTTATTCTCTTCCAAATTGACTTCTGAATAAAGTTATTTGTAATCTGAATATATGAAAAACTTAATTCTTCAGTTTCAGTGTTAACAACAAAATGTTCAATTACATGCTGTCACACCTCAATATGAAACATGTAAAGTCAGTCTGTACCTTTACATTTAATTAAAACTATTCTTAATAAGTTTTAAAGTAAAAAATTTAGGTTTTTTATATTTATGAAATTATTCATTAGATTTAACACACTGATGAATCCAAAGAACTTGATGGTGAATTAAGCCGTATTCCGCAGATTCAAGAGTTAGTGGCTTTTTATTTTACATTCTTTCTAAAAATACCGTGTAACCTGAATTCACACTAAACTTCGTATTTTTTTATGCCTCTGTAGAGCTTTAATTTTTCTTTTCAATGAATACATATGAAAAACAGGCCTTGAAAAAATAACTCCTATAGTAAGCTTTAGTGATTTTTTTTTTTTCCCCTCACTTAATTTTATCTACAGTTACAAACGGAACTGTAGGTAAGGAGGACAGACAGTGAAGGCCTAAGTCCTTAGCAAGTTACACAGAGTTATTACCTCAGACTTCTGCAACACATCATGATTTTCTTAATGAAAATTTTTACATTATTATCGCACCCTGAAGCACACTTAAAAAGCATCATGATATATTGGTTTGCATCAGGGTTCCTCCACAGGGGATGCTTAAATCAATCTCTTTTTCCTGTCATTTAGGAAAGATTTGATGCTTGGTCCTATGAAGCAGGTAGGTCCAGATCAACAAATGGACTAGGCTGAAAGCAGCAGCCTTCAAATATGCTGCCTAGTCTCTGAGCCCCTACAGGATTTAATTTCCACAAGTAAATGTCCTCAAGTGCCCAACCTACAATTCCATACATGCCTTAGTTGTCCAACAATGTCAAAAGAACAACAGTCTCCCGTCTTAACTCCTCACAGATTGTCAAATTATCCACCAAACCAAACACTCCCACTAGCTTACAAGCACTTACGTATTTCTTTTAATTTAAATAAATAAATAAAGGAGGGGGAAGGGGTGATGAAGAGAGGTGGTATGGCGATACTCCATCTGCTGCCCCTCAAGGAATAGCTCCCTGGCTAAAGGAATTGCTTGACACTACATTAAGGTCCCTCAGGCAAGGACGTGTACCAGGGTTTCCCCTACTCCCATACATAAGCACTCTAGGGCTCAATTAAGTGCTTGCCTACTCCTGATTACAGAAGTCTGACTCAACATTTCAACAGCTGCCACTTCCATTCCAGTGTAGAATGGAAAGGTTTGAGGGTCTTTTGGATTTTATTTTAGCTACAAAGTTTGAAGAATACAAAAAGGTCCAATCTTCACTCGTAACATAACTACCACCTATTTCCAACTACCTAACTGCCGCCTGCATGCTATAAACACAGATTCATCAGTAAAAGACAGTCAAATCCTTTTTACTGAAAATATGAATTAAAACTGGCTTGAATTAAATTTGTGGAATCACTTCCATACACCCATCTGGCTACAGTTTAAGATTACATTTAGTTTAACAATTTTACTCTATGCAAAAACAGATTTTAAATATTTAAAATTTTAACCTTAAACCAGAGTTTCCTTACAGACGTAGGCCATCCCAACTATTTAGATCCAGTAGACAAAGCTTTATTTTCTAATTATTCAAGATCAGTGACTCAGGGGATCAACATGCTCTCCAGGTCCGAAACACTCTGCGTGACAGAGTTGAAAAAAAAATTGTATTTGCAGTCAGATGTGGTTGGATAGTGATTCCAAAAGACCTCTGACATAAATTTGCCTTCTCATGGCTTACTCAGATGCTGCACGTCAGGTAATCCACAGTCATTAACCAGGTTCATGCTTTCAGCTCCTTGCAAATTCAAGGAAAAAATGCAGCTCAGTTGAACTATAGTAACTCATTAAGGCACAGCACTTCAGTCAAACGTTTCTGTTCTACAGAGAAAGTGTAGCAAAACCTAGTTTATAAACACTGAATTGCTTGTTTAACCAACATTGTTATTTTGCCATCTGCTCAATTAGATCAGAAGACCAACAAGAAAATAAAGTTCCTCACTGTAGCCAGGAAGTATGACTGGAAAGGTTTAGAGAGATGTAATCACCAGTACTAATGAAGGCATTTTTAAAATCAATATTAAACACATCAGTAATGTTTTTAACACAACAAAACAGAGGGGTTTTGGCGTGGTTTTTTCCAAAAAAAACCCCCATCCAAATAGACCTTGCTACCATATTCCTAGACAAGAAGCATGGATCCCTCTACCAAATGCCAACAGGCCAACACCAGGTTTCTCTCACCAGACACCCAGAAATACACACTCAAAAATCTTTCTCTTAAGCAATTGCTTGGTTTTGTGATCCTTGGGAAAGCAAGGCATGCACACACATCCAAAAGCTAGAAATCTTCCCAGAAGCCCCAATAGTTACAAACTAAGGTCAAAACATTTTATTTCCCTTTCCTTTTGTTAAGACCCATGTTAAAAAGAACGATTAATCAGCAATACGAAACAATAAATTATTAACCTATAATACAAAACATCTGGATTTTTTAATAAATTTCAGTTTCTACAATTGGGAGATCATTTTGAAGTAACAGCTATTATTTAACGTAAATGTAGATCAGAGCCCCTCTTCACAAAACTCTGTAAGAAGCTAAGAGAAAGCTACATTGAATTATCATTTTTACCTACTGTCGAGAGGCACAGATCAACCACAGAGTTCCCTTGAGGTAAGCACTTCTGGGCACATAGCGCCACTGATTCTTACCCCGTTTGCCTGCTGCGTTCCTTATGAGACATTCTCACCATTGCTTTGGTTTGGCCTTTTCTAAAAAACAAATAGTAAGTGTGCCCTCCTTTCCTCATACCCTAGATAATCTAGGGTGAAATTTTAGTAAATAAGAAGTAATGAAATTGATCGATACCTCATTTTTTTTGTGGACTTCTGCCAGTGGTCTTTGGAACATAGCCAACGTCACCAATATCTTACCTGCTACTTCAGGAGAGCAGAAGAAACTTGCAGTTTGCCCCTCGCCCTTTCCCCCGCTAACACAAATGCGAGCTTGTGAAAGTCTGCCAGTGCAGTATAGTTTCCAGCTCTCCAGTAGAAGAAAAAGTATTCTCAGTTTGACATAATTGGCGCTTCTGAGATTCACACCAACGGAGCTGTACATCAACCTTTACCCGATTGTTTATATACACATCGTTTATGACTCTGCAGTTGTATTCATAGCTAGGTGTCTTACATCCACAAGTCTCAGATAGCACTTTTAGTAAGTGGTGACAGAAAGCAACACAGAGATGGACCACCTAGTATGAAACCACAATGCACCTGTCAAACCAACACACATGAGAAGACCGACCTCGGGAAGGATGGCAAGAGTCCGTGTGCACTGCTGAGGACCCAGCCTCCAGACAGCCTCACCACAGCAGCATAGGAGGGACCAACCCTGGAAAACCTCTGGCCACCAAAAAAATGTGACCTTATGTGAAACTCCTCCTGATCAGAGCACCATCCTAAAGCATTCACATTTACTGCTGAAGCTGAAGATACTTGATTCTTTTTCTGCTTGGCTGCCCTTTCATCCCTCAGCCCGTCCTTTAGGTCTAAGACTGCTGGCTTTTCAAAGGACCCTCCTTCACCATTACGTGCACATCATTTGTAGCTATGAAGGTTTAACTGATGTTATCTCCACTCACGGTACACTTACTGTTTTATTTCTCTCTGTGGTGCAATGCCCTTGCATTCATTCACCTGGTTTTGCTTTTAAATTTGCTTTCATATAAAACATCCTGACTTACAGAATCAGATGTCACCAGAAAATAGAGGGACTAAGGAGGCTCCTAATGTCTGCTCCAGTACTAAACTTCTGCATATACTCAACACTGTTGTAGTCTACACCCACTTTCAGCCATCAAGTGTACTGCTTTCTTTGTTAGCTACAAATTTGACTGAGATAATATACCACCTAGCTTTTACTTATGCTCACATATGATTAGATTTTATCTTCAACTGCTTCAACTTTGGCTATCTAACAATTCATGTTTTGGTGTCAAATACATAAGCAACACTCATGTTCCATCATGTTCAAGGAAATTATTCCAGCTAGGGGATGTAGTTTATTAAACAAATCACTTCATTTTGCAGGATATGTACACTTCTGTTTCTTTTTTTAGGTACGTTATGTTCCTTTCTGCTCAGTTTTGTGAGAAGCATAACCATCCTACAAATACAGTCTTCTCTGTCCAAAGAGAAAATACTGCTTATGCCAGTACGCGTGCCTCTCCACCCCATGCTTCACACTTTGCTCCTTTCGAGCAAACTGTTTGCATTTTGGAGATTCCTCCAAAGACTTTTTCCTTTGCCTTGCTTCTGTTTGTTTCTTTGGGTTTTGGACTATACATGTTTTGGATTGAAAGTTGGATAATACCATTATGTCAGAAATGTATTATTGTTGTCAGAAATCTAGACTATTCTTACTGTATTCTCTCCCCTAAATGGAAACTGGGATTTCCATTTTTCAGACTGGTTCTCAGACACCTTTGTGTTCAGGCATGACTACAGAGGTTGTACTCATATGCTTTGCAGTCTTATTTTTCATCTGTCTCAAACATGCAAATAAAATCAAGCAGCTCTGAACTTTTATACGAAGCTAATAGCACAATATTTTGAGTGCTATATTACTCATATTTCTGTAATAAACTGTTGTCTGATTTGTTGTCCTTCCCTTAGTTGCATGCTAGCAAACAGCTATTGGCTCAGCAAAACACAAATAGGTACCGCCTTCCTGCACATCTTTCCCTTTCAGTAATTCTACTTGTCTTCACACAGAAGCATATGGCAGAAAGTACTAAGTGATCAAGGAACAGAACTAAAGTTTCAAAAGAGTGATTTCTTTTTTTACTAAAATACATTACTAATCTGTTTATAGATACAGCCTTCTATTTCTACTGCACTTCTGTTACTATGAAATCTCTAATATAGCAAGTAGCATGAGATGAGGGGAGGGGAGACGTGCTCACAAATTTCTGGTAAGAAACTGTATAATGCACAGAGGCAGGAGTACTGCATACGCTATTACAGGTTCACGTTATAAATGCCCATCCCGTACTATTCCTTTCACACACTGGATCAGGAGGATATGAACACATGTTCTTTTAGATCTCTCTCTGCCTCCCATGGTAATGGAGAAGCTGCAAGAGGAATAGACAGCACAGCTGGCTGTGATGTGGAATCCTGAAGATGCTCATAGCTAACAGCATAGGAATTTTTTTAATTTTTTTTTTTAAGACATCCTTTCTGCCCACACTTTTTTGTGCCGCTAGTCATAACATTGTTTGTATTGCCACTGGACAATGGCAGGTCCAATATTGTGGTTCCTGAGTTACTTGCTTGCCTCTGAAGCAAAACTGTGCCCTGCTAGGAATGTCAGATGTTAACAGATACCACTGAATATGTATTTTGCGTATTCATGCCAGAAATATTGTGAGATCAAAGCGTGATAAACAGCTGAGATTTGGACTCTGTTTCAAACACTCCCTAAAATGACTGAGTACAGCAGCAGTTAAGCATACATAAAATGATAGTTACATCAACATTAAAAATGAGACCAGAGGCTTGGGTCAACAGGGATTCTGAAGAAGAGCACCCAGTCTCCTGGCTCCCAACCTATTCCACCCCCCATTTACTAAAAGCTTTTATGCTAATGAGGAAGGAGTGAATTACCTTTTTTTTTTCTTTTTTAAATTACAGTATATCACCATAGATCATAAGCAACACTTAACAACCAGGCCAAAAATATTTAGGGGTTTTTTCAGAGGTTTTGTCTGTTTGTTTGTTTGGTTTTAACTGACTACAGAGCAAGTGAGAAAGCGACAGCAGAGATTGCCAGCTGCAGGTATGCAACAAAACAGGGGAAAAGGGTGGTGGCAGCAGCTGCAGCAGCACCACAGATCTGAAGATTTTTGAAGCCACAAAGAGTTAGGAGCCTTGCAGAGACAGTCAAGTACAGATCAACTGGGTTCCAAGAAGTTCACCAGAGAAGAAAATGTTTGGCAGGCAGGAGTATCGCACAGTTCAAAGCACCCTCACAGAACTCAAGTGGAAACTTTCAGTTTGAGAGCTGTTTTTCCTAGAAGCGCCACAGAGCATGTCAGAGAAAATTCTGGGATTTTGATGTTGTTTCGTTACCAACCAAATCCATGATACCACAAGATTTCTCTCAGCATTTCACCATGCAAGAACTTTAAGGAATTCATGGTGCAGACACTCAGAAAGTCAGACAGCCAGAAAAAAAAGCACATAAAAGACCCAAGACATTGATCTACAGGAAAAGATTTAACCGTTGAACAGAATATAATTCAAAAATAAGTTCTCTGTCCACAAACACATACTGATCTCAGGAAATGCACTGCATGTGAGGTAGAAGGGGGTGTGTGTGGGGGGGGGAAATTTCAAAACCCTGTAAGAAGTCTGGTTTCAATGAATATACAACACGGTTTCCTGGACAAAAAACACAAAAAAGCAGAGATTAATAAGATAGTGATAGAACCCATGAGGCACATGCTGGCACACAAGCCTCACTTTCCACTCTCTACTTCTCCCTTCCACAGGGTGAAAGAGCACAAAAAGAAGAGTACTAACAATATTGCAGTGTGATCAGTGCTGAAACATAACAGCCTCAATCTTCTTTCTTTTAGTGTAAAAGGATTTCTATTGTAGTCACATATTCAAAACAGCTACTGAATTAATGTCACCTGAATTAATTGTTTTATTCCCTATTTAAAAAAAAATCATTTGAGTGATACAATGGAGACAAAGCTGACAGCTGCATTTTGACGTTTTCTATTCAACTGCTCAGAAGCCACCCATCTATTTAGAGGTGCTGAATGGGAACTGATGAAGGTAAAGCAAACAGAGATTTTCTTCTTGAAGAACTCCCTCTCTTTCATCAGACAAATTGCAATGAAGTGGCATTCCCAGCTGCTCAGGTTTGAATGAAGAGTCCCTGGCAGCATTTGTGTACATGCAGTGGCAAAAAAGGCATCGCTTGCAGATACAGACCAAGATACAGATACAACCAAGATGCAGATACAACCTCTGCTCTGCTGCTCCCATTTAGGGTGGTTGTGATGAGGAGAAGGAGCAGCAGTGGTTTGGGAAGTTTAACTAAGAAAACCAAACAAAACCTCCACACAACTACCACTAATAACTAACATTGTTGAAAGATTCTTTAGGCAACTAGTTTACCGCTTGGGTACTATCAGGAGCAACTGAAACATCAGCATTTTTAATTAAATCTCATTAATTTTTAAAAATATTTCTGTGGTCTAAAAGCACAGGGGATCTTTCTTGACTGAACCTTAAGTGAATTATTTAAGCCTTATGCAATTTGAATCCTTACATAGGCATTAATACACAAATTAATCACAGTTCCTTGGAAGGAAATCTTAAATTAAACATCTTCTGACTGTTAGTGCAAGGTGAAAGAATGATTCCCCTAGAGTTCTCCAAAACAACTAGCACACTGAGGTTAATGTGTCATTATCTTCAATTCTTCTGAATCGTGGCAATCCGGGTTCAGGCTAGGGTCTTCATTAGGTCTTCCTTTGTGTTACCGTTTGAAGATAAATCAAACATTATGGAGAGGTATTTCTGCTACACAATTTGTTAAAGCAGGAGGGAGAGCAAACACATATTTGGGAAGATGCATTTCATTAGTTTAAAATTTCATCAAAAAATGTTTCCCCACTTAAAACACAACTTCCTAGATTTCTGTTCAAATAGTTGAAGTTTCAGCATGAAACCAAAATACACTGCAAAGTAAACTAACAGCTTAATTTCCACAAGAGAGATTACTTTAGAGGAAATACTCTGAGTAATCCCCTTTAACATGCAGTACTCAAAGGCCTATAAAAAAATACTGAATGCCAGTAATACACTTTTTATAAACGTCTCAACATAGACTGTGCAGAGACAAAAATGCAAATTTTTACCCGCTCCCAAAAATGTTTTGAAAAAATGCTCACATAGGAGGATTTTTAGTATCATTTTCAAGATATAAAGCCAAGGCAAAAAGAAATAAAGACTTAAACTGAATCAAAATTTCCCAGAAGATTGTGTACTTTTTTCCTTTTACTTTGTGGTAATAGTAGCAATTGTTCTATAAGATTAATTCAATCATATGTCATGAGGACATAATCAGAAAGCGAATAGTCTGTGATCAGAGATACTGGAGGCACTAAAAGTGTACCCCGTAGTCACGTTAACTAATGCAATGCAACTGAATTACATTTTAACAAAAATCACCTTGTTAGTAAGGCGGTCATACAACTCCTGTATAGGAAATTAATCATAGAATGGTTTGGGTTGGAAGGAGCCTTTAAAGGTCATCTAGTCCCACCCCCCTGCAGTGAGCATGGACACCTTCAACTAGATCGTGTTGTTCAGAGCCCCATCCAACCTGACCTTGAATGTTTCCAGGGATGGGGCATCTACAACCTCTCTGGGCAACCTGTTCCAGTGTTTCACCACTCTCATCGTAAAAAATTTCCTTCTTGAATCTAGTATGAATCCACCCTCTTTCCCTTTAAAACCATTACCCCTTGTCCTATCACAACAGCAGTCGATAGCCAATTTAACAGTAAAACGTCAAGAATGTTCCTTTGAGGTATAAGGGCATTTCATCAGATGTAAGGCCTGAAGATACTATATCTCCATACAAAGACTTTTTCTCTCTCATGTATGTTGCAAATCTCATTTGAATCATTTAATCTGCTGTATTTAATTCTGCTAGAGCTAGCTTGCCAGAGCAGACCTGCCAGCACGGCACGGAGGCGTGATGAGGAATGCTGGGGGCTGAAGAACCTCCACAGATCCTGGTAACTCATCCCTGCTGATGCTAAAAATCTGGACCCCACTCTCAGTCCCCCTGCGTGTCTGTAGTGCTAGAGCAGAGAATGCTTTAATTCTTGGATTTCTGTCCTCAGAATCCCTCTGCGTTATTACTGTGTTAACTTCCAAACTTTGATTCGGTTAGCAAACTGAGCTCTGAAGTTTTTTATTCAGAGGCATTTCTCCTAACTCCTTGTTCACGTGTTCTTTTCAATCATTTCTTCCTCCTTGTCTAACACTTCAATACAAATGCCAAAAGGGTACACTGTCTACGGTCAGCCTCACCAATCTGCACCTGTATATATATATATACACACACACACACACACTGGTGTGTATATATATGCCTATATATATTTGTATTCTCATTATATATAGATACAAAATGAATATACAAATATCTCTAGCATTTTCTTCTACAGCACCACCTAGGGGACTCAGATTCAGTTACTGGCCCTTTCAAAGTCCAAGTGCTTCAGACTGCGATTCCCAGCCCCATGACGGGGGTCTGCCTTCCTTGATTTTAGAAACTGGCCTCTTAAACTGCACAACTTCTTTGATTTCACTGTCATAGTTGTTTACTGTTTTGATAAAATGTGTAGACAGTGTAATTGTCAAGGATTTCATCTTTGTTTCTAGATAATTAACAGAAATTATTTTAAGCTCTAAAGAGATGGACAGGATTCTTTTTGAAGAGCAACTTTTGAGATGGCAGTCTATTCTTAATCCATTTAGCATATGCTTTATTGGTAATGTAGTTAGTGCAGTAAAGTGATGAGCATGTTCCCAACTTCCATTCTTCACTTCCAGGACTGCTTACGCATTTTATATTAGGACTCACTAGAAATAATGCACAACCTGTTCTGGAAGCAAGGAACAGAAGTTGCTCTCTACCTTCCCAACAAAGGCCAAAGGACTGCAAAAGTCACGCTGCTTCTGCTGCCTTCCATCCAGTACGGGTAAGGTACCTCCCAGCAAAGGAACAGCTTTCAACATTTCAGGCTATTAAAGGGGACTGATCTTACTCGTCAAGCAGGTGATGTGATCCTCAGGTTCCTCACATGGTTTCCCTTTGCATGACCTTCCTTCCCTTCTCAGCTGCACAGCCTAGGCTGACTTCCCAGTGCCAGTCTCAGCCAGCTCTTTTTAAGCCCTTACCAGGGCAGCTGGAAATCTCAGGGGTGACTGGGGCCACCTAAAGCTTTAGTAAGTCTGAACGAGTCAAGGGAAGAAATGCTCTCCTTCAATTTACAGAAAAAGGCCAATCAGAAAGCTTCCTAACGCTTTTATTTTCCCTCCACTTCACACTCATTCACACTGCAGACAACATCAGGATTTTTTATTCCTCCCTTCCCAAAACACTTACTACTAGTAGGTATACAGCCTTCCACATGCTGTTGTTTCACTTTTATTAGAGTATCAAGACACTTCGTCCTTTCACTTAATAAGCAAAGTATAAATTTCTTTAGACACAGATTACTGAATCGTATCTGAGCTGCACTTTAGGTGCTCAGTTCTTCTGTAGCACACAGTCTTTCACTAGACACTGAAAATAGTGGCATAAAGCAGAATTATTTGAAGGAACAGTAACATTAGAATTCACGGGGGGTAGGGGGAGTAGGGGTCTGCACCCTCCCATGGCTGAAACTAAGCCCCTTATCTTGCAGACTTTCCATTAGCGTGCCTTATGTACCCTAGATAGTCACGGAGTGGACTAATTGAACTGGTTACAGCTGAATTCACCTTCAGGATGAATTTAAAAACCAAATAAAGAAGAACTAACTTTTGCCAAATAAGCAATTTTTAGAAAATGGCAGAGACATTTTACTTTGGGTCAGCTTTAATTTCTGAACAAGCCAAGACACAACACATGTTAACAACTGTCATACATTATACCAATAAAAGCCAGTATAGTATGGGAGGCAGAGCAGCAAGTCTCGTAATACATCACAATTACTCCAATGGAGATTAAAATGTCAATCTCAACTAAGCTGAGCTAATTCCTTTCAATTTTTCCTGATTAAACATGCCTCTTTCTTCCTCTACAAAATTTCTGAATAAGTTATAAATTTAATTTATTCCAAGAAGTATTTCTGACAAAAAAAGCTGACTAGACTTACATTAGACCATGAACACTATCGGAGGCACTAAAGAAACAAGCAAAAACTGCAAGTATCTCATTTTCCTTCTATCCAATAAATGAAACATCTCCTAAATGTATCTTTTAACAATCATCCATAAATCAAAAGCATGACTTCAAAATTACTTCTAGGAGCACTAAATTTCAAAATAATTTCAAGCAAACTAAACAAACCTGCTCTCTCTTGATACAGGCACCTTTGGATTTAGTTCCAGGTGTTGGCCATAGTCTTAGTTGAAGGCTTAGATTCTAGTCAGTATTTTCAGGTTTTCCCACAAATATCTGAAACTGACATAATGATTTATTATTTCACAGGAAGTTAATCCCATAAACTGAAAGTATAAATTTCTAAAAAAGAAATCTTAAATGATTTTTGGCATGTTTTCTGAAAACATAATAACCGTCTTTTCAACTTAGTGTATACTACTTCCCAAAAATCAAGCTCACATTTTCTATTAACGGGTATATATATTTTTAAGGAAACATGCAGTTTGAAACTAACCGGCTTTTCAAGAAAAAACACTGAAAATTAAGAGCAGGTTACACTAACAATTTATTTTAAGATAGATGCGTGTACATGTGAGAAGATTACCATATGGTGATGTAACCTTTGTTTATGCTTTTAATAGAACAAAAATAGTCTACCATGCCCAAGGAGGAAAACCAATGCTACTTATGTCCAGTAAAAATATTTTCTAGCAAAACAACTATCAGTATAACTATACAGTAACAAAACAAAAGAGATGTGTTCAGGTGGTGGAATATTGAGGAAAAATCTCTAGTTCTTCTAAGTTGTATTAAAAAATTATACCACCTATCTGAAGCCAGCTTCATCTAGTCTTAAGAAGAAAATGAACAGCATACATAAATTCGACAGAAATATCTCACTGACTCTACAATATCTCACCTGTGAATGACTTTTTGAATCTAGATTTTTTTTAAGATATATAAAAGCTTGAACGCTTTCATAGCATTCCAGAGTGTTTAACAAATTCATACATTGATGAAGCATAATTACGCAAAACACTGTACAATAAAAATAAGCTAGGTACTTCAAACCATGCAAAAATGTGTGACAAATTCTCAGATGTCACAGACATGAGTTTGGTAGGGCAACAAGAAAACACAGTTTGCATTAGGTAGGTATTTGAGGGGAAGAGAACTGAGCAGTGTAAATACAATGGTACCTTTATGGAAATCACCACTCATGGGTGCCAGTGCTGTGCCAAAACCCCACAAGCCTGTTAGTGACAACAGTTACACAGGTAGAAACTTTTGAGTTATACTTTCAAAAGCAGTTCTTTGCTCATTTGGAAACAGATATCTGATGTCATTCATAGGGATGAGTCTTAACCTTGAACTAGGAGCAAAAGCTCATTTTAGACAACTGTATCATGCCTGCAGTTTAAATGCATCACCTCCTATCCTAAACAGTCATATGGCACATGTGTAGGTTTTTACATTTCCTATGTATTGTCTCAGAGACTGCTATGCTTCAGGAGCGAGTAAGTGATCCTTGTAGTCTTCAAAGGTTCAGCTGTAGCTGAAATCTTTATGCTTCAACCATATCCAGTCTGCTTACAGCAACAGCATTCCTCCTGCCTGCTACCATTTCATCTCCTCAACATGCATGGATATTACTAGACCAGCATAAATATGCTTACAGTATAATTTAGCCCTGTTCGGGAACTAGCATGAGGCATGGAAACACAGAATTACCCGTGTCACATGTTTCATAGAGAAATCTTATTGCAATGATCATAGTATCAATAATTTCTCAAGTATGTATCAAAATGGATTATTAAAATTTAACATTTGTCAGTATTTGTAGAGACACATTCTGTACGGAAGAATATTGCTTGGATTACATAGTAGTTCAAATTTGCTCCAACTCAAAATGGTTCTGGTAATAATAAAAACAAACATTGTTTAAACCAGCTATGCAAGACAAAGTTATCATTCCACTGTTCAAAAAAATAATTTAAGCCAATAAATCTTCAGCTCACTTGGTACAGCTTTTCACTTTTCCAAGTGGTATTTAATTAAAATTGAACTTCAAGAAACAAGAGAATTAAAGAGAAAAGGTCCATGCAACAAAAAATTCAAACAATGTTAAAGTGTGTCTTCCAAAAACTGAACGTTTTGGTTGAGCCTTCTCTAGTACCGATACTGTAGTCCTAGCCTCAAACTAAACTGAACTTTAATCCAGGCATTAAGATTCAAGTGGTTGGAGCTGCACTAACAATGCTCATATACCTGGACAGTAAGCCACTAGATTTTCCTCTTAATTTTTCTCTACAGGTATCAGGAAGAAATTTCAGTCCAACATAGTAAATTTAATTGGACCCTGTTTCTGCAGATGTGAATTTATTAATTTCTATTGGCTCTTATAGAGGAAGAATTCAGCACATATTTCCCTTGAGCATGCTGCCAAGAAAGAACTGGGCACAACATTTGAATCAATTCCAGCTTCATTCATCTCAGTTAAGCACCTGATGATCAAAAGAATGTTCAACTTACTTCTCACAGATCTACACCAGCACCCCAGAAAAGGCTATTCAGTATCCAAAGTGACAAATCGGGATCATTATGAGCTTCGTATGATTGTTTTACCACTCTCCTTACTGCTGATTAGTATCTTTAGTTGGCTGTCATCTCTGTGGCAGAGCAGCATACCAAACTTGACATGCAATTGCAGGCACCTTATCTTCAGTTAAATGCAAGTCAAAAACAGGAGTTGACAAGAGGCATACCACTAGTTACAATTTACATTTTGACACCGGGTAAAAAGCCAACATCCTGCAAAAACTTGAAAATAGAAACAAAAGGATACGTTTACAACATAACAGCACCTAAAGAGAGGTTTGGGTAAGACCACAGCTTTTCTAGACTCTAGGTGTACAAAGCATCTAGAAGAGACCAAAAAGCAGGTGAAGGGAAGATGAGGCAAAATACAGCAGGCAGTTACAATTTTTAGTCAAATGCTTTTCTCATTATTCAGTTCCCACCACAGAAGCCAACAGAGACTTTGAATGAAAGGTGAAGGTTTCCAGCTCCTCAGCTAGACAAGCACTCACTCCCTCCTGTTACCTCAGGGAAACATTACCAGTGTTTTGCAATCATACTCATACCCAAAAGAAGCAACGAAGCTATGGTGAAGACTTACAAAAGCAGTTTATAACCCCAAAATTGAACTTCAACTTGAAAGCTGTTTCAGTTTACATTTCAACTCTTTGTTTCACCCAAGAAATTTTCCACTTGTTGCTTAAAATAGCAAAGATGGAACATTTTTGTTTACTTCCACACAAGAACAAAATTCCCCGAGATATCAAGGCAATGAAGAATATATCTACATGAGAGAGCAGAACAGCTTCTGTGGTCAAATTACTCAAGTACTTTGTATACAGAATTAGGCATAGCAGGGAGAGCTTTCTGTTGCTACTTTTTTGCCTACTGGTAGAAAGTAATTATTGACAAATTAATGAATGCAATTTTCATGTTCTTGCAAATACTCACATAAAAAGCATAAGAAAACTATATAAGAAATGCAACTACTGTACCTATATTAACTTACAAGTACCCGTATATGCCCAGACAACTTAGTCTTGACTCATGCCATCATTTTAAATGTAATTATGTAGGACTTGAAGTGAAAAGAGCTCTTTTCCTCCTACTCCCACTTGCTCATCACTGCAAGAAAGCTATCATCCGGTCCTATGAGCAAAAAACCTCTCACATAACTGTACATAATGACGAGAAGGGAATTTTGAGCTTCTGAAGACATGCTACATCTATGTACATGTAATTAAAACTGAAGAGAAAAGCAGTCACCATTTATGGAAGCTCCGGACAGACTCCTGCAATCCTAGAACAAGAAGCAGGGGTTGCAGAACTGTACTGACATACACATATATTTATGTATTTAGTCATTACTCCTGAAAGAAGGTGCCCAAGAATATAATCTCTACAAGGATTAAATGTGAAGGACCTGAGGTTGGGGGAGGCGGGGGGGTTGGGGGTGTACGTTAATATTTTTTGCTGTGATTCTGTCAGCAAAGAATTTAATTTGCTTTACGTCTTGAAGTGACTCAACTTTTAAACCTCTCGCATTGTTTCTTATATAAACACAAAAGAAACTCAGAATTATAAATCTTTTGTCTTTTAAATATAAGTATGAAGCCAACAGATTTAATTAATTTTGGGGGGTTCAACCCAAATTACTATTGTTCAAGATCTTTTTTTCTGCCAAAACAGAGACCAAATTGAATCATCTGCCAAAAAAATACATTATACTCAACCAACTAGGAAAAGGCATGTTAATACAGACTTAGGTTTGAAAGAAAAGCCCATGCACAGCGTTTACAATTGTCTCTCAGGCCGAATGATATACTCAGAGGCAGCACGAAATTGAACCTGTGGGTTCAAGCATACATTTCTGACTTCCCAAGAATATATTTAAGTTTGAGACCATATTTTTTTTCCTTGGAAGGACTTTTTCCAACGGCTTTGAATGATGAACAGGAACAAGGTACACAGACACTAAGTTCCAGCTGTTCTCCTGCCCTGGTTGCAGAGACAGCCCTGCTACTTCTGAGGCAGCTCCAGGATTTCTGCATTTTATAGTCAAACGCTTACAGGCAAAGCAGTGGTAACTTCGTTTCCCCTGAAAACTCCAGGACAAAGCATGACATTTGGAGGGCTGCTCAGTGGTCTGTGTGGTGACAGCAGAGGGTACAGCTACAGAACAGCCATCTCCCAAGCCACTCACGTGCAACACTTGCCTTCGTGATACACAGGCACCCGACCCTCCCATTGAAGCTACACCATGGGGACATACTGAGAAAGAAAACGTCTGACTTGCAATTGGGACAGAAAGAGGGATGCTTGCTAAGGACGGAAGAAGGATGTGACAGCAAGGCTGCAGTTCTTGCTCAGTTAGATGCTAGCTGGTCACACAAGGTGTAACTATGACCTGCAAGAAACGCAAACCAGAAGAGCTGGATGTTTGGGGCAGTCTCAAAGGAAATGACCACAACAATGTTCAAAACTCCTTAAAGCAAAGAACGTGACGCTACCTTGTATAGTGAATGAATGATCTACCTTAAGCTAATGATTTCCTCCTCCCTATCCAGTGATGTTCCACTACGGTGATGAGTTTTACCGACGTTCAGGCATTAGGCTAGGCTGCTTCTAAGCACTCCTGGTCCAAAGTCTTCTCCTGAGAACACATTCTGTGCCTGATCAACTCATCTCCTGACCTGCAAAGACATTTCACCCACCCAGCTAAAGAGCACATCTACCCAATCCAAATAAATGTTGTCACTTTACTTGCTGAGAAAGCAGATCAGCTCTTAAATTATCTTTTCAGTTGCCTTTTCAGTATTCAACCTGACTGCTTTCTACAGTTTAAAAGTAATTTCGCAGCAGAAACTCTTCCATTTACCCCAAAAGGGGATTAAGACTTCTTGGAAACATTTTTAAAATAAACAGTATCCTTACCCTGTTTAAACAATGATTGTTTAAGCCATGGAGTCAAAGTTACTCAGAGGAGTTGTACTTGTCATTGTACAATATTCAGCATGATCTACAATGTGACCAGGCAGCAATGACCTGTATTAATCATGGGCCAAAGTATAATTAAGGTAAAATTAATGGACTGTGATGGTCTGGCAATTGCTGTCCATGTTCTCACCCTTTCTGCTGGCTTGCCAGACTTACTGCGCTTCTGGTGGAGAAGTGGTCTGCAACTGAGGCAGAGCACAGGAATCCCTTTTGCACAGAGCAGAATCATAAACAAAAAAAAAAAATAGACTCAATTTGTGTGAGCATACAGAGGAATTCTTTCCACCCTGATTGCGGCAACAGCTATTGGGCAGAAAAGCACTGGCAAACCTACCTAATTCAAAACTGCCCTGTCACTAGGATCAACATGAGCTAGAAAATTGCCTGCTAATGTACTATCCTTGACTGTAAGGGAGAGAACATTTCACTTCTGGTCTCTTATGTGATTTAAAATACCATGTCTTTGTGTAAAGTCTATAATCTTCCAGTATCAACCCTGATTCTGCCTTTCCTCCCTCCTCTTTTCTGTACAAGAGCTCCCAAATGCCTTAGTCCACAGTCACCCATACTGACTCATTTTTTTCCAACATACACAATTCACTTCTCTCCTGCGACATACTTATGGTACTGATTGCAGTTCACATTACTGGTGAAACACCTGCTATACTGACACATAGCAGTACTGACTTAAATTTGTCATTGAAGGATTTTTCAGCAACACAGCCTGGGGAATTCTTTGACTGCTACAGCCTTACAGTTGAGTGAGAAATATACTGCAGCCTCAGAAATAACAAACAGCATCAAGAAAAAAGCTTTAACAGATGGCTGGGAATCTGGAAACCCACTTCCAAACTACTTCCTCTAGCTGAACACCCAGCAAACACATCATCACTTGACCCACCTCCTGGTCAACGTCCCATGGAATTAACTGCCACAAAATAAAGCAAATTCTTGGGTGGAGTGGGTGTGTGTGTGGGTGTTTGTTGAAGCAGATTAGCAGCTCCATTTTTCAGAGGGCAAAAAATGAAACTCTTTGCATAAATGTTTCATTAGGAACCAGCAGTTTACAAACTGACAAGCATATATACAGAGATACAGCTGCACCCTACCACGATGGAGTCACATTAAGATTATATACAAAGACTTCCAGGAGGCAAATCTTGCTATTTCTCCCTCATTGAGAAGTGCCTGTGTGAATGCTTACATGTGTCCAAGTCAGGAATACATGCTAGTGAACTATTTCAACACCACTTCCCATTATCTCATGTGTGACATTGCCTCCAGGCTCCCAGTCCCTATCAGACAACTTTTTCTGTCTCGTGGAAACTGAAAATACCTATCTAGATTTTCAAGGCATAATGGTAATGCTGAAGTTTTAAAGCACTGCCGCTTCAAATCCATGAATGACAGAAACTTAAACTTCCCTAGTTCCTCCCTTATTGACTAGAGTTACTAAAAGCTTTAAACTCTCTTGGGTGGCCAGTCCATCTCTGCAGTCAGATAACTGTCCTCATCTCCTTTCTCTGAATTTTAACTAAACAGAGAGGATTAACAGGAACAGCAAAGGGGAAATCCCACAGCACTAACTCAGTGAAAATTAGACAGTATTGCGTCCATCTGCTGTCTAAACTACAGAGTTTTTCTGAGATGGTAATATAGCTGTTAGGGAACTGCAGAGATCCATCGGTTATGCGTGAAAAATCAGATAAGTTCCCTTGACTATAGCTAGTTGACTAATTTTTACAGGCTTTGTCAGAAGAGTAAACAAAATCCTCAGTCCAGAGTTACTTCTCTCACAATTCTGTACTGAAGTTATTATGCAACAAAGTTGCTTTGTAGCACATAAAGTTTCGTGCCTTTAAGCTCAATTCTCGTTACAACAATTTCAAGGAGCTCCTGAAATACAGGCTTGGCAGTCAAAGCTTGTAAATATCAACACTGGAATTCACAACTCAGTACTTACACACTTGCTTTTCCAATATGGAAACTCTAACACTCAGCTGACATTTTCAGTAACTTTCATTTCAGAAAGATCAACAAACAATACAGAAGGAACACAGAGGTGTAGGACACCAAGGGTGTGCAAAAGGAAAACAAAGCAGTTGGTACACAATCTGTCTACACAGTGTCCTTTGACATATTTTCTTTTTTTCTTCCAAGAGGCCTAAAAAGCTTCAGCTACACGTATTTAAAATTCTCAGGGCTGACAGAACCTGAGTGCACACAGTAGGTGTGTTCTGTGCAAAGCTGAATTTGACTTTAGAGAAGCTATAAATTGCCATAAGTACATGTGAGCTAATGGGACGTGGCTAATTCATACCCACCCAGACACTAGTCAACATTTCTTTTCATCAAGCTCTTTGAGATAAAACATTGCAATATATCACTTCTACAGCTATTTGCACACCATATCTGCAATTAAAAAATAAAACTAGCTTTTCAGTCAAACATAATGTGCACATTCAACTTTATACCTTCTTGTGACAGTACAGACTCATGAACAACTTTCAATATTTTAATGACTTTTTCTTTGCCCAAATCAGAAATTTTAGTTAACTTTATATGACCATCAATTTAGGCACAGCTCAGCTGATTAACAAATAATAACTATTTTGCTACACATAGCTGACTGTGCAAAGCTTTGACATACTAATTTATCCATTTTAAAGCATTCTTTACTACCTTACTGCTGAAGCCATTTTCACATATTTACATGATATGCATAACAACAGCTCAAGTGGACCTAACATTTCACTAAATCCAGATAGGATTTAGAAGCAAGGTAAAACCCTGCTACTAAATAATGCAGTCTCGCAACGTATTAATCTCATTGAAATATTGAGTTAAAGCTGTTGAAAACTGCTTAACTGATAAAAGCCACCAGATGCTCGTCTTTTTGTTCTATATGTTATTCAGCTTTCAGTCAACATTGTCTCTGCCTCAATTTTGCTGAAAAGATAAAATGGCAAAACATCACAAATCCACAAATAATTAATCCTATTGCTGTTACAGCAACAATATAGCAAGGACTTGTCACTCTTACAGGTTGATGTAGAGTATGACTTTCTTACCTTCACACACACAATACAATTGGGGTTGAACTAGTAGAAATTCAACTCTATCCACACGTGCCATTTCGCTCAAGTTTCCCCAATGATTCATGTTTTTTCTACACTTGAGCTCTATTACCAAGCAGAATGAAAGCCAAAAATTTCTACCTGAGGCTGTCGTTAACAATGTCTATTCTTATGAGTTTGTGCTTAATTAGCTATTTAGATTGTTTGTTCCAGTTCCACGATTTTCACAACTAAAAGACTCCATATATATATGGATCACTGCATCAGAATTAAATTTGTAAATAACGTACAAAGAAGAATATTTGGAAAAATTATAGAGCTAACCAGCAAAGGAAAAAACAAATGAGGAAACTAGAAATTCAGAAGGGAAATAATCCTCAAATAAAGGGTTCTTGCCTGGTTGTTACTCTGAACTAGGATCAGAGGAAAAATATTCTTAAGCTTATCTTAACATGAAAATAGCTATGCATATTATAGCTTTAATCTCATTTAAATTAATATAATTTAACTGCTGCAAATAGTTTGGAGATATTTATTTCAATTTATTTTGCTTAAGTTGATTAGGGGAGGCCTTGAAGTATGTTTTGCACACGTACACTCCACACATACCGCTGGCCAAAACAAGACCAACTGGCCATGTACATCTAGAATTCACATTTCTGTTTCATTTTAACTAGGAGAGAGTAATACCTTTGGTAGAAAAAAGTGGGAGGAATTTTGAACCGCTGCTGCTGGAAAACTCAAAAAAATATTATAAAGAAAACACACAAGTAAAACTGAGCAGAAAAACCTGTACTTTTCATACTTTTCAGTCCAAGCTTAAAAATGGAAATAAAAGGAAAGTGAAATACAGGCTGAAATGAAATCGCAGTTTGTCCAAATCCAAAACAAAAAAACCTAACCTTCAGCTTAAGGGTGTAGGTGTCACCCCACATCTTGAAGCACAATAGAAACGCAGCCAGATGGTGTATACATAGCAAACATCAGATTTATGAACACTTCTGTAGTGCTTCCTCTTAATGTTTTACCTTTTAGGTTTAACCTTCTGCATGAGCTAGCCAAGCATGATCAGTGAAGCTTTTCTGCATCTATTCATTGCTCTTAATCATTAATAATCCAAGACACTTCACATCACGGTATTGGCTGGGGGAGAGGGGGAGGTGTTGGCACTAAAGAGTTCTAGCACACACGTTTAGGCCCAAGCATACCTTACCATCTTAACCACTAGAATTCTCGTATTACTTACAGAAAGGTTTCTGCTTAAGGCTTCTGTCAAAAACAGTATGGTAACTATCTTGCACTTCCTAAGATGTCCATACGAACCTGGAACTGGCCATGAGGTATGCATAAGACTTTCCACAATCTATGTAGAAATTAAACTAATAATTTAATATTGTAGATTCAACCCAGTTGCCATGAATCCACAAAGCCTTGCGTTTGTTTACACTGAGATCAGGAGCAGCAGCATTATGAACTGAAAAGCTGGTGAAAGGCCATCAGGAGTTATTTTTGATATTGTAAAAAATAAATACATAATGAAGGAAAATAGCTGTTAAACCAAAAAACCAAACTCCACCACAGTTTCAAACACGTGGTCAACAAAAAATTCTGAGTAATGTCAAGAAACAATCTTGAAATTCAGTTTTTTTGGTATGTCCAACATTAAGATTCCGAAAGACTCTCCTTACGACATTGCAATGCCTGACTTCAGCCACAATACAGAAAGCAGCACCAAAGTCACACAGGTCACACAACTACAAAAGGCTGCAACACAAGCATTCTCAGTATTCAACTGTTCTCGTCATATAAATCAACACACAATGCAAATAAATTGTTACCCATCCCATGACGTAAGCCACATCAAGGAAACGCTCCCACCTTATAAAAACAGAAGGATGATGTTTTGAGTTGTTTCGGGATTTTTTTTTTTTTTTAAGGAACCTTTGCTCTCCATAACAGCTATAAAAACAGCAACTACAATGAAATTTAAGAGAAGCAGAAGCAAAACTGTACAGTTGTAAAATGAATGCATTATTCCCAGAAACAAAGCAACCAACGTATCAAGTGAAGTAAGTTGATGAGATCTGACACAGAGAAAGATATGTCACCCATATGACTCATTGTACCACAGAAAGTTCTAAACAGATACAACAAGGATAAGACCTCTGCATGCTAATATTGGCAGGCTGATAGGTATTAGGCATTTAGCTACATTAAAAAGTAATCGGTATGTTACAAATTGTTTCAATTTCAATATTTTCTTCTTGGAAACAATGTATCTGATCATATTTGTCTTTGAACCTCCATTTGCTTAACTTGCAAACAGGACAGCCAGAATTCTGTACGTATGCTAACGTTGTGGAAATAAAGAAGGCAGGATGTGCTTTTTGTGTATTATTTTCTTTCAAATGAAGGTCAGGTGAGATCACACCTGCTTTTTTAAGCCTCAACATCTTCAGCTATATGGATCTTAATGGATCTCCTGATCATTGCTGTCAGCCTACAAGAGTCACATAATCCTCATTCTTCTGTTTCGGGCATCTAAAAGTTTGATTTTGCCATACCCATAATTCAAGAGCTGCTCCTGGCAGCTTACATCAGCAGATTTGCTCACAGGTGCCCTGAAAAGCTTCGGCAGGTAATGCTTCACAAAGGTTCTGCACTCCAAGCACCTGAACCACATTTCTAGATGGCGAGCTCAACATACACTTACTTAAATGAGTGGCTGAAAGTCTTCCATCTATTTTTTTTTTCCCCCAACCTAATTCAAGAAGGTGTTTGGTACAAATCTATAAAACTAGATCCATGCTTGCTTAGCATTCCTGAAGAGAAAGTCTTTCCAGAATCATGATTTTCATTTTACAATTTAACATTGTTATTTGGGGAGGAAGCAGGGCACCAGACTAATATACACTAGTAAGAATAATGCTATCTCTTCAGCTTCAATATTTTATTCACGGATGGCAATACATCACACCGAATGCAGAAGTGAATACAACAAATGACATTTTTCTTCCTCAAACTGGATGGAAAGGTAAATAGCTTTAAAATTATCATCTTCACCGCTCATAAGAATGTGTTCTTAATGATGGATCACTTGTATCGTACTTATGAGAAATGCAGCTCTCATAAAATAACATGTTCAGAATTACAGAAACGAAAATTAGATTTGAATTAATATTTAATGAAATAAAATAATACTTTAATGAAATAAAACAAACATCTCATATCTTTGACTTTGACATTTGATATCTTTTGACTGGGTATAAATCTAAAACTTTGATATCAGGGGAAAAAAAAAAAACCAAACTTGTCAGTTCCCAAAGAGTTTGGACATTAAAGAATGAATCACAACAGTCTTGCATCCAAATTCATACAAATTTATGACTTAGACTAATTTCGATCCATGAGATCCAGCTCAAGCTGGAAGTGTTCAAGCTAACATAATTGCAGAAGAAAATCAGAAATTTCTAGATAGTTAGGCAGTTTTTAAAGACTAACTGAAAGGTTTCTATGTATTAAACCCACTTTGCTTTTTTTTTTTTTTAAAAAGCTCCTACCGTTTTTCCAGGATGAACAAACCTACTGCTATTTTTATAAACCTTTTTTTCAATCTTGCTTGCACATTTTTTGCCTCTTTAGCATTTCCTTTGGCAAACAAACACAGCTTTCATTGAGTTGAGTGCGAATGAAGATTACTGACTCAGTAGTGAACAGCATAAACACCGTCTGCTTCTTCTGAAAAGTACAGTTCATCTTCACAAGTATCTGCACCTTCCATGTACTTTCTCTCACAAAACAACTGAATTTTTTGAATGGAGATATGGAATGGGAGAAAAAGTAACAGTCATTCATATTGTTATTTGGAAGTCTTAGTAGGCATTATGCTTTTTCAGTGAAAACTGCATGTATGACTGAAAAGGAAAAATAAATCAGACCATCCGAAGCACATACCTATCAACAGGAAAGTCAAACGCTGTCTTCAGTTTTGTTGATGTATTCCCTTATCACACTGCAGTTTAAGACCAAGGAAAAGGAGAACCAATACATCTGCCTACCACATTATCACTAGTCAGTACTTACTGAACTGCATTTTCCAGAAATGAAGTTACAAATTATTCTCATTGCTTTTCAATTTATATTACTAGCCTTTGCATTGTTCAGCATTATTTTTAGCAACTATTTTCTACAGCACAACCCTTTACCCCTAGAGTTGTAGTCCTGCAAGTTTCTCTTCCACACACATTGGAAGTTTAGTTCAGTCAACTTTCTGCTTCAACATAGACCTTTTCCTTTCATTCAACAGTGTTTGTTCTAAAGTCATTCTTTGTTAGCTTTTTTACGCTGCGTCCAGAAACTAGAGATCATCTTTTTCTGTCTTCCAGAGAAAATCTATGTCCTTTCTCTTAAAAATGAAATTTTCTGTCTCTTTCCACAGGAAATCCAAGATAATTTCATAGAAAACAATAACTAGAAAGAGAAACTAAACAAAGAAATTTGAAATAAACAACTCCATCCTCCACCAAGCCTCCTTACTAGATTTAAATGTCCCTGAATTTACCTCGGTGGCTCCAGACCCAAGATGGGACTCCAATTCTTTTTTTATTCCACTCCTCCTTTAGAGACATTTTGTTAAAGTGACTTTGCTCATTCTTTATTTATTGGGAGATGCTTTCTGCAATAGGTATTTTAGAAAAATATTTACATATACAAATATTACAGGGACCATTTGTCCGCCAAGAATCCTAGAAGTAAAACATACATTTCTTCAGTACAGGCTTTTGTAACGCTCTTTCAGCTTTTATTACAGAATTTGCCTTAAGATTTTTCAGTTAACAAAGCCAGATCACTATGTCAATAAAAGAAACAACCAAGAGATACAACTTGAAGACAGATTTCAAGGTTTGACTGCTTAAAAAATGTAACTTTTATATTCCTTACAGGGCTCCAGAGGGCTCTTCAAGCAGAGGGTTCTGACATGAGAAACCTGTGGAGCTGTGGCCTTGCATGCAATTGTATTTTCAGTATTTGCTTTCTATCACTTATCACTTGTAAGGTTAACCGTCCCGCCAGGAGAACCGGAACAGGTCTGGTGGGTGGCAGGGGCACTACATATAAGGAAACATACTTTAATAATATACAGAAGAGCCAGCCTTGACATCCATTGAAGCACTATTATGAAGAAGTCGCTCACTGCACGAGGTGATGCAAGAGCGATGCACACAGCGACCCTTCCTCCCCAGGAACCTGCTACATCCTTCCCAAGATCTCTGTCACAGAAATATTCTTCCCTCAGCACCTGGAGTCACGTTGTTCCATTTTTTGGTGCCTTTTACCCTCTCCCTCCTTCTTTTTTTCTGTCTTGTATACATGCAAGAGTCACAGGCTCCTACGATACTCCCTTTTAAGACTTCCATCCTACAAGCACTATTTCTCCTTTGACCATCCTTTTTATTTCCTTAATTTACAGTTCTTTTGTTCTCACCCTTCACCTGTTCTTATTCTCTCTTCCCACACAGCCTTCTTCCACTGCAATCAACACCCTCAGAAACTTAGCTCCCCCTAAAAATTTATAAGCTTTCACTATCTCAAAATCTATCACAGACAATAACACCAATCATGGACTGACAGTCCGAGACAGCTCCATTTTATTCTACTGCTCCTCAGGTATTTGTCATTTCCACACCACTAATGCCTCCTGATTTGCGTGTGTGTATATATGGATAACTTCCATTGTCTGCCTGTTATCAAGAGAGATGACAAGGTAAAATGCAAATAGCAATCCATTTTTATGAGAGAGAGAAGGATGCTTCAGCTGGTAAAAGAAGTAGAGATAAAGCACTATCTAATTCTGACTCCATAAATTTGGATTGTTTGATGTCTGGCTAATCCTGAAACCTACTTAGGGTTTTCCCCACACATCCACTGTCAGGCCTGAAGAACAGCCATCCTTTGAGGGAAGATGTAGCAGTTTACAGTGAAACATCATTATCAGAGAAAAAAAAAAATCTGAGGAGTACTCCACAGGGTGATGTATTTTATCTCCGAGTAGACACAGTATGCTGTAATTATTTTGTTAGAAGCAAATATGCACCTTTGTACAGCAATTGGAGATGATTAATAAAAAGATAATTCCGAAAATGTTCATGTTCTGCTCTTCCTTGACAGCTTTGAGTGTCTGCATTACTCCCCTTCTTTTTAAAAGAAAGTTCCTTAATCCTTTGAATAGTTCTTACTGTTTCATTTATTACGTATTGAGATTGAATTCTCCTACTAAATGTCTGCAGTGAAGTTTGAAAGGATTTGTTGCTATAGCAATACTTCGTGTTGATTCAGAAATTAATGATAGAAGAATTGGCAATTAGTAATCTTAATTTTTACTAGAGAAACATGGGAGAGTGCTAAAGGGCTTCTGGCAAAAAAAAAAAAACAGTAAGATTTTGCATAGGTGACCAATATAGTGCTTGCAGCTATAAAACCAAGCCTTTCATGTCAGCAAATTCTGTAAGCATAATGGATATTTCATGCTTCAGTATGTGCTGCGTGAATGTTGCTGCCTTAGTACCCCAAGACAGACCCAGCCTCTGTTGTGTTTCAGCAAGTCCTATGAGAGCACAGGGATCTGTGTCGGGTTCCATACATAATGCCACCCTGTGGGACAAACTCCTCTACATTAGGATAAGGAAGGGGAATTGAATGCTTTTCTCTACAGATTTGACACTGTTCTTTCAGCATTTTGCAGAGACCTTTCTTTTTCATTGTTAATGAATGCAAGCGTGTTGCTTCGAGATAATGATCTGCTTGCTCTTATTCCTGAGTATTCGCCATGAAGCCAGGAAGTGTTTTCCAGGTCATATGAAACCAAAAGAAGTCACTAATACTCTACACTAAGACTGCTATTATCTCACCAAATTATTTGGTTTTGTTGCACCCCAGTACCTTCTATAAGGTATTTAAGGTTTGAGAGAGAATTGTCACTGTTTTTTTTAGGCTTGACTTGCTATTCAATCCTATAAAGAATAGTGTGGTTCTACATAACTGTTTATAAGGCAAGGCCGAAGGACATGAAATGTTTTGCTTCTTCAGTATGTATTTACTAAGATTTCTTTTTTAAAGAACGATTTGACTGCCTTAATGTATTTTCTGCTACTAGAAAACCACGTAATTACTGAACTCGATAAATTTACTTACTTCATAACAAAATGACGAAGCTGTAGGCTAGTGGCAGATTGCCCCTCAGACCTATTGTATAAATCCCTGCGGAAGATACGTAGCATTTTTTTCCTTTCAAGACTGTCAGAGTTATTTCCTTTAGATGCTACAGATCATACCTCAGATCTTCATACAGGAACATTGGGAAGATTCCTTGAAAACCATCAATCCTAGATGCTAGAGGGGCCTTCTCCTGCTTGGGTAAGGAGTAGGGGGGCTGCAGGACAATGCATGTTGTCGCAACTCTGTATACTTGACCTGGAAAGAGGTCTCGTTATGTCTCATATGGAGCTGTAAGGCTCACAAAAAGCCCTTGGTATCTGACTCCTCCAGTACACCTAACACTGTCAAGTGAGGTAGGAATGGGCAGAATGCTACTCATGAACACAGCCAGAGCTAAGCAGGCAAACAACATTGCACAAAACACCTTAGTCAACCACAGGCACTGAGATTAATATATTTTTTTTTAGCAACAGAGGCATGTCACAGAAATTCCAAGCATTTTTTTTAATCTTGTCTCCCTCAAATTCCTCAGTCCTCTATGATTTTTAAATAAGAGGGAAACCTCTGACTTTTTGTGTTATAAACTTTTATATGTCATGATTACTCTCTTTCTATCAGGATATGCTGGGAATGGAGCAGGACAGATTATCATCTGCACACACTGGAAGATTACCCTTACATATAGTCACAATGCCTTCTCATTCAGAGATGGAAAGAGAAAAAAAAACCAGAAATACTCATTATAGAGCTCAATTCCATCAACTGTTGAATGTAACTGGACAACGCTAAATCCCCCAATCACATTCACTACCCTGACAAGAACTTGCTACAAACGAGCAGAGCAGCCACAGCCTCCTGGAGATCAGTATCAGGCATAATACTCACAACAGAGACTGGGCAAATTATCAGATGGTTGCTCTGCCTGGAGCTCTGCGATACCGGGGCTACACTGCTATATTGTACCTGGCTAAATGAACAAAACTCTGAATTTGCTCGCAGGAGAGTTTTCTAAATTAAACAGGGGTTTGTTTACTCCAACTTTAGAACAAAAGCACAGAACACAGAGGAGGAAAGGTAATGGCATTGACGAGTGGCTGCATTTTCAAATCATATCCAGGAAAACATCTTCCCATAATCCATACTGTAGCTGTATTATTAAATATTTCTCTGTAACTATCTCCATCAAGATTAATTTAGAGAAGTATCAAACTGCCTCTAGCTCTCATTTCAGCAACTGAGTATTTATCATTCGTAATATAAACTACATCTTTGGGTTTTGTTTTTCCAAAATTTTTCCAACCATAGAAAAGACTTTGCTTTCAGTTTGCAAACATTTAATGAAGAAATTCACTTAAGTCTACTTTCCTTTACACTAACTGATGCCTCCACCACGAAACCACATACTCAGAATAGGTGAGAGGGCTAATCTTCCATCTCGTCCTATTTTACACACAGTAATTTCAACAATTTATGTTCAAGAAAATGTTTTTTCTTTGCCCTTGCTGAATCTCCTAGCCAGGCTCGCAAGCAGAAGGTTGTGTTCTGATGGCAGTCAACCAAGGCACAAGCAGCAGAAAGTGTTGCAGCATGCTCCTATCCTCTCTTAAAACAAAAATAAGACATAAACAACTCCTGAGCATGAAGTCCCAACCTAAACATGGCATGTCAGGCTTATACTAAATTATTCTGTTTTGCACCACAACACCATCACGAACATACCACAGTGTATGTTCTACAATACTCTTTGTTGGACTGAGAGGCACAGTTCGTGTGTCTAGAGGTGTAGCTGATATGCACACTCCCAGCATCTCTCACTGATGGAGTTTCACACGTTACAGCAGCCACACAGTCTACCAGAACTGATGTCCTTCTATTGAAGAAAGACATAGAATGAAGTCACAGAGGATGTAGCAACACTGTTGAATGAATTTGCAGAACAGACTACTTTTGGTGTTACCAGGCTCTTTCTTTTCATTCTAAACTTACAGATCCATTTAAACATCTGTTAAATATCACAAACTAATGTATTTAAATATACCTGAGGGTACTGATAGAGATGGCATTGCATATCCTCCCCCGCATATTCTTATCCATACTGCTCCTTACTTCAAAGCCTAATTATATGTCTTTATCAAATGAAAAGCTACCACTACAGTAAGGGATATTAATAATATTAGTAAACTCTTCTATTGTATTATGCACTAAACTCAGCAACCGTGCATTTACATGCACTGATCAGAGCTTTCGTTGCTTTCAAATACCTCACAGGTACTTTGTCTCATCCTCAGAGCACCACATCTGCTCAGAGTACAAGCTCTTCTTAGTGGCAAACAAGCCATGACAGGATAATGGAAAAAATTAATTAAGGTCATCCAGACCACTCCAAACGTTCTTCTAGTATCAAGCACCTTTTTCACCCCATCCCCTTCCTTTTTGAGTCACATCACACTGCGTAAGGACAGTAATTGCTGGCACAAAGTACGCATTTAGGCTTTCTGTCAGCTGAAATCAAGACCGAGGGAGGAGGGAAAGTATGATGAAGGTAAGAACCATAATGTTGTAGTATTTACGTAGGATAAATTTCTACCTTAGTCATCACAAGATTTTTCTTTAGCGTTTCAGGATTTGATTCTGAAAACATTCATAACACTAAGACTAAAATCCAAATACTAATGCAAGAAAGGGAGATTGGATAGTTTCAAAGCAGCAACTACAGCTTTAGAATGAAGAGCATCGTTAAGTGTGACAATTTTTTAGACCAGCTTACAAATTAAACAAGACATTTTAATCCTTGACACTAATACTTAGAACTGTAGTTTAAGACACGACTGAACACTAGGTTTGTGATGTTTCATATGCTCACTGTCGGTTTTCACCATGAAAAACTACTTCTGAGACTGCTACACTAAAATATATCAAAAAGTTGTTGGATGCAGACCATATTACTATGACTAAGATGAAATTTAAATTTCTTTCAGTAACAGAAATAAAAGTGGATTACACTTGACAATGTACAGATATATAAAATACGCAGTCGCCTCCATCCAGAAAGTTACTATTCATCTACTTTAAAATGACGTGAATTTGCACCTCACAACAGTTTCTGTAATAAATTAGGTTCCATTTCTTTTGAATGAAACGTGAAAGGATACACAACTGAATTTCTGGGTTTGGTGGCAAAGTGCAGCTGGTAGAAGAAAAGAAGAAAACTTGCAACCTGTTTTGATATAGCTGGCAGCAAGTCAGATGAATTTCATACTAGATTATCCCTGGAGTATTTCACTGCTTCGCTACTAAAATCCAGCAAAACTGCTACATCCAAAATAGTCCAAGAGAATGGTTTTCATTGTTAGAGTTCAAGTCAACCCATTCTTCTTCTTCCCTAAAGCTGAAGTTACTCTGTTAACACACACACAGAGCACCAAAGTAAAAACACATTATTTTTGGATGAGATTCAGCATTAGAAAACGTAATCTTCATATTACTTTACAGGGGAATAATGTACACGTAAAAGCTTCTGGTAATAACAGAACTATTGAAAAATAAGGGATTTAAAAAAAGAGAGATAGAAAACATGAAAACTTTTTATCTTTTTATGACACACAACACCAGAAGACCCTGCAATACTTCTTCCATGCCACGGAGAATTGCTTCCGTATGAGTGACCAGCTTTCTTCCATGCTGAAGCACATTTCTGAAAGCCACCAAACCGGGCTCCCATTCTGGAAAAAGCAGCGTTACCTACTGCAGTCCTGGTCCAACACAAGTAAGAAAACCAAATGCTGTCAGATTAAATATACAGAAGCAGACTAAATAAAAATCAATATATCATTCACTGACTTTGAGGCATGTAAGTAAGTAAATAAATAATAACATTAAAAAGTAGGAACATTTCAGTCAACATAGGGTGTAAACAACGGAAAATACATTGCTTGGACAAAAACATCCTCAGGACAGATCCTGGCTTTTCTTTTTTAAAAAAGTTTCTCGATGTGTGTCAGCAATATCGAAGCTATAGCTCTTCTGTCTGTGACTGCTTCTATATATGGTCAGCACAGATATTTGCTGCGATTTGCGTTTTTCCAAACGTAACCCCAGACAGTCAGAAGCCGGCTAACCAGTAAGAAAACCCACACGAGCAGCTCCACGGCCCTGCGCGCATCACACCTCTCGGGGTTTCTCTGCCCTGAGGCTCACACAGCGAAGGGAGCGCGGCTGGCTCTGGTTCCAAGCAAACACTCGGGCTCTGCTTCAGACGCTCCGGTGGGCGCCTCGGCGGCGCGCGCCCTGCGCAGTGATGCCTCCCCAAACTCCAGCCGCACGACAGCCCCGCACTTCGGCGCAGCCCCGGGGAACCTCGTCGATCCAGAAAGGAGGAGGCACCGCGCGCAGTGCGCGGGGACGCTGCGGGGGCACCGAGGGGCCGGGGGGGCGGAGGGAGATGGGCTGGGGGGGGGTG
>VZSC01010960.1:52074-64218 GCA_013398225.1 Steatornis caripensis | reverse complement strand
GGGGGGGGGGGGGAATTCAAAATGGTAAATCACAGTGTGATTATACCAGGGTCAAAAAGTACATAGCTTCGTATCTACCGTAGCCTCATCAGTTCCTGAGGTTGTGGGAAAAATCATCTATCTATATAACGCAGAATGCATTTTAGAAAACACATTTTTTTTTGAGATTCAAAGCAAGCCGAGATCAGCTCGGCTTTGAATTTGCCTTACTTTAAGACACATACCAATACTTCATAAATCAGGGCCCAGTTGCCTCGTACAGTTGTGTACCATAAATATATTTCACCTTGAGTCATGCAAAATGAGCCTTTAAAGCAAGCGTGTATGCATTAGAATCAATGATCCTAGAAAACACATATTGGATAATGTCTTGTATAAAGAAGTAAGTGCCAAGACAGTCAAGGAACTGTTTAGGGAAGCCTAAGGTGGGGGAATAAATTTTGCAGTGACGCTGCTAAATTATACCCTGTATGGAAAAAATCCATTGACTTTAATAAAATCTTTGGCTGAGCAGAGACCAGAGGTTCAAACCTGCATAGTGCAGCTCCTAGGTATAAGTCTTCACAATGTATTCTTAAGAAGGGACAGAGGTGAAGATTATGTAGAAGACTGTTTGTTTGTTTTGTTTTGTTTTAAGTAGGAAATGTTACTTGGTTATCTTTCATGAGGTATCTATGGGAATAAGAAGCAAATCTGGCATTAGAAGTTGCACATCTCTCAACGTCTTTGTTTGTTGCTCCTCTCACTGAACAGCGTATAATTTAGCTGCTGCGTGGGACTCCCTGGAGGACCAAGACCACATCACCATGAGCATGCCAGACCTCGCAGAGAACAGCGCTGCAAGAAAAGTGGGGATGTACAAGTGAGCACCGTGCAGCTGGATGGCTGGACAAGCTGATGCACATCGCACACTTTCTGTCACACATTGAGGACCACTGAATCTGCAGCGTCGTCTTTGTTAATGCTGAGTCTGCACCCTTGGCCTCCTGCACTTGTTGTGCCTGTGTGCATGCCACTGCTGTTCCCAGAGTCTGTGCAGTCATCCCGTGGATGCTCCCTGGTTGTGTATTTGCAGCGAAGATCCAAACAAGCTCTTAGAAAATCAACTCGGTTATCCCTATTGAGCACTCCTTGAAGTTATCCCTGAAGGACGTTCTTGGGCAACACAACGTCCTCACCCATGGTGTCATTCATCACGAGGAATCAGGAAACACACAGTTGCATTCAGAAGTTCAAATGATTATGATCATCTTTCACTTTTTGCTCCCTCCTTTTTTGTGCCTCTGGGACATCAGAACCTCATTGCTATAATAGTTAGGGNTCCTCACCCATGGTGTCATTCATCACGAGGAATCAGGAAACACACAGTTGCATTCAGAAGTTCAAATGATTATGATCATCTTTCACTTTTTGCTCCCTTCTTTTTTGTTCCTCTGGGACATCAGAACCTCGTTGCTATAATAGTTAGGAACTTCTAATTTTAAGCTTCAATCTATTTCTGAATACTTTATACCCATTTGTCTTGCCCGACAATACTGGTCTTGACTCGAGCTAGCTCACAATTCTCCTCTGGTTTAGGATCTTTGTAATGCTCTTTCCATACTTTTGCTAGGCTAAACTTGTGCTTTCCCAGTCTTGTTTTGTGACATAAGCCCTCTGCTCTTCTGCTTATCCAAGCTCCATTTGTGTGTCTTCTTTGGTTTTCAGTTGTTTCCTTCAATATGGGTGAAATTATATCCCAGTTCTAGACAAGGCGCTAAATACAACCAGTTAGAAAGAGCTCAGAAGTGGTGAGAGTGCCCTGGCTTGTAAGCTGGTGTTCACCTTGCTGTTTTCACTGCACCGTCGCGTTGCTGGCTGGTAGTTACCCTCTGCCCAAATAGTACTGACAAGGATTTTTTTCTGCTTCTTTTGTTTCCAGGTGATAGCACCCAGCTCATGGCAGAAATTCCTATACGTAGCTCCTCCGCTCATTATCTTATTTTGTCCCATTGTAGTTCTTACTTTATGCTTTACTGGGACCTTACGGCTGCTCCGTTTTTTTTTTGTCCAGTCACCAGGTACTCATCAGTCAGCACTGGCAGTGCCTGTGAACATCGTCTCACAAACAGCCTCAGCTGGCAGATCCCTCCCTTTGGCCCAGGCTGAGCAACTGCAGCTCCTGGAGGAATTTCACCAGCGGTATCCATCTAGCCCAATGGTTTGTCAGCACAACACACCTCATTGTCTCCCCTTTGGCCCGTGCCTTGCTGTATTGACACTCTTGTACTAATCCTCGTCCTCTTCAGCTTAAATAACAATTCCCCATGTGTCACTGTGCCAAAAGCTTTACTGAGCTCCAAATACATCAAGCCTGCAGAATTTGTCAAGGGTCAATTCCTGCCCCTTGTCAAGAAAATTATTTGTCTTGTCTAAAAAAAAAGGGATCATGTTCATCTGGCACAATCTACTCGTGCTGCGTTTTATCTGATTTTCTACCGTGTAAATCAGTGCAAACCACACACCACTCCATAAAGTCAGGTGATCCTTGTAGTGCAAGCAAAATCAAAATCGTGGTACTGGCTGATGACCAGGGTCGTCACTAAGGTCCATCACTAAGCACATCTGAAAAAATGAGACACAATTTGTGGAGTTTTCTACAGTTTAACATGTCTAAAGAACACAGATTTGTTAACATTTCATAGAAGTTTCAGAGAATGTCCACAAAGGATGACAGTGGTTCATAATTTTCCAAATTGACAGATTATTTCAAACATCATTGGATATAACATGTCTGTTTGTGAGAAAAACCGTATATAAGCAGAAAAGTATGTTCAGATGGAGACTTGTCTACATAAAACTGGTCTAGTCAAGACTGAAATTCAAGTTCTAGGCTTATTATTTGGGAACATAATAATTTGATTTTTATAATGCTTTGATTTCAAGTAACAGGGTACACTTCCAAAACAAATTACCCTATCAACGCCTTTGTAAGCTCAATATCATTATTCCCAAATTTTGAATAGATGGAATAGCAATAGCTGATCTAACAACGAGGTAAGAAGAAACCAAGCTATCTTTTTTAATGTAATACACCAAAAACATATATACGCCTCCTTCCTCCTCTGGTGCCTGTTAATGCCCAGCGGAAGTACAAACTAGTCTTTGTAGCAGAAGCTCTTCCGTTTTAAAGCCAATTATTCCATAGCTCATTTTCAGTGTTACAATTTCCCACATTCTTTTGCCTTGCTTGTTTTTAGCTTCCACCTCTTTCCGTGCTGAGGGAACAGACTCCTAAGGATGCCTCAGCTCAGCCTGGGCAGGACACGCTGCACGGGACAGATGAAGGGAAACTGAATGAGGGAGCTCGAGGGGATGGTTTGACTGCAGAGCTGGAAGGGTAAAAATCTGTGGCAGCCAACGGGCCCCTCGCCTGCTCAGAGGGACCTGCGAGAATTGCTGCCCTCAACCAGGCTATGTCACCGAAACACAACCAGCATAGGGGCTAGCTCTGCATGGAGCACAACAGCTTCATGACAGGATCCGGTGTTTCCTTTCTTTCTTTATGTGGGAGTTTTTTTCCTCTACTTTTTATTTTGTATGACAGTGATACACTACTCCTCAGTTCTTGAACTACAGAAATTCTGCCAAGCGGACCTTTTTCTTTAAATGAGACCGATACCCCCCATGAAGGCCTTAGCTCCCGTCTGTAATCGTTGTTCGGGGACAAAAGAGACAAGGAAAAAGCAGCAGAAGGAAGAGCAGGATTGTGCAGGCTTTCTTGAGGAAAGATGTTCTGTCTGTTTTACACAGCAACTAGAAGCATTTGCAGTTATGGTGAAGGAAGGTTTTGCAATGAGAGTAGTCAGAAACTGGAAAGGCATTTTGGTAGATACACTCTTGAAGGGGCCAGACTTCCATATTGTCTCAGGGAATGTGATCCAGAATTTCTTCAACACATATAAATGTTTTAAGTTAGGCGGGAAAAAACAAAAACACTTTGATACTTGATATCTGTCTTGAAGACAAAATGAAATTTGTTAAATACTAGCAGCCATGAGGATGATTTTAACTTCTAGTCAACTTTTCAGAGTTACTAAAAGATAGAATAAGGGATATATCAACCCCTCTAGACTGCACAGAACAACGAAGCACACAAAATAAAGAAGACACGTTTAATAAGGTATGAAGAGTCTCAGTGCCAATGCAGAAATGCAAAAAATAGATCAGCATTGGAGTCTCAAATCATCTGTTGCAAAGTGAGTATGCACAGGCTACTTAGAAAATAAATGATGCACTCAAAACAGATAGAGGCATGCTGTTCCCAAGCAAAATACTTCTTTTTAGCACGTAGTCCCATCAAGGCACTTCTCTGTTAGTCAGACTATAAAAGTTACAGATCTGATGCATCGTTACGCAGTTGCAGCATGCTTAAACATTTCTGGTTACTGCAGATTGAGAGATCTTTAATCCTACCGCAGAATTAAAAAAATGCAGAGTTGAAAAAATAGAATGTCACTGTAGTAAAAGACAGATCAGTCATTCTGTTATGACTTAGTAGCTCACGATAAATTATTTAAACCACACGTGCTCAAGAATGACCTTTCAGCCATTGCCAGACAAGAAAAATATTGTCCTTTTTTAACCTCCACAACTCAAATCGCGCTCTTTCCTTCAAAATCTGGTGAGCAAGATGTGGGAATTTGATCATTAATCTCAGCCTTTGAAGTACTGAAGCACCATCAATCAGGTGTAGATGGTGACACAGGAACAGAGAAGTTGGGAGAGCATCAGCGAGGCAGAAATCAGAGGAAGATCATGTTGCTTGTCATGAATTCCGAGGCATTTATGAGCGAATACTTTAAACTGATAAAAATCTTTCAGATTATTCAGGTTGGTAAGGTTCAGGTCTCAAAGCACATATGTTAATTGAGTCTAAGTTGTAAAAATAAACATTAGGTAAGTATTATTCCAGTGCATTGTATGAACACCCAATGCACACCAGAAATGTGTAGGCCAGGCTCCATTACCTCAGAGTATCTAGGTAGTCTCATCCCTTTAAATTCTGTTTAACGTACTTCAAATGCTTGTAAGAATAGGTCATGCATTTGTAAGATGTGTCAGACTTTGCCTTTAGGACTCTATTTACCTCTTGTTTCAGGTGTTGGTGGCGAGGTGCTTGTGGGGGGAGCTGCAGGGCGGCCTCTGTGAGGAGCGGCCGGGGGCTGCCCGGTGCCGGGCACAGCTGGCTCCAGCGGCCCCACGGCAGGGCATGGCTGAGCCGCCCAGCCACACTGTTGGCGCTTCGGGGAAAGCGTGTTTCAGAAAGGGCAAAACAATTTAAAATTTTAAGAAATTGTGAGAAACAACAGCGTTAACAGCAAGATGAGAGCACGAGGGGGAGGGGGTGCTCCAGGCGCCAGAGAAGGGTTTCCCCTGCAGCTCCTGGGGAGGATCCCACCGCAGCAGGTTGACACGTCCTGAAGAAACTGCGGCCGTCAGAGAGCCCAGGCTGGAGCGGGTTCATCCTGAAGGATGGCAGCCCCTGGAGGCCCCAGGCTGGAGCAGGGAGCATCGCGAGGAGGAAGGAGCAGCAGAGAGGGGCTGCCATGGACTGACCACGGCCCCTGTCCCCGTCTCCCTGCGCCACCTGGGGTTGCAGGGGAAGGTAGAGGAAATGAAGGACTGAAGTTGATCCTGGGAAAAAAGGGTAAAGGGAGGGGGGAAGATGTTTTAGTTTTTGTCTTTATTTCTCACCATTCAACTCTGGCATTAGTTGGCAATAAGTTAAATTCATATTCGCCAAGTCAAGTCTGTTTTGCCCATGAGGGTAATTGATGAGTGATCTCTCTGTCCTGACCAGCAAGCTTTTAATTTTATTTTATCCCTCTTTCCTGTGTGTCTGGCAGCTGGCAAAGGTCAACCCGCCATATCTCTGCAGGTGAATTTGCAAGTGCTACTTGGGGGAGCTATGTGGACAGCCACCTGTGGTGTTGTGTATGTACTACATGGGGAAAAGCCTCCACATCCACTGGCTTATTTGGCGCTGTTTTGGAAAACACCTGGAAGAATGATGTTCAGTATTTTTGGGGGACCAAAAGTTAGTTTTGGAATAGTCTAACTGTGAGTAGAGACACATATCCATTCACCTATCCTTAGTATCGCCACACCTGAGTTACTTATTCTGCTTAAGCCAACATGAATTTCATTTTTGATAGGTCTAAACAAATGAAATTGTGTTTCTGCTATGGTGAGTTAAAATGAATTTTTTTCAGAGATAGCTTTCTCACTAATGGAAATTGATTGAGTCCACTTCTCTTGCAGAGAACACACTGAGGAAATTCTTCAGCAGAGTATCAAATGAGCTGGAAAAGTTACTTCTTCACATTGCAACAGAGACAAATCAGCACTGTGCCAATTCATGCAACTCCACCTTTAGGATGCAAGTAATATTTTTTGATCATTGACCTGGAATTTTTTCAAAGACTATGTGTTNTATATCAACCCCTCTAGACTGCACAGAACAACGAAGCACACAAAATAAAGAAGACACGTTTAATAAGGTATGAAGAGTCTCAGTGCCAATGCAGAAATGCAAAAAATAGATCAGCATTGGAGTCTCAAATCATCTGTTGCAAAGTGAGTATGCACAGGCTACTTAGAAAATAAATGATGCACTCAAAACAGATAGAGGCATGCTGTTCCCAAGCAAAATACTTCTTTTTAGCACGTAGTCCCGTCAAGGCACTTCTCTGTTAGTCAGACTATAAAAGTTACAGATCTGATGCATCGTTACGCAGTTGCAGCATGCTTAAACATTTCTGGTTACTGCAGATTGAGAGATCTTTAATCCTACCGCAGAATTAAAAAAATGCAGAGTTGAAAAAATAGAATGTCACTGTAGTAAAAGACAGATCAGTCATTCTGTTATGACTTAGTAGCTCACGATAAATTATTTAAACCACACGTGCTCAAGAATGACCTTTCAGCCATTGCCAGACAAGAAAAATATTGTCCTTTTTTAACCTCCACAACTCAAATCGCGCTCTTTCCTTCAAAATCTGGTGAGCAAGATGTGGGAATTTGATCATTAATCTCAGCCTTTGAAGTACTGAAGCACCATCAATCAGGTGTAGATGGTGACACAGGAACAGAGAAGTTGGGAGAGCATCAGCGAGGCAGAAATCAGAGGAAGATCATGTTGCTTGTCATGAATTCCGAGGCATTTATGAGCGAATACTTTAAACTGATAAAAATCTTTCAGATTATTCAGGTTGGTAAGGTTCAGGTCTCAAAGCACATATGTTAATTGAGTCTAAGTTGTAAAAATAAACATTAGGTAAGTATTATTCCAGTGCATTGTATGAACACCCAATGCACACCAGAAATGTGTAGGCCAGGCTCCATTACCTCAGAGTATCTAGGTAGTCTCATCCCTTTAAATTCTGTTTAACGTACTTCAAATGCTTGTAAGAATAGGTCATGCATTTGTAAGATGTGTCAGACTTTGCCTTTAGGACTCTATTTACCTCTTGTTTCAGGTGTTGGTGGCGAGGTGCTTGTGGGGGGAGCTGCAGGGCGGCCTCTGTGAGGAGCGGCCGGGGGCTGCCCGGTGCCGGGCACAGCTGGCTCCAGCGGCCCCACGGCAGGGCATGGCTGAGCCGCCCAGCCACACTGTTGGCGCTTCGGGGAAAGCGTGTTTCAGAAAGGGCAAAACAATTTAAAATTTTAAGAAATTGTGAGAAACAACAGCGTTAACAGCAAGATGAGAGCACGAGGGGGAGGGGGTGCTCCAGGCGCCAGAGAAGGGTTTCCCCTGCAGCTCCTGGGGAGGATCCCACCGCAGCAGGTTGACACGTCCTGAAGAAACTGCGGCCGTCAGAGAGCCCAGGCTGGAGCGGGTTCATCCTGAAGGATGGCAGCCCCTGGAGGCCCCAGGCTGGAGCAGGGAGCATCGCGAGGAGGAAGGAGCGGCAGAGAGGGGCTGCCATGGACTGACCACGGCCCCTGTCCCCGTCTCCCTGCGCCACCTGGGGTTGCAGGGGAAGGTAGAGGAAATGAAGGACTGAAGTTGATCCTGGGAAAAAAGGGTAAAGGGAAGGGGGAAGATGTTTTAGTTTTTGTCTTTATTTCTCACCATCCAACTCTGGCATTAATTGGCAATAAGTTAAATTCATATTCGCCAAGTCAAGTCTGTTTTGCCCATGAGGGTAATTGATGAGTGATCTCTCTGTCCTGACCAGCAAGCTTTTAATTTTATTTTATCCCTCTTTCCTGTGTGTCTGGCAGCTGGCAAAGGTCAACCCGCCATATCTCTGCAGGTGAATTTGCAAGTGCTACTTGGGGGAGCTATGTGGACAGCCACCTGTGGTGTTGTGTATGTACTACATGGGGAAAAGCCTCCACATCCACTGGCTTATTTGGCGCTGTTTTGGAAAACACCTGGAAGAATGATGTTCAGTATTTTTGGGGGACCAAAAGTTAGTTTTGGAATAGTCTAACTGTGAGTAGAGACACATATCCATTCACCTATCCTTAGTATCGCCACACCTGAGTTACTTATTCTGCTTAAGCCAACATGAATTTCATTTTTGATAGGTCTAAACAAATGAAATTGTGTTTCTGCTATGGTGAGTTAAAATGAATTTTTTTCAGAGATAGCTTTCTCACTAATGGAAATTGATTGAGTCCACTTCTCTTGCAGAGAACACACTGAGGAAATTCTTCAGCAGAGTATCAAATGAGCTGGAAAAGTTACTTCTTCACATTGCAACAGAGACAAATCAGCACTGTGCCAATTCATGCAACTCCACCTTTAGGATGCAAGTAATATTTTTTGATCATTGACCTGGAATTTTTTCAAAGACTATGTGTTTACTACTCCTTATGTTAAATAATTCACATTCTGTTATGTTTGTTAGAAACAATGAAAAAACCCATAGGAGTGTTTTGAAAGTGTAGTGACTTGCACAGAAACTGGGCGGAGGAGAAAAGGCTTCAGATGAATCAGTCTGGAAGGTGTACCGAATTAAGTATATGCGTAGCCAGTCTGTGGTTATGTGGCTGCAACTTTAGCCAGGATTCCAGCACTTCAGCAAAGTGTTCTGTGACAGCATCAGATTAGTTACTAAAACATGGAAACACTTCACATAAGTACCCAGAACATGGTACATGAAAATACATAAATATGATAAAAAATGTAACCCGTTTCTAGAGCTTTAAGGCTGATATGCACAGACCTTGAAGGATATATAATTTTGATAACAATAAATAATACTGGCTATTTAGCACTTATATAGATGTTCCATGGTATCCATTTCCATGGTATCACAAGAGTGTGTTAGTGCTAACTGTGAGTGGTGATGCTGGATGCTGAAGGGAACTCAAGTCTGACAAGCTTTAGTAAATGCTTCCAATTTTGAATAGATGAGAATCTCAGAGTGATAGTGAGGAGGGGAAAAAATGGGAAAAGTTCAAATCTGTTTTAGTCTGTGNAGGTAGAGGAAATGAAGGACTGAAGTTGATCCTGGGAAAAAAGGGTAAAGGGAGGGGGGAAGATGTTTTAGTTTTTGTCTTTATTTCTCACCATTCAACTCTGGCATTAGTTGGCAATAAGTTAAATTCATATTCGCCAAGTCAAGTCTGTTTTGCCCATGAGGGTAATTGATGAGTGATCTCTCTGTCCTGACCAGCAAGCTTTTAATTTTATTTTATCCCTCTTTCCTGTGTGTCTGGCAGCTGGCAAAGGTCAACCCGCCATATCTCTGCAGGTGAATTTGCAAGTGCTACTTGGGGGAGCTATGTGGACAGCCACCTGTGGTGTTGTGTATGTACTACATGGGGAAAAGCCTCCACATCCACTGGCTTATTTGGCGCTGTTTTGGAAAACACCTGGAAGAATGATGTTCAGTATTTTTGGGGGACCAAAAGTTAGTTTTGGAATAGTCTAACTGTGAGTAGAGACACATATCCATTCACCTATCCTTAGTATCGCCACACCTGAGTTACTTATTCTGCTTAAGCCAACATGAATTTCATTTTTGATAGGTCTAAACAAATGAAATTGTGTTTCTGCTATGGTGAGTTAAAATGAATTTTTTTCAGAGATAGCTTTCTCACTAATGGAAATTGATTGAGTCCACTTCTCTTGCAGAGAACACACTGAGGAAATTCTTCAGCAGAGTATCAAATGAGCTGGAAAAGTTACTTCTTCACATTGCAACAGAGACAAATCAGCACTGTGCCAATTCATGCAACTCCACCTTTAGGATGCAAGTAATATTTTTTGATCATTGACCTGGAATTTTTTCAAAGACTATGTGTTTACTACTCCTTATGTTAAATAATTCACGTTCCGTTATGTTTGTTAGAAACAATGAAAAAACCTATAGGAGTGTTTTGAAAGTGTAGTGACTTGCACAGAAACTGGGCGGAGGAGAAAAGGCTTCAGATGAATCAGTCTGGAAGGTGTACCGAATTAAGTATATGCGTAGCCAGTCTGTGGTTATGTGGCTGCAACTTTAGCCAGGATTCCAGCACTTCAGCAAAGTGTTCTGTGACAGCATCAGATTAGTTACTAAAACATGGAAACACTTCACATAAGTACCCAGAACATGGTACATGAATATACATAAATATGATAAAAAATGTAACCCGTTTCTAGAGCTTTAAGGCTGATATGCACAGACCTTGAAGGATATATAATTTTGATAACAATAAATAATACTGGCTATTTAGCACTTATATAGATGTTCCATTTCCATGGTATCACAAGAGTGTGTTAGTGCTAACTGTGAGTGGTGATGCTGGATGCTGAAGGGAACTCAAGTCTGACAAGCTTTAGTAAATGCTTCCAATTTTGAATAGATGAGAATCTCAGAGTGATAGTGAGGAGGGGAAAAAATGGGAAAAGTTCAAATCTGTTTTAGTCTGTGTATTCATGAATTAAGTAGAGGGTGATGGGAAAGTTGCTTGTATATACTTCCACAGGCTGACATCAAACTGTGGCAAAACACTGAAAACATTAATTTACTGTTAATGTTCATTACTTGCCCATCCCAATCTTCAGCGCTGTTGTGCAGTATCCCTTTCATCTGAGGCTATCAGATTGCTGGGAAGCTGAAGCCTGAGTGGAAGTTTGTACCCTCCTAAAATGAGTGCCATGGAACACGAGACAGCTTCATACAGCTTCAAGAAATACTGACTGAGCACGTTTGACACTGTTTCTTAGCTTCTGCATCACAGAAGCAAGCTTGTCACCTGGCCATCTGCAGTTCCTAGTCTTTTTGTTTCAGAGCAGAGCAATTTACAGAACAACAGGGAGGTGGAAATCCCACCCTGGGGATGCCTCCTGCTTTGCACCCTAGAGTTTTTCTGCAGGCTGCTGTGTTTTGCCCTCCCCTGCCCAGGAGCACAGGAGTGTAAGGAGGACTGGAGCCTATACAGTGTGCTCTCACTGTACACCAGCTGTCTGTTATTCAAGAAATGTTGTAAAACATCTCAGGGAGTCTGTGACTAACACAGTTTCGGTAATGATCCAGAAACAGGCAATAGAGCAAGAGTAAATTAGCAGACACCCGGCAGCACCGAAGTGAAATGGGAAGAGCCTGTGTTTAAAACCCCATGGCTTCTCCAATCCACATAATTCACATTCATCACTCACTGTAGAAAAGCAGGCACTTAACTGTTTGATTCTCCAGTGCAAAGCCGAAGCAAAGCAAGCCTTTTTGTAGGCTTTGTAGTACCAGCTGCTGTAGTGTCCTTTTACAGCTAATTAAAAACACATGATTTTCCAATTCACTCAATATAAGAAAATATGTATTTCTGTGCCATATCACTTCAATAGAGCACATTATGCTGTAGACTAGAGAGAGATAAGTACAGTGTCCTGGTTTGACCAAATGCAGTGTTCCACCCTATACGCACCATGCTCAGTACAAAGCTGAGGGATCACAAGGGTCACTCTCTCTCCTTCTGTGGCCAGGGGCCCAAGTGCACTGATGGGCTTTAAAGACCCTAAGCAGCCTCAGCTGGTGCTTCCACCCACACCCGTGCCCCAGCAGCCTATTTCAGTCCAGCATGGGGCTATCAGTGAGGTCCTAGTAATGTTGTAGGATACTACTTACCAGGTCTGCTCAGCTCCTTGCTCAAGTGTTGGAGGAGGAC
>VZSC01010960.1:4132-51176 GCA_013398225.1 Steatornis caripensis | reverse complement strand
GGAGGAGGACGACTCTGCTCGGTTCTTCTGCCTTTGGTCCTGATCTGTGCATTCCTGTATCTGGTTCCTCTCTGCTGCTGAGTACAGTTTGGGACTTTACTGGGGCGTACCCCACAGCATCTGGGTGACGTATTGTTAGCGAGGCGGGAGCTTGATATGTGTTTTGTATATATTTAATTATTATTCTTTCTATTACTATTATTATTGTAGTTAGATTAAAAATGTTTTGACTTTTCTAACCTGTAAGTCTCTTTCCCTTTTCTCTTTTCCCCCATTTTGAGGTGGGAGGGGGTTAACAAAGAGCATTTGTGCTCTGTTTAGTAGCCAGTCCAGCTTTAAACTGTGACATACAGTCCTGTTGAGATCTAAAAAAATAAAGACAATAATGATTGGCCTTCGTTATCAGGCGTCTTAATGCATTGGAATAGAAATCTTCTGAGATGTGGTTAGGTGCCATCTCTGCAGCAAAATCCCTGCAGTTCAGCAGTGTAGGATAAAGATTTGGTGGCTTCGCTAAGTTTCTTACGTTCAAGTAGAAATTATCCTTAGGGAAAGTTGATCCGTATGGCGGAAGCTGTTTCCAAGGGCCCCTACAGAATGCTCGCACCTGGGCTGGAGCTGCCAGGAGAAACAGCGGTCTCTGGAAAGGTGGGATGGAAAGAGGCAGGGGCAGGGAGACAATTTTTTCCTCATGAGATCCTGGGTTGTAATAAATTAATATTTGTGATCTATTTTGAGGACTCTGAATAAAAAAGGCATTGTGAACAACCTGTAAGTGCTGAAGTTCCATGCTTCTGAATTTGCAGTATAATTAATTTTATGGGAATTTTGCATTTGAAAGGTTCACAAATCAAGGTTTGTTTTCTTTTTTTTAAAAAAAAACAGCTTTCAATGTGAGGCTAATTACCTGCTTCAGAGACAGTAGTGGATTTTTCATATTTTTCTATGTTCATATTCATATCCCTAGGCAAAAGTCATGCCCATAAAATAGTATATTCTTCTGGAGCATTCCAGCAGATATTTTAATCAGTTAGGATAATTGATTGACAAACTAATAAATTTGAAAAGTCACTTTGCACTAATGCAGAGTAAGATTCAGGTAGGTGGTGTAGAACAGTTTATATTTAAAAAGAAAACCAAAACCAAAGAAACTAAAGAAGCCAGAATATTATTTCAATTTTTTTGTAGTTTACTCTGCATGTTATGTCTGTGACTGATCCTGACTTCCGCCTTCCTGCACATTCCACTTTTGCTCGTGGTGAGCTCTTCTCAAATTTGGGTGAAGGACTTTTTCTAGAGACAATTTATTAGCAAGATAATATGTCTATGACAGAAGAGTGATGATTTTCCTTTTGTTTTTTAATCCTGAGCATTTTAAATGTGCAAGCAAATGGTTTTGCTGACACCGACATGAATTTATTGCACGTTAATGTTAAACATCAATCACACTAACTAATGGAGGATTCTATTGTGTATATTTTGTAAATATTTGGTTTCATTTTTGTGTGAAGCAAAGGCCTAAAATGTACATATTTATACTGATAAGCATGCATATGTTCATAGGGATCACGGTCAGTTAAGGAGTAGGAAATGAACTACTCCAGACTTACATATTAGTAGACAGTGACTGCTAGATATGGAATGGCAATAAAAACAAGACAAAACATGGAGTTATTTGGTTAACTGCTCTGATTAACTTCCTTCTGTAGTGTGTTCAGAATTTTTTTTAAAATAAAGAAACACAGACCCTTTTGGAAGCATTTGTAGAAGCCCTCAGGAAAGCAAATCCTGGATCCTGAGGTAGTAGCAGGAGTAATGAAATTTTACAGTCTGTAGAAATGTTTTTTTTCAAGAACTCTTTATCTCGTAGCCTTTAGTTGTGCCACTACAATATTACAGCCTTAACCGCAAATGCAAACATTACAATTTAGTGTAATGCAGTCTGTTATCTTTTGGCACAGCAAGAATATTGTGTGTTCACTTGAGTGAAAAATGATCGGAAAAACTCTGACTTTGTAGCACATCCAAAGAACTTCTGTCAGTGCAAGTTATACCACACAAACACACCCAAACCAATGTCATTTGAGAGCAACATATTAGTGCTGTACATTGCACACTGTGCAGTTCCATAGGTCTATGAAATACCTCTGAAAAACTGTAAGCCTGCTAGAGATCAAGATATAAATACCACAAAGGAAGCAACCGCAAAATGATGAGCCTGTGAAGGGCAGTGTTTTTGTATCAACTGCCTCAATGCAGAGCTTCCTCAGCAGATGTTCAGAACAGGCCGCACTCAAGGCGTTTGTTCCTGCTATACTTCTGCTGCTACCCTGTTACTTAATGTTCAATCGTTTAGTCAGGCTATAGGTGTTAAATGGTATAAGGTAATATAAAAATAGTATAAAATAGCCTTCAGTGAGAAAATAAGCTAAGTGAAAGCTTAGCAAATGTGAGAAACCGTTGTAGACAGCATACGTTTGACTTGGCTTTAGTTACCATACTAGGAAGTTGTATGATGGGAAAACATCAAACATGAAGTGTTTCAGAAGTAAGAAATGAGCCAGGATAGAAACTACAAAGGCAGTTTAAGGATCTTATCTTTATATACATATGGGTATCTTTTTATATTAAAGATAGAGACTTATTTACTCTAAAAAGATTCCTTTTATGTTAAAAACAACAAAATGTTTTTTCCAACATAATGTTTCTCTGGCCTTGAAACTGTATTCAGACTGAGGTTTTCTATCTCTGCATACCCCCTAACCTTTGAAATCTAGCCTCTGAAGTTAGATAAGGTTTTCTTCCTTCATAAGTGAGTCATATTTTTATATTCTTTGGAGAACAATTCTAATTTTAAATGTAAAAGATTTTTTTTATGGGTATTTTCCTTCTCACCTATGACTTGGATACTAATAAACTTTGTGAATTGCCTGCATCATGTCTTTCCTTGTTATGCTGTCCTTTATTTACTATATTATATTTTCAAGTCACGTAATAATTTTAAGTCATGTATCCAGCTGATATTCAACACTACCTATCACATTACAGAAGCAGAGATTTCTCTCACTTTACTGGGAAAATATTCTTGGTTTTTGCTCCTGACCTGTATCCCAGGATCCAGTAGAAGCCATGTGCCATGAGTTAACCATTTAAAAATGTGTCAAAGAGCATCTAATACGGGACAAATAACGTACCATAAAGCAGTTCTTTTTCAGAAATGCTACTTTACAGACTCTTACTGAAATGCAAGAAAAGTACCAATAGTGATAGACTGGATCTTAGGATTAAGCTATGTGCTCAGAACAGAAATGAAAGGTCGTAAGTAGTGCCTGCCTTCAATTTTTTAACTTTATATTGTACCAAAATGACAGACAGATATAGAAAAACCAAATACAAAACTAAACCAAATCAAACAACCTCAAAACCTCCTTGAGTCTGGCCTGTAAAAATACCATAACTTTTTGTATCAGTATATACCAAGGAATTGTTAATAGTGCAAGAGCGGTGTGGCTGGGAATTCATGCACTGTTGCTCAGTCCTGTCAGTGCTGGGCATGGGCCAGGGCAGTGATGCTGCAGCACATTTAGCTGCTTAGTAATCAGTCAAGCAAGTTCAGGGATGTCATGGCAGCATTCAAGATTCTTGGACAGCCATTAGATGACTGTCTGTAAGCAGATACTAAGAAAGCCTCCAGACAGCTCTTTCTATGGACATCAGTTTACAACTCATAAGGAAGGCATCCATGTTGAAATGAAGTGTTCAGTTTTGCTAACAAGTTAATAAGCATCGTAAAGGGCTACTTTTGAAAACTCATTATCATCCATTTCAGGGATAGACTCCTCATGCTGAAAAAGTCTTACCTGCTCAAATAACTTGAGTATCTAGTTGCATGTATGTAAAAGTCTTTTTTTCCTTTTAAAAAAAATGCCTCTGCCTAAAAAGTCTATTTTTTGTATTATCCAAATAATAACTTGAGTACTATGCATCACCATAACTACTATAATAATAATATGAAATTTCACCTAAACTATGCCAAGCCTTAATCTGTTATGCATAGAAATGGACAAGTAATATTCTGAGACAGTCAAGGTTGTTCAGAAAAGCTTCGCTACAAGGCTAGTAATCTTTATAATAAACAATTTAAAACAAAAAAAAGCCCTCGTGATTCATTTTGTTTGCATATCACAGAATATGGAGCTCTTCATCTATTTGTCAGGCAGAGTTTTTGAAGTAGCAGCTTGAGGAAAAAGCATACTATTTCTATTAGCGGAGTTGATTGGTGGGGTCGCAGATGCTTGATTGGGCCTGTATCCTTTCAATAATTGCTTCAAAAGTTTATCAGGGAGGCATCAAAGGTAACTTTTGATGACAAATAAAAAATATTTAAGAATCTATCAGTGTAAACCTGTGCTATTTCTAATAAACATAATTGCTCTAGATTAGTTAATTTACATAGTTTACATAGAGGCATTAAAGATCTGTCCTTTTCACCAATGATTTAATCTTTCTTTGGTGCTTTGTGCTGTCTTCTGTTTGTATCTTCCCGCAGTAAGCACAAAATATTAAATTGGAAAAGCAACAATGCATGTCAACTTACCTCTACATGGCTACACAAGACGGGCAGGAATCAAGCTCACCATCGTCTAGGTTTTCCTCTGCATGAGAAATGTGTAACTGTGTAGCTGTAGCCATGAAATAAGAGTTTATCTAGGCTGGATCCCATAGAAGCAATAAGGAGCACAATGAGATGACAAGCAGAATGACTTTAGAGATGTTATGAATTACTCTCCATATTTTATTTATGTACCAAGGATGTAAAAGCAGAGTGAAAGCTGGGAACACTTTCCATCTGTCTTCTCTTTCTCAAGAAACAACCTCAGTGTCAGTGAAGCCGGGAAAATACTAAGGCAACTTCAATTTTGGCTTGGCCAAAGCCAAACCAGCTGTTTGAATACTACAGGTATTCTCAGGAGGGATATGTGAACAGCTAGAACCAGAAAGCAGTCCTGCATTAATAAAATGAAACTAAATCATTGCTGCATGAACTTCCAGGAAGCTGGAAAATAAAAGAACCAAGGACTTAGCTTTGAAGGGGAAACAAATGTGTGACGAAACTGAGAAGTTAGGAATGTTTTGTTGGCTGCATCAGGAAATGAGGGAGTAAGAAAGGCATTTCAGAGAGACCCTCTGGAGATCCTATAAACTATGTGATGAACAAAGCTAATTCTGTTCACCAACCTTCGGTGTTTCCTCCTTACTTATCCTATGACCATATATTCTCTTTTCTGGTAAAGGACTGCGTCTCAGGCTCTGGAGATCTGCTGTCTATGCTTCGTATGCATTTTGTTCCAAGCTGTGCCAGTTAACCTTATGTATGCTACGGAGTGTTCAACGCATCCCTATCAGATGTGTGTCATATATGTGCTACAGTCTGAATGAATCCAGAAATAATTCCATCTTGTTGTCAGCTGAGCAGACATAATCTGTCACTACCTTGCCACTTTATACGTGAGGTAGTAGGAGTTGTGTGAGAAAGCAATGAACAATCATTTGGACTAATTAAAAGCAAAGAGATTAAGATAAATGAATGTTATTGAAGGAATCATGGGTTGACTTGTTGCTAAGAGGAAATTGTTTTAGCGCTCTATATTCTCGGAAGGTATGTTGTGTATGGGTCTGAGGGTGTGCAGTGCTGCTGAGAAGGGACTGCGAAGAGGTGGAAGGGACCCTCAGCAGGGACCGTGTCACATACTCCAAAACTGCTAGGTCTGTGACATTCAGCCCACCTGGGCAGCTACATCTGTCTGATCACGGAAAGCTCTTGTTTCATTATATATAAGTAGACACATAATGATTTTAACTGGTTAAATTTGCTCTGTGTTTTTCTACTAAAACTTAATTTTGATAGGAATATGTGTCTCTTGACAAACATTTTTGTGAAAAGTTCTTATATTTCTTGAAAATATTCCTTGAAAATCCTTGATGGGAAATGCAAATAAAGAATTCCATTTAGATTTTTTAACTTTTTAAAACTTTTCGGTATTTTTTTACTTCTCATGTTTGGTGGTTCAGTGTTTGTTTGTTTCCAGTGGAAAAAAAAAAAACCCAAAATGCAAGGAAACTTCTTTATGAGCATTTTCTGCAAGAAAACCAGCACATCATTATGCCAACCCCAACAGAGAAGTCAAGAGACTAACTCAAGGTCATGTTGCAAGTCAAGGTCAGAACTGGGAATAAAATTCCTGCCTACCAGTCTATTCCTTTAAATATGAGCTTTTGATTTCCAGGTATTCAGAAATCTTTCCTTCTGTATACGTGTCATTCTTTATCTTCAACTCCTGTTCGGAATCCATCAGACATACTCAGTTCTTAGTTTTTTGTTAACTCACATGATTTATCTTCGCCATTCACGAAAGGCTATAGTATAATTTTCATAGTAAGTGTCTCCTCTGGCAACTCAGACTTTGCTGAAGAAATTCTGGGAAATGTTGCCTTATATCTTTTGCTGTATCCTGTATTAAATCATATTAAAATCATACAATCATTTATTCCTCTCAATATATTTAAGATGCACTTCAGGATCTGCATTCTGTGCTAGTACTGGAACACACAAAAGCTTGCTTGTGTTACTGAGGATAGGGAAGTTATACTTGAAGATGTTGTTTTATGAAATCTGAGCATGACAAAATAAACTTCCTTGTATTACTGCTAATGTGGAAGAATATAATTCATTGTAAATATTGAGTGCATCTAAGTGTTTTTGGTTCACAAAACACTGCATATCTCTCTATATGGTGATACAATGCTCAATGTACACTTGAAGCCATTTAGCATTAATGACTTCTCTTTTTTATTAATAGGTTGTATTAGCCTTAACAGAGGTCCTCATATTCGGTGTGAGTGATGAGTCCTGGGAATTTGAACACTGTGCTGTCCTGTGGTGGCAAGCAATTAGCATTTTGGCATTTGTGGGGAGACAGCTGCCAATATCACTCACCTGATATTACTAAGGCAATAATAATACAATAAAGCAATAAAGAAGAGGGAAAATAAAGTTGTTATTGTTTGTTTTACTGGTGTGAAAACAAAGAAAGCTGTACGGAGGGAGGCCAAATGGTTACTCACAAGTAATACGGCAGGCAGCGTGAATGGCTCAGCACCGACAGCTCTGCGCCAAACCAAATCGCTGCAGAGGGGCATGCACGCAGCCAGATCCAAATGCAAAACCAGGGCTCAAGTCTAACCTGCCATGCATATTGAGCAAAGATTAAGAGTTCTAACCGCTTTTCTGACTTGCCCACGTTAGAATAAAATCAAGAAAGAACAGTAGAAAACCTAAGCAATGTTGAAAAAAATTACACCTGGACATGGGAGAGAGGAGGAAAAAGGAAAGGAAATTGTATACAGAAAAAGTGAGACTCTCCTCCCAAACCCTGGCTAATACGCCTCACTAGGATGACACAAAAGCTTTCAAAAGTGTATTAGCTTCATTTTAAAAGCAAACAGAAAGGCAGAAATCTTCCTGGTGTAGCAAAAACTCCTTAAACAGGTTGTCATAATAAAAGAGGGCATTGTTCGCTTGAAGAATACTTTCTTTTGAAGAATAGTTCTTCAGAGCAAAAATGCCAATAGTAGTTACACATCTCAAATAACTAAATCTGGAAATATTTCTAAGATTTTAGCTTTTTTTGTGTTTTGTCCAGAGACTGAAGCAGGTTCTTTTTTTATGAAGTGTGAGGAATAAATGGCTTACAGCCTGATGGTGGAGAATTGGCATGAAACTTTAATTTAACTCTCTGATTTGGCTCACAAAAAGTGGGTATTTAAGTCTAGCTCTCCTGGTGTCCCCAAAAAAGCAAGCTACCACTCTCTTTCTGTTTCTTTTTGCTTTGTTTTGGGGTTTTTTGTTTGTTTGTTTTGGTTTGGTTTTTTTCTGGTGCAGAATAGGAGTCCTCTTACAAGTTCAGATGCTTTTAAAGCGATGGCTCTTCCAGATGCACAGTATCCAATGGGAACAGCAGTTATTGAATTTTCCCTTTAAAGCTCTGTGGTTTGCTAACAGTAGGCAAAAATTGAGTGAAAAGGAAATCTATCAGGGACTGGATCAATAAATTGCTTTTCATACTGAGGGTAACTTAATTCATGCTCAGAGAGTGTCTTTGCTCAGACGGAGCGTCTGTGGTACAGACAGGCACAGCTGAACAGATAATGCTTGTTGCACAAATGGTGCTGGGCAGCACAGTACGGTTGTATACAGTTCTTCTCTACACAGATCCACACAGAGACATACATGCTTACATCCACACATATATACAGGTATATTGTATACATTATATGCAGACTATATATGAAATTATAGTATATCGGTGCTGCAATTGTATTTTGCAAATATTGCATTTAATAGGGCCTATAGGGAAAGTGTCCCTGTCTTATAGATTTATCTGAAATACAAGCACCAGGACAGCGGCACGGGCAAAGCCAAACCACCGTACAGGATTTATGCACCGCCCGATCTGACCGTTTGATCATAAGAGGAGAAAAATACTGGTTCCAACCAGTGACTGCTTTGTATCCTTCCTATTCCAGTAAAGTCCCTAAAAATTGCTGAGTAAGGCAGTGCTAAACTAAGAAGTCAGCTCCTTACTTCTTCAGTACCATTGATTTTTTTGATCTGAGGAAAGAAGAATAGGAAACAAAAAGCAAGTTTTGCTTGGGATCTGTGAGGCCTTGCAACCCTTGCTGCGAAGCTCTGGGTGATGCTTGACCATGACAGTTTTCGCTGCTTAGTCTGTATTGCTAAACTACTAACCACTATTGCTAATCAATCATCAGTCCCTTGATGATTAAGCCATGTATTCAGAAAAATTTAGTGAGGGTGTCATAAGGGAATCTATGAGCCCAAGGCTGACCGCCTTCTTTCAGACGGGCACCTATCAATTCCTTATAAGCAAATTTAATGATCCAGGACATTGTACTGGAAGCCTTGAGTTCTATGTATCTTTTGAGCACGAGCTACGTAGTTATCCCATGAAGAACCCCTGTTTTTTATATCTTTAGTGGTTCAAGTCTCACTTGGCTGATCTGTATATCTCTTGAGATAATAAGGATTTTTGTTAATAATAATAATAGATATCTCAATATAGATAGCATTTCAAATCAAATCTGATTAAAAATAAAAGCGAGTGGACGTGGAACGATCTCTAACCCACTACTGCATACATAACATTTGTTTGGTTATACTCCTTCACCCACCAAAATGCTTTGAAAACACGTGTTTGTTCAAGATGCTGGAATTAAATCCAGTAAATATCCATCTGAGTCTTAAGAGCTTTTTGATACAATTAAAGAAAGCACAAATAACAAAATAATCTGTATTCACATATACTAGTGGGCTAGATTATCTGCTTATGCATGATAAGATTCAGGAAAGAAACCTAATCGAAACGTAGACTCTGTGAATACTGTATAGTATTGGAAGTTGTGATAGTGAGAGCAATAGCAGACAAGGGACAAGAGGGGTGCGGGCTTTGCATTCAATGGAACAAGGCACTTTTGCCTCTGTAAAGCGAAAGTCAGCTGAATGTAACAAAAGCATTTCTATGTTGTAATTTTCATAACAACAAACAAAAGAAGTCCAGCATTCTGTAAAATTCACAATGACAAAATCAGACTGCTGCTGCTACACCACCTCGAGTGCCTGGCTATGTTTTGGGAGTAGAGCACAGGTCTGTGGCTGTCCCTGTGCAGGATTCCCTCTTGACCTGCACCAGCTGAAGGGCAGCGGGATGGGGCTATTCAGCAGAGGTTGTTTATTTTTAACTAATGCTGTTGCCAGCGAGACAGATGATTATGTCTGCCTGCTGTCGAGAACACGGGTTCCTGCATACTTCATATTCAGGAATATTTATATTTCTTAAAGATTTTGCAAATCTGCAAACTTCCCATAGTCAAATTTGGTTTGATTTAACAAAACTTTTTACCAGAAAAGGGAAACACTCAGTTATACATTGGCATTTTTTGTTGCCTTATCTCACCAAAATGTAGAAATGCTTCAGTAGTTACTGGCTGCAGTGTTAGTAGGAATAATAATTGCTAATACATAAAGCAATTCCTTTAGTAATAGTACTGTTACTATTGCTATAAAACCAGATGAAATTTTTCTAAATATAAATCTGAAGACCTTTAATATTTGTTTATGGATACAAATAAATTTCTGGTTACCACTAATATTCTTAGTAATTGCACCAGAGAACTAGCCTACATCTTTCAGTATTGAGCTGAGGTGTACTGTTTGCCAGAGATGTTTTCCTTTGGTGGAGACTTGCTAACTTTTGTAAATGATAAACAGAAATCATGCAAGCTTTGATTAGATCTATCAGCTTTCTAAAGGGAATATTAAAAAGCAAATTATACACAAGGCTGATGATAGCATCATAGAAGTAGTGTGTGTTGTTCAAAGAAATATTTTCTGAAATCCGCAATTGTATATGTCGCTGAAAATATTTCCAAGTAAACCTCATTTTTGTAGCTCATCGTTAATAGATGTCATTTGCATAACGTTGTATTTGTAGCAGTATAAAGGGAGTATCTGTATTTATTTTCACAGCTGAGTAAATAAGGAGTGCTTTCCTGGTAACTGTTGCAGGACTAAGTTCATATTTGTCATATTATATTAATATAATATTAGCAAAACAATACTTAAGCAGCAGCTTAAGAATAACTGTTTTCTAAAAATCAAGTGATTTTTCTCTGTTTCAGACATCTACAATAGAAGCAGTTTTGCTAGTTAGAGAAAGGTGACAAATGAGCTTACAGCCCATCTACTATGGCTTTGGTTTGTTCTGCAGCTCTGCTGCCCTGACATCACTGAAAATATACTTCAGTAGATCATTATGCAAGTATACTGCAGAGATGTAGCTCTGCCTCATAAAATGATTACTCTGGATTTAACCACACTGCTTTCGTTAGGGTCAAAGGAAATGATGACTTATGTTTCTAATAAGGCTTAGGACAAGGGACTGTGTCCCTAGCCCGGGAAATTTTCAAATGATCTCAAGTGTTTTTCTAGTCTACCTGAGAAGAAATCTTTAATTGTTAAAAAAAAAAAATAAAAGGTTTTCTTGAGGAATCTTTCAGCCTGCCCCCTGATTTGTCAGGAATCAAGAAGCGATAGAATTTCTCCATTAGAGACAACGCTGCTGAGATTTGGGCTACGTGTGTGTACAGAGTAACATCCGAGCATGTTGTCCCTCCAGTTGTACGCTGTGAATACAAGAAAATAATCTATTTGCCCTGACAGAGCATTCAGCTGCTTTCTCAGTGTATACGATCTTAATTAGCTGAGACCAGGGCCCAATTAAACTTTTACTGTATTGGATAAAGCAACGGTGTATTCCCTCTCTTGGAAAACTGTTAAGTGTGATTGAGAGTGCTCATTTATCAGCCAGTAGTAAATCGTGTCGCTATAGTGAAGGAGTAAACCTGTCATCCTGACAGTCATAAAGACAACTTTTATAATATTTTTTATCAGTTTGCTATTCTGTGAAGGAAAAACAAAACCTCAAAGAAACCTGAATGGGAGCAAACTCTCTCCCAGAATATGAAAAAAGCTGTGGGTTCATGGATGCTTATCCTCAGCAGAGCTATATTTAGATATAAATTACCCTTTCTCCAGATTGTTAAGTGAATTTATTCTCTCTGGAAGTCTTCTTCATTTAATTTGTTCTTTGTGATTATATTCATTAATCTACAGAAAATCTTTCACATGTATTTTTCAAATGCATTCTCTTTGTAGTTGGAGTAGCTATGTTGAATCCTCAAATTAGCAGTCAAGGTGCCCTCTTAAATGCTCTTAAAACACAACCATATTCCAAGAAATGACTGTGGAATTGGCACTGCGGATATCTCTCTGAGAATTGTAGATAAAATCATGTTCCGTTTATAAGGAGAAAGTAATCTTCTTTCCAAACATCCTGTTCAGCAACCTCCAGAAGAACAGTGAAATCAGGCTGGGCTCTTTCTGGATCCCTGATCTCCAGCCTTGACTTCTGCGATGAGACCCTGGAGGAAGGAGTGATGTGGCAGCTGGGATGCAGCCCAGACTCAGGTATGTTTGCTGGCACTTTTAGTACACTGCCCTTCCAAAAGCAGAACCAAACTCCATTCCCATTAGGTGTCCGATATTTAACTGACTTCTTTTAGTCACTAGATCTACTGAGTCAAAAGCAAACAAATTTACAGGGACACTTTCAGACTAAACCAGTTCTAAAATAGTGGCTTTTCATCCACTAAGTTATTGTTTTAGAGTCAACATTTAATGGGTTTAGGACTGGAAAAGCGAATCAAAACCAGTGCAAAGCGGGGTCCATTGTAACATTCACATTTGCTGTTTGTGCAGGAGTTAGGTTTCCTGATACCTTCTGCAGGATGCCTTGTTTTAAAGATACAGGAATTTAAAACATAGCAGTGAAATAAACATCGCAAGTAAAATCCAGGCACAGCGAGGGAACTAAAAGTGTTTGAACATTTCAGGCTCGCTGGTGAAGAGATATTTGCAGGAAAACGATAGAAATTTGGCAATAAAGACCAGTCAGGACTCAACCTTGACTATGTGGTGTGGTATGCAAGCTGAGCTGTATATGTGCTACTTGGGAGTGTTCCTCGAGGTAACCCAAAGGGTGGAAGTACAACTCATGCAAAACCACATGGGTTTTAGTAGGGGATTTATTATTGCCAAACAAATTAGATTCTGTTTTCAATTAAAACTAGAAGTTTGTTTAGTAACAGTGTATCATATCGACTTTAAACATCTTCAAATAGCTTGGTCTTCTATGCTGTTTCACAAAACAAATAAGCCCACCATCTTCATTGAATGACTTAAAATTGCTTCATTATACTCAAATAGTCTAATCATTCTATGCATATATATTTACTGAGCACCTCAGATTAGTGCTTTTCAGTAACCCTAAACGTGATCTGGAGAAAATGTTAAATGTCCTTATCAGAAAAAATAGTAGATTACACAAAAACCGATAAAATGCTGTATGTTGCTGAGGACAAAGCCATTATATAGGTTTATCAGAGAGAAATAACTTTTCACATATCTAAATAAAAATACAGATATCTAGCAGCCAAACGGTTTACGTACAAATTCCCACTGCAGTGTTGAAGCCATAAAAGTGGACATAGTCCTTGGATGTTTGAGCTGAGGATTGCCAGGAAGGGATAGGGACGTGACAGTCCTGTGTCATCATGGTTGAGGCTCCTGCGGGGTGGGGGCTTTTCTGATTTTACCCACACTTCGGAAAAGGATGCTGAAAGATTAGAAAAGTTCAGGAAAGAGCTACAAACTTGTTTTGAGGTCTAGACAGAATTAAGAGACTCAGGGTAGTTAATTAGTGTAACATGTGATGTGATCATGGCCTTCAGAATTACCTCTATGGAGAGGAGACTTCCTATAATGACTTCTTTAATTTAGTAAAATAAGGATAATGAAATCCAATGTTTGGAAATTAAATTCAGACAAATTCAGAGTAGAAATTATATGCAATTTAGTAGCAAGAGTAAAAAACACTGTACCAATTCACATAGAAAAATACAGCGTTCTCCATCCTTTAAAGCTTTCTATCCAAAGAGTAGTCTATCTAAAAGATACATTGCAGCTTCAACAGAAATTGTGGTCTATATGTGTAAATAACCAGGGATCTTCTCTGGCCCTTATTAGTCAGACTAGATGACATTTTGCAATAAAAATCTCAAAAAATGGGAAAAAAAATCTTTAAACTCATCATTTGAGCTATAATTGCCCTCGTATATGTGGGTAGACAGAAGCAGGATGTGTGGACTCTTGACTGTGTTATTCTGGGTTTGTATGTATCTGCTGCATAGGAAGATCTAAGTGTGAAAAATACCGAGATATTCCTTTTATTATCGTTGTTGTTTTTCCTTCATATGTTTCAAAAATAAAAACATTCAGCTACAAAAAGGTGTTTTGTGATGATTAGCCTACACTTACAGGCACAGAGACTGAGAGTCCTGTATGGTGAGCTATTTTAATTTTATTTATGTTTGCAAAATTGCACGTATTGTACTTGTTTATTTCAGGAATGTAATTTCGGTGCTTATACTTCATTGGTTGGTTTTGGTTTTTTTTAATTTTTACATATGACAGCCTAGTAAACTCTGGAGAAGTGAATACAACAGTTTCACATGTTCTGGGACAAAACAATAAGCATTTGAAATTATCTGTAAAAGGCTACTGCTAGAGATCTGCTGTGTTTTTATGAGGGAAGGTAAACAGGCATAAGAGGCAGAAGTAGCCAAAGCACTGCCACCAGCAGGCAGGAGTCAGTGACGCCCAGTAAGTCATCAAGAAACATCACAAAAATGATATTTCTTTGAAGAATGTACTGCCTATGTATTTCTGAACCTGAAATAAGAAATCTGTATATTCTGATTCTGAAACTGTTGGTTTCTATGAAATGCTGTTTTGTAGAAGACAGTCCTAATGCTTCTTTTTTTTTTTTAATTTTAATTTTTCTTTATTTCTTGGATACTATAGGACCCAACTTCCAGATACCCAATCCTCAAAGCAGGTCATTGGCCTCCAATAGGGATGCCAAACTCCGATCCAAAAAACTTTCTTCAGTTATGTGAGACAATATCCAGAGCTATCCAGAAAGCACATGGAACCCCCCTGGCTCAGGGATTCATGAAGGCACTGCTGCCAGTGGGCACAAAGCATCAGCAGGGACTCCTGCCCTGAGAGCTGCTATTGCAATGGATAGAGTGGTGATCCCAAACCTGCAGCCACCTAGAAGAGGGTTGCTAGAGGAAGAGTGATTATTGTATTCTTTTCTATGCCAGTGCATAATGGCTAAAACTTTTGTGCAGGATGCTAGGGGCTGAAGTTTGATACTACATTCATACTCAGGGTGGCCAAGCAATATATCTTGTTTCTCAGAGTATTTCTACAGGATACATCTGTGTTAAAGCCTTTGTTTGGGCCAAGAGTGCACCTTCATAGCAAATGTCCTTTTGACCCTTTGCTATGCTTTGGCTTACAGTGTGGAACAGCCAGGGATCACACAAACTGCTGTCCTTCTGGGCAAAACTAAGCCAGAGAACATCTTCAAGGAGTTTATCGACCGTGCTGTAACCACCGCCAGGCTCTCAGTCCAAGTCACAGGCTTTGTAGTGGGTGTTATCAGTCACTCCTGCTGGGACTACGACACTGTGTAGAAAGCAATGAAAGATTCAGAAAGCAATGAAAAATTTGCCACGCCAAAACCTGGAGGCATGAGAAGGAGTATGGCTGTGCAAGCCCAGCTGATAGGCTTGACTAAATTGGTTGCAGACCACTAGCTGTTCTGGGAGCAGCTACCAAGACTGTTTTTTCTCTAGAAATTATTTAAAAACTCGGACATAACTCCTGTGAACTTCCTTCAAGGGGTGCACCCTACATGCGAATTCACAGATCCGTGATCCCTCTTAAGCCATCCCTTCTAGAAGGGGTAGTGATCGTGTCTCTCCCCTTGCTGAGAATGCCATTTAATATACAGGTCTGTGTGAGTTTTCTAGCCACTAACAGAAGCTGTGTCTACATTTTATGAGAGTCTGAGATGAAAGCCCACAAGTGGGCACATCTTCCAATTTAGTTTCATCCAAAAAAAAACCCAGTTCACATGCTGTGAGACGGTTCTATCATGGCAGACCAAACCTTGGTAGGTGGAGATTATCAGTAAATTCACTTTTCTTGATCTGAACTAATATGTGTATGTCAGTATACCTTGAGTACAGGCATACTTGCTTCTAAATTGGCCCAAGTGTTAGCTAGAAGCTAGACACTGAGATGTTCAAATTGCAGTGAGTATTCAGAGGAGCAGAAGTTGAGATGCTTAGCTGATTTCTTCATATAGTTGATGTAAATAAAATTCAGACAATTTTGAAATTAGTAGCAAATTAGTTCAGATTGCAATTTTGAATTATGCATCTGAATTCTACTTACAGTTTGTGCAAATTATGTCCTTCTTTAGTTCTTGCCTCCAACTTATACAAGTAACAGCTTTAGTAGTGTTTAAATCGACAGAGCTGGCCACAGTGAGCTTTCAGATCAATTTTGAGGAGACACCAGGTTACAACAAACGATGGTGAGTCGCATGGCATCAGAAGGATTCAAGGCACAAAACAGGAAAAAAAAAAGACAGAAGTGATGTGGCAATTCTGCAGTATATTTGATTATCTTCCCTTAACAAAAGAGGCTACTATTGTTTCTCTTAGGATTAGCATCCTTCATGGAATTTAGCATTTGAAGAGTTTCATCTGCATAATCCTTAATAAATCCATGGTGTTATTTTGGACATTTTCCCCTAAAATAGGTAAATCAAAATCCTTATTAACTTTCGTTCCAGAAAAGGAGTTCGTTCTGATCTGCCTCAAAGTTAAATCAGACATACTCCAAACAGAAACAAACACAATTTAAAAAAAGAAGGCATTTAAAGACATTTAACCCTTAACTGCACTGCTTTTGCTTTACTTTTTTGGTGGTTTGTTTTTTTTTTTCTTTTGAGACATCTTGTTATCAACAGTGGCTGGGTGAATGATCATGACTTTGGCCACAGTAGTTCTGAACCTGATCACCTTCGTTACCTATCATGTATTTTTCCCAGCTGGCCAATACCTTTCTCTACCAACCAAGCAAGCGAGCACACAAAAGTGAGCACAACAAAAGCAGATATCAAAAACTCAGGAAGAAAAGGAATTAAAACCACTTTGCAGTAGAGCAATGCAGTTCTGTTTCCAAAGAGGACAAAACCGTTGTAAGGTGGTTGCATGGGGGTATTACAGAGGTCCCTCCTGTGTCTCATGTTTCAGGATTCACTGTGAAACCCTGAGGTCTCAGATCCCAGTCCCGGAATGCCAGAACCTGGCAGCTCAGGGTAAGGGGAAACAGGTACTTGATGAGTAGGTCCTGCCTTCTCTCAGATCTTTATCTGCCTGCTGTGTCAGAGACCTGCGTGTTTTCTTTCTAACCTTCACAGAAATTGAACACTGTGAAGTATTTACACTGAATCAAACAGGACTGAGTGGAAAAAAGAGCTGGTTGGTGGCTTTCTGTCCACTTTTATTTTGTTGCGGTATGTTGTGGAGAACTGGGACAACTGTAACATCTAAATGCGACCTATGAGTTGACGTGAGTTGCTAGAAATCTGCGGCACCAGCTATGTGCACATGGGCATCCACCTTCCCTTTGAGCTCTGAAAGCTCCCAACAGCTCTGCACATCCCCACCTGGGGGTCCTTTTCCTCCTCCATCTGTGTGTCAGACTCAGCTCCTTGTCCCTGCAAACACTGGCTCAGCAAGGAAGATCTGAACCCCAGCTCTCCAGGGAGTACTGTGTGAAGGCAAAGATTAGAAAGGAACAAAAGGAATTAAAATCTTGAGCTGCTTCTGAGCCTGTTATATTCCCCTCCAAATCAACCAAAAGCTCCTAACACTCCATTTCCAAGGGGCAATACATAAAAATACTTCCAAAGGCCTTGTACTGGAAGAAACCAGATGGTTTTTTTGTCCCTCTACACTGTTCCAGCACTCTTTTTGGGAAGTACCTATCAGTGTCAGTAGGAGTTTACTCACATGCCTGAACGAAAAGACATAGTACAGGAACAATGTAAAATTCTATTACTAGGCATAGTCCTGTAGGCTCCCATCATGACAATGAAGGAATGAAAAGGGCTGTAGATGAGTCCATGAAGTTAGAGCGACTGTGTAACAGGAATAGGATTATTTTTTTAAAAAATCTATAAATAATCATTCTGGAGAAAGGTTATTAGGTGATTATAATTGTAGATGCTTTTCTGGTCAATATTTGACTGAAGAAAACAATCCGTTCTTTCAGCAGTAGCAAGAAAATATGAAAAGGAGTAATAATGAGTACAGATTTTTTAAATTTAAATTAACTCAACTTTGAAACAAGTTACATATTTAAGGACAATACTTGAATGCTACCAACAGATTTGAAAGCATATTAAAGTGCAAAAAATGCATATGGCAGCTTCCTTATCTTTTAATTGTGAAAATCATTTAACAATAAAACAGTGAATGTAGTAATGTGGCCAGATAGAACATCAGAGTTCTGAACTTTAATGAAAATTATAGTGGCTTCAAACCCAGAATCCATCACTTCCACCATTTCAGTCTGGCAGGTATTATAATGTAGTTGCTATTTTTGCCCTACATATGCAGCATTTTTGTCAAAATAACAGAATCTAAACTGAAATTAGAAATATCATGTTGAGATGGATCAAATTAACCTCACAAAATCATTATGTGAGCATACTCTTTTTCCTGAGTCTGCAGACACACACACACCCTCTGAAGACAGAAAGCAGTTATCATATGGACTATAACTTTCCCACTGGAAAGTCAAGACTTCCCTCTTAAAATAGCTCAGAAAAGGCTGTGCAGCCTTGTGTGCTACTTATCTGGAGATGTGGAGCCAATGTCATCGCACCGACATTTATGTATCTGCATCCAGAACTGGAACCCACTGTCCTATGTTAGACCTACTACTTCTCTAGAAAATGCATAGTGATCTTCTACACAGAAGAAAGGCTCACATCAGTTTGCGTGTTGAACAGCTTCCATTATCCAGTAGAAAACACTGATGAGTGAAGTGTTACTGAAATACTACTTCTTTTAAGTGTAGAGAGAGCTTTGCAGAGCTTTTCAAGGCTATGAAACTTAAATTTGCTCCCCATAGAAGCTGTCTCTTTTTGATGTCATCAGTACACAAAAATGTGTCCCTAATGGAGGATTAACTGGTATCAAAGGTATACAAGTAAAATATAAGCTGCCTGTATCATCTCATTGCAATCAATACAACCGTATTCATTTTTTAAAAATTCTTTTGAAAAATTGTTGTCATCAAGAAGTGTTGGATAACACCAAAGCCCTGAATAGTCTGTAAGTTTTATTCTAACACATTCCAGGTTCTTCCTACTCCTTAATTGTACTTTTTCAGGAAAAATTACATTGAAAACTCTCCATCTAGAAATGTTTGATCACAATAAAAACCTATCTGCGTCCTTACTAGCATTTTTCGGTATATTTTGAACTGTTAGCTGCAGAGATGATTTCATACATTGTCACAATTTTCACTGCAGCAGGGGAAAATCATCAACTGTTATGTAGAAACACCATTATCACATCTCATTGAAGCTTTTGGAGACATAGCAAGTGCTTTGTTTTCTCACTTCTGAAATGTACGGTGACAATGCTAGATTGATACAGCTTGTGTGCTAGAAGAGGATCAAAGCAAAAGAACCACAAAAATCTGGAGCTGTACTGCTCGATGGAAGAAGTTAGCATCCAGGTGCCTGACAAGGAAACATGGCTAGTTCAGACACTTCCACCAGTATGTCTTTTCTAATCCAAATAATTTTGACAGAGAAGAGTTGGGAAGCAATGAGGCCTGCAGCTATACCAGTTTTATTGTCAGGACTGAGGGGCCAGATTCGTTAAGTGAAGTCTTTGTGTTGGGTAGCTGGAGGTGATCACATCTTCAGGGCTGAGCCTCGGGCACAGCAGGACATACATAGGGCTGGAAAAAAGTTACTCTGGACTCGTTCCAGTGTAAGAGAAAGCACTTGAAAAATTCCTCACTTATTCAGATGCATTCTTGATAGTATTCGGAAAATCAAAATTAAAACCTTCAGCTGATGTGAGATCAGAGTATTTTGAGCAAGACAAGCTGTTTTTCCCACTCTCCAAGGAAGAAGGTGTAGTGGGTGTAAAGAGGTGTAGTGGGAGTAAATTCATTACTTATTCCTTGGCCCAGAAGGTAATACTAAGAGTTGAATTTTTGCAGAAATCATGGAATTAAACTATTTTCTCAAGTTTTTTGGAGGCCGTGGGGAAATTATTATTTTTCTAAGGAGAGTATGAAAATAAGAATAGCAAATAAAATTAATAATTCTTTATTTCCTCTGTACAAGGTACCAGATTAGGTAGCTAGCGGTTGCACATGAGGAAGCAAGCAAAGATTTAAACTTACCTATGAGCTGTGTATGATTTGCATGATTTTGAACAAATTCTTCTAACAGAAGAATTTAAGGCAGAATGGATTCTGGAAGAGTATTATTAGTAATGGAGGCTGGAAGGGGTTCTGCAAATTTCTAGGGGCCAAGACGGTGCTATTCAAGCAAGAAGTATGAAATTTGAATTGTCAGACATTGGGTCCTTTCATTTTGGAAGAAGGATGATTTTCTGACTGCTGAATTAGAACAGGAGTTTCAATTTTTATTTTTAAATTGTTAATACCTTAATTACTGAAAAGCTTATTCCACCAGTTCAGTGGGGTCAAATGAGATGGAAACGTTAGAGAAATGAGTATAACAACAATACATAAAAAATTACGATCAAGCAAGCCTGCCTCCCAGACTTCCCACAAGCTTTCCTCCTATCAGAAAATATAGGTTTAGGATAGTTAAGAGCACTGTAGCCTGCATTATCTTTTCATGTATCAGCTGCAGAGTAAGCCCAGGACCGCAGGGGAGAGCAGTGCTATTCTTGCCTGCCCCAAAATCTCCCTCCTTCCTTCTGCCTTTTGGTCATGAACACCAAACCTTGAATTCTTCCAGGTTAAGGGCGAAGGAGGGTATGTTGTGGTGTTCACCCTTCCATGTGAGTGGGAAGATGATTTGAGACAGCAAGAAGACAAAGAAGGCAGGGAAACCCCACTACTCGCTTTGATAGATTGTGTAATTAATAATTTGGTAGGAGGAATGTAGTGGTTAGCCGGCCAAAAGCACTAATGCTTTGGAAGAAACTATACATCCAAAATGGAAAGTGCATTTCATCTTGAGGACAGTTCAAGACTGCTTAATGCCATAAATAGAGATTTTTTCTCTGTTTTTAGCTTCAAATGCACATGTTGTAAGAAGCACTTAGAATAATCATAGCAACCATTATATGATTTCTATTAATATTCCTAAACTATTGTCTTCACTAATTACCTATGAAGAAGGCAGAAGAGAAGACTTACTTAAAGAGAGTTGTTCTAACCCTTCAGTGGATCTAAAACTTGACTGGATGGAGTGAATAGAAAACTTGAAGGCAAGTACAATCAAACATGGCACTGTATAACAAATGAGCCTGGCTGAGGGAGTGATGAGAAGTCCTTCAGTACAATGCAGGAATGTGTTGGAGTGTGTCTTGCAGACGCAGGAAAGCTGGAAGTTGTGAATGTGCAAAAAAATTGCCCAGAAGGTCAAGAGAAATTGATGCAATTGCAAGCTTCTTTCTCTCCCCCTACTTCACTGTAAAAGGACCCCAGATTAATCAGTGAAAAATTCTGTTTTGATTTGTTTTTTCAGGCCAAGGTTACCTTCACCTAGTGACAGGGGCAAAGAACATGAGCCAGAAAGGAGGTGAACACAAACCAGTATCTGGTTAAAATAATTTATCTGTTTTCTTCGTTGCAATCTTCCTTGGGAGATCAGAGGAACAGAAGAGACAGAAGTGTTTTAAATAAGGCTGGTGGGAGTGAAGAACCTGGCTGTGGGGCTGCAACTCAGCTAAGCTCAACTCAGATAGAAAAAAATAAGAGGGATAAGAAGTGGCTTGGTTCATCTTCCCTATGAGCTTTATTGTTTACTCTTAGCCTGGAAAACGATGACCGTTTTTTGCACCAAAGCAAGCAGCAGCCATCAGCTTTTTTGGGCCACAGATTGTTCTGGGAGAAGCTCTCAGTAGCTCTTGATGAAGTGGAAAGTGGCTCTGCTTGCAGGGAAGACATTCAGAAAATTACTCTGTAGCCTCACGCTGTGGGCTGTCACGTAGGAAGGGGAGATTTTTACACCCCACTATGTTCTAATAACTGCGTGTGAAGGAAGTTCTTGAACAGGACGTGATGGTTCAGGAGACTGATTAAATCTAATCTGTAATTTTTTGCTTGCAGCATCCAGTTTAAGCCTAGATGAAGCCAGTCAGAAGTGCAAGAAAGCTCTTCAAAAGGCATCATCATTGATCAGTGGGGGTTTTGCTATGTTTCAGTAAGGTTTAAAGACGCAGGCTTCCCAAAAGTAGAAGAAAATCAGGAAATAATCAGTATTAATGGGGCAAATTAGTCATTTGATTGGAAATTTCAACATGAATACATTTTCACAGGTAGGTCATTGTCAAGAGCTATTTCTACAGCAGCTAATTTTTTTTAGACTTTTCAGTGTGTTGCCTCAATGTGATGCAACAAAGATGAAAAAGATGGAGATAGCTGATCAGAAGGGATGCCTGTGTAAATAAACTGTTTCCAGTGCCCTACATTCATTGAGACCCATGGTGACTGTCAGGACTTGCAAGATAAGCATGAAAAATTACTTCTCCTTGAGCCCCTGTGGGGTGATCCACGCAGTCCAAGGCTGAAACACACCAGTTCACAACAGCGGGAAGAAACTTCTGCCATCACCACCTGTGTTGTTCTTTTTATAAAGACTGTTGGTTTTTAATTGCCCATCCCCAGGAAGTCTCTCAGTTCAAGACGTTAATTTATATTTTGACTACTCTGTTGGCAGGACCCTTGTAACATGTTAAATAATGTTTAAATAATGTTGCTGGCAAATAGCTGGCGTGCTTGACTTACTACTAAGGCATACAGATTTAAACTCCTGAAAATTATGATGTGAGTGATCTCACTTCATTACCTGGAGAGGAGTCTGTGTCATACTCTGAGTGATACAGTGATGCACTGGCACTGTAAACTGGGGGAACAGAAGAGAAACTATTTTCCTTTTCCCATCACACAACACCTAAGATGTGACATAAACGCTATGGTTGATGAGCAGCAGCAGGCAGTAGATTTAACACAATGCGCAGGATTTCACTGGAATTGCTCTGTCTCTCCTTCTCCAGGCACTAACATAAATGACTTGAACGAGCAAATGGTGTTCTATCTTTACTTAAGATAGGAAAAAAACAAGCTGTTGGAGGTTGGCAGGCACTAGAACTTCCATGTTAACAGGCTGTTTGCAGAAGCTCTGCATTTTTTCACTGAATAATTAAATTTAAATTATCTTCAGCACTTTGGAAAGTTCCTTTTAACCTCGTTTGTCCAAAATCTCCATCTTGAATAGCTATTCTGACTTTCAGGAAATTAAGACAGTAGTCTTCAAGAATGTAAAAGCACATACACGCCCTTTTTCATCCTCTTCAAAAAAAATCTTATCTGTTGTTCTAAAACCACAGTCATGATCTCTGCATTGCTTTTTCAAGAAGATGAAAATGAATGAAAAGCGAGCACAAAATTCTGTCATATAAAAATCCATTGCATGTGCTCCATCAGCTGTTTTTTGTTAGGGGATCTTTTGGTAGGAAAAGAAGTGCTTGGGGTTATTTTGTAGCCTCAGCACCTGAGTTAAATGGGCCACAGGATGAAAACGGAAAGCCCCATGAGAAGGGAACAAAAGCTCCAGATACAGATCCCAAGTGAGGATCTGCTCTGGTGTGGGCCTGTGCAGGTCATGGTGTCCTGTCCCAGACACAGCACCACGTAAGTCCAGAGCAGACTTCTAACTTAAAAAAGTGATTAGTTAGACAAGAGGGAAAACAATTATCCAAATCACATGAACTGAAAACTCAAACAACTCATTGCCTAAAGCTCTTAGGAGAATAAATTCAGAAGGTATTTCCTTGCCAAATATCTGCCTGTAGAAACCACATGGGACTGTGAGAGGGACCGGCTGCTGCCACTGCAGTAATCTGGCGAGATGGCTGACGGACAGATGCATTAAAAAAATATTGCTGTCTAAACCTAACACCTTTATTATATGGCCTGAAGTACACATCTAAGCAGCTACACAGGAGACTTATTTGTCATGGGTACCAATCAGCTGACTGAAATTCCTCTGACTTACTAACAATTTTTGAAAGGTCACTGGAAAATCCTCCTATAAAAGAGAAGGGCGGGGATATACACGCACACACACGCATGCACGCAAGCGGAGTTTTAAATTTTCAAAGCCATCACGTCTCACACATTAACCCACTGCCTTACTGCCCTTCTCAGCCCCCCTGCTGCTATGCTGGCTGGCTGGGATTTTGCGCCCACACCTGTGCCTTCCACGTGGAAGGAACAAGCCGCGCGGCTGTCCCTCTGCTCTGCCCAGGCACTTGAAGTTGTCAAAACTGCTTCCCAGCTCCATGCAATCCACTCGTCTTCCCTCTGATAGCTTTGCTGTGAAGCCTGGAAAAGTGTTCCAGTCTCTTCTGCTCACATGGGAACTGTAGTTACCTACTTTATGCAATACATTGGTCTTCATTGTGTAATGCCTGTCTAAAAATACATATGTAAAATAAATAGTGAAATTAATCATTGTAGTTTTCATTTCCACTCTCTGCAAACATCTTTCCCCTTCTGGCACTACAAAAGCATTCTTTTATAAAGAAACTCAACATTTGGATTTTGAGTTGTTTGGAAAAATTCAAAATTGTTTCCAAGCTTCAAAGCTACATCTCTTATTTCATTGTTTTTCACTGTCAGAAATGGCAGTCGCTAGTGTAAGACTAGTGCATGTTAATGCTGCTGAGATGTCCTACTTTGATTTTATTCTTAACATGGCTAAAGAGCGCTGCTACCTCACTGACACATTTTATCTTATTTTCAGACCAAAAATATCCTTTTTGTTCTCTTATATAATCCAGTATTCAGTTTTAACTGCAATGCAAGCAATGAATGCTTTTTTATTTAAAAAAAATAAGTTAGCAAAATAGAAAAGAGTACTTTGACTATGAAGTTATTATGACCTTTCACAAAGGAGAGAAAAATTATGCCATATTTAATTTTTTTCAAGAAAATTAAATTTGAGAATTCAGACAAAACCAGCATGATTAGTTCAAAACATGTTTTGATGAAAAATTCCCAGCCGTCTCTGTAGTGGAGTAAACACCTATTAGCACTGCAAACGCTCAGTCATTGTGACTGTATCATAGCTGTTGCTACAAATCACATCACAGCAAGGTGTCATCTTCTTTCAAAACCATTTTCAGGTTTTTCTGCTCTCGTATTGCCTTTTTTCTTAGAGCCTGGATAAAACACATTCCCCTAGAACACGATCTTAGTATTTAATCTCTTGCAATTATTTCCTTAATTAGTCCTAATTGCGTAAAAGATATGTAGTGACAGAAAGGTGTGAATGTGAGGAAGAAATGATGAGCCTGGCCATTGCACCACCCTTCCCCCGTACCATTGCATGACTGCTGTGCTTTAAACACTCTAGCAAAGCCAGCCTGGGCGGGAGGTTTGGCGTACCGTTAGCCTTGCACTTGATGCAGACCTTCACAGTCATTTGCAGCGCACTTGGTGCCAGTATGCTATGTTTTGAATATGTTGCAATCATATTACCCAGGACATTTTAATTCACTTGAATTCCTTTCTTTTTCCACCCTCAGTGAGTATACACATATGAATTTTACACATGCATGCACACGTACATACACATACATACTATAGCAAGCGAGACGCTCATATGCACACACGTGCACATGCACACTCCTGTATCCCTCCAGCTCTCCTCCAATTACAAAATGATAATTGTATTTACTGGCAGTAGGTGGTCTGCAGGATAAACATAGAATATATCTGCATATAAAGTGCCTTTGAGTCATTGATCCGTATGAGTCATTTAATCGAGAGATGCACCAGCATGTGAGGAAATGTAGGCAACATTTTACAATAAACACATTTAATATATTTATGTATCTATAGAATTCCACTCTGTAAGGAAAATGGCAAGAGAAAAGCCCTTACATATATGCAGAAAATAATAAAGCTGTAAGCAATAAACAGCCCTGATTGCTTTGAAGAGAATTATAAAAATCCTACCTGATGTAAGAACACTAAGTATTATACCACAAGACTTTTGAAAAGGCAGTGAATGCAATGAATTGCAAAAGACTACAGCAAAGCATTGCTAATTGTGTTAGGTCTGTGGACTCTGAATGAGAAAGTCTTTGGGGAACAAAAGGATAAAGACATTGCACAAATAAAAAGGCTAAACTCTTCTGTGGGGGACATCTGGGGTGGGTTTACGCCAAGATCGGGACACAGTCTGGACCAAGGTCAGCAGGAGTGACGGAGGGGATAAGGTGCAGGCATGGATCCCCTTCACCAGACACTTTCCTCTCCAGTCCCCAGGGGGCAAAGAGGACAGCAGGCGGTGCAGCTCGTGGCAGGAGAGGCCAGGGAAAGCTGCGGTGGGAGGAGAGAGGTGGGGACAAGGAGCTGAGGGCTACTGAAGGGGAAACAGTGNAAGGTGCAGGCATGGATCCCCTTCGCCAGACACTTTCCTCTCCAGTCCCCGGGGGGCAAAGAGGACAGCAGGCGGTGCAGCTCGTGGCAGGAGAGGCCAGGGAAAGCTGCGGTGGGAGGAGAGAGGTGGGGACAAGGAGCTGAGGGCTACTGAAGGGGAAACAGTGCAGTGATAAGAAGGTAAGTAAGAAGGGAAAACAGAGGAGCAGCATTGCTGTATGCAAGCACTGGCACCTCAAGAGACGACTTGGTTAGGTGCCAGGGAAAGCTGCTGGTGGCTGGGAGGCGGGAAGGTGTGCGGAAGATGGGCACATGGGCAGTCCCTTGGTGTAGATATTGTCAGTCTCTGGGTACTGGCTGCCAGCCTACAGGGGAGTAGGATGTGTTTGGGCCCATTGCTTTCAAAAATTATCTTTTTGTGTCTTTCAGAACATTTGACAAGAACTTTCGTCTCCTCCTCACAGCCGGTGAAAGAAGTTAGTAAAAAGAAGTTAATATCTGATGCATTTGCAGCCCCTCAGAGAACTATAATGGAAAGTAAACCTGAGGTCTCACAAACCTTTGTTCTTGCTCTCAGCTTTTGTTTTTGTTTTTAATTATTCTTGGAAAGTTATGAGAAGCGTCTTACTATATGGGAGCTGCTGGGAAAGAGGAGATTCGCATGCATCTTGTGAGGCAGGATGGACACCTTCAGTGTGGGTATTTGAGGAACAAACACGAGCTGTAAATAACTAGAGAAAAAGCTCTGAGCACCTTCAGAGAGGTCGGAGTGCTTGGAGGAAAGGAATACAGCTGTCGGTTAATCGAATTATTGAAAAAATCAGACTTGTACAATGGAAGGGAAATCTGAGCTGCTCACGTCTTCTGCTCTGATAATTGTTCAAGTCCAAAGCATTGCTGGAAAAAATGCGATGTGAAAAATGAGCTAGAAAACAGCACAAAAAATATTATACTCTCATTGCGAGGATCAATTATAGGCTCGTCTTCGGTGTATTTGGCTCACTTCTTATCATGCTATCTCAGAAAAGGATATGACAGCAATAAAAGAGGTTCACAGACAAGCAGTGTTATTAGAATTACAGAAAGGCTACTCTATGGAAGGAAATTGAAATATTGTTTCATTTAGAGAGAAAACGAGTAAGATGAGATATCCTATAAAGATAAGCTATAAAGCAAATGTAAAGGGGGCAAATAATATAAAGGGGGCAAATATCATATTGCTCTTACCCTGAGCAGGAAAGCAACTGAGCAACTAAAGCAACTAAATCTAGTTAAGCTACAAAATAAATAAACTCTGCTAACAAATCTAAAGACCAGTGCAGCTGTAGAACTCAGTATCAGCAGTCCAGCAAGAATTACGTGACAATTTTCTTCCATCTAGTTTCTTTTAAACTCTTTAGATATTTTTTCCTAAAATCAGTTGTAGACATTTCTAGTTTCAGCTCCTGAGTGTCATAATAATTTGCTGCTTTCTTTCTTTTAAAAGATTCTTTGTCTTTTATGTGAAAAAGCTGACATTTTGTTGTTTCCATTCTTCCAGCTACCTTCGTTGGGAAATGAGACCATTCATCCAAACAAAGGAGAAGAGTCAGGAAAAGCTCAAGATCACAACAAAAATACCTCATAACTTGTGATGAAGAAGACATAATAAAAGTTAAACATTTAATAATTATATGCTGCATAAATGTCACTATTTATTTTGAACTGATGAATGAAACAATTGTTGCTCACCCTCCTCTCCCCCTTCTCTTTTCCCTCCAGAGATCTCACTGTTAGAGGAGGCATTCCTGTGGATGAATCCCAGGAGTAAAGAGGCACTCTGCTTTCTACTCCTACTACATTCTCAACTTTGCCTCACCATTTGAGTTGCAGACACAAATCTGAAAACAAGGATAGTGGATGTGTGGAAATGTCACAAGCCATCAGAATTTTTCTTTTTGAAACTTCAGTCTGCACACAGGCACCATTGGTAACATTTTTGCAGCAATTTTTCTTTCATGTGAATGAACACATTCCTTGTAAGTATGTCTTCCTGTGTCACCAGAATACATTCTGGCTCTTGGTTTATTTGCCACAATATTGTTTATAAACTCTGTAAAAAATAAAAAAAATTATGCCATCATTTGCTTGATCATATGAACTGAATCAAGTCATCTTCAGAACTCAGTATAAGTTTAAATCTGACTCTTGACCAAGCACTTAGCAATTAGGTAGACCTCGCTATTGATTTATCCAGGGAGAACTTGGTAATTTATATCTAGGGTTTGATGCTTGGATGGTTACACTCAAAGATATTGCTTGGTTTTCTGCACCTAATAATTTTGCAGATTCCTCACTCCAGTGCAGCCAGTTCTGCTTTGTCCTGTGCGACAGATGATACAATCAGACTGCAGATGGTTCAGCGTCATGTGTGCTGATGTCGCTTCTCAGCGCAGACGGCAGGGACCCCGGGCCCCAGCTGGAGCTGCGTGGGACTCTGTAAGGGAGGGTCACTGAGCTCGCAGACTACGTGCTGCTTCTGTGCCATAAAGACAGCAGGTACACAGAACTGCAAACATACCTCATGTTTTGGAGTTTTCTTATCCTATGACTTGGATGGTAGCAGTGACATTTTGTTCACTAACGTTTCATGGATTGCTCCACATAGGAATCAAACTTTGCATTCCTATACAGAGTTCAAAAGTCAGTGTTTTGGTTCCAGTGACACTGTCTTTCAGTCCCTCTCTCTCTCCTTTGTCAACCTCTTTGCGCTTTCTTCCAGGATGTTTCTTACATATTGAACACTCTCTAATTGTTCCACGTGATTCTCTGTCCTTTAAATCTCTCTTCAGGTGGATGTAGATGTAACCTTTCTTCACCTTATTTTGTACTGGTGACCCCGAACACCTCCCCGTGCCCTAGGTTTTCACACTTCCGCTCTTAGATGAAAGCTGTCGCCTAATCCCCATTAGGAGACAGCCAGAGGCTCGCCGTAAAAGGAAGAAAAGAGTCTAGAAGGACACTTTTCTACTCAGATAACACTACAGTCTTGGTCTTGTACTGATGGGGGATATGCGGAGTTCAGCCATTTGAGGAGGGACATCGAACATGGGCAGAATGTGTTTCCCCCTTGCTGCGTATGGCACTTACTCTGACGCGGGAGACTCTAGCTGTAGCTCAGTGAGAGAGCTTAGGCCAGTGGTGGCAATGCCTTCAGCAGTACTTCATGGTCCATCCATCCATTGTGCCACACTTGTTCACACCTCTGGAAAATCCAGGCTCTGGGGAACTCTTCTAAGCAATCCACATGGCAACTGAAAGTTGATGCATGTGGTGCACTGAGATTTTCACCTTTATGTTTTAAAAACTTTTCAAAACGTCTCTCTCATCGGAGCAGTGACTTTCTCCCTGGAGATTTAATTCCATTTCCAACTTGTCTTCGTTCTGTCAGCAGCTCATGTAAGTCTACCTTTAACGAAAAAATTCTCCTAGATTGCTCCGTAAGGCAAATTATTTACCCTTCCACTACTTGCTTTGCAAAGAACTGTAAATACACCACAAAAATGGTGAATATTGCACATGGGATTTGCTAATGGTTTTCTCTGCAAGTATCTGATCAGCTGTCAGTAAGAAATATGAAGCTTTTTGGAACTACATCTTGATTTATTTCAGGATAGTCAAATATATAAATAAATAATTTGATATATTGATCTCTCTTTCTTTCCTAGCGAAGTCATATTTTCCACTGCTTTCACTGAGAGTGCTAGAGAGGCTGGAACAATCCAAGAAAAATCTGATACTGTTGGACAATTCGCTGAACCGTCAGGATTTCAAAGTCAAGTAATTTTCACTCACCTTACTTCTTCTCTACATCAAATGCAAAAGCCAAAATAAGAAACATTTTTTTACCAAACAGTTAAGTAAACTAGGAGGGAATTTAGATTCCAAAACAATCAAAAAGTCTCTCTTCATTGATTTATGCTTTTTGAGTTGAGCTCAGGGTTAAACTAAGGGATTATAGCATTCGCTAGAAGCATTTCAGGCAGGGACAATTTGACATTTATAACAAACACAACACCCTCCTTTTGGTGCTGGTAAAGGCTCTTCATCATAACTTGCACAACAGCTGCCTGGAGCCCGACTCAACTACATGCCCAGAGCTGCTACAGTTTTGCTTGACAGTTGGCCCTTAATGAATGTGGTGACTACTGAAAAGTACATGATACTGGTTTAAGTCTGCAGGAATTTTAAGCCACACAAAAGGAAAAGTACAATAAATCTCTTTTTAATGATTCTGCGTAAAAAAAAATAAATCCTTTGTCCCTTCCACCTCTAAGTATACCCAGGTCTCTCCAGCCACTGTCCTGGTTCTTTTTCATAACATTTTTGGTCTCTGTGTTTGCCTGAAAGACCTGGTTCTCATTCCAAGTTCTCTAAATACTGGTTATTATTTTCTGTCTCAGGCCAGTGTCTCATGTAGTTAAAAACTGGGGTCACTGATTTGTCTGCTATCAGAGGCAAATCTATGTTGAATGGCTCCCAATACAGTATTTTATTTTGAAGATCTGGCCAGTTGTTTTGGCTAAATAGGAAAAGATGCCACATGTACTATGGCTGCTTGTAACAGCAGAGGTCTTGGAAGCAAAAATGAAGCAAGTCCTTTTGATTCCTTTAAGTTCAGAAAACCTGATTCTGGAGGTGTTGAGTGTATTTTAGTCTAGTTCCAGAAATGGGAAATGGCATGAAAATAAATTTCGAACGCAACTCACTGCACTAACTGACTTTGAACTTCCTCATGTAACTATGCAGATGAATAGGAAAAGTCAAAATCAATTTAATTCTCAAAACTGTTAGAAAATCCCGGAACAGAATTACATCGATTCATGTAAGGGGACCTGAAAGGCTGTGATTTACCTTGTTTAAATTTAATTAGAGATGGCACTAAACCCCGTGAGCTGAACTAGCCATGGTAAATCGCTAAGAGTCCCTGAAGGGCTGTGAAATGAGAGAGGAAATATGTGGGATACTTCTGCTATCTCTGTTTCTTGGTCAAAGGGCATGTCATCCCTCATAAACAGCACAATAAGAGCACCAGCTTATTGCAAGGTGGCACATGATAGTCAAATCACATAGCACTCAAGTTGTGTTTTCTGCCCATGAAGGAAGAGAAGAATAGAGCAAGATTTTCTATTGATGCACGTGCTGTGCAAAGGGTATCTGTCTGCAGTAGCAGTCTCCCTCCGAGGCAGCTGGAGAGAGCCCCTCAATGCTCTGCTCAGCACATGCAGCACATTCACATGTGTTCATGAGGGTATCACATTCCTGATAATCTGTCAAATAACAACTTGAATGACTTGAGAGCTTTCCTTGGCTTGGATATGCGCAATGCAAATGTATATATTAATATATTATTGATATTTGCCTCATTTTATTAGCTGCATTTTCATCTGATATCCATTAACTTTTTTAATCAGAAAAACAGAGCAAAAAGTCAAATGGTTGTAGGAAAAAGTAAATGTTTATTGCAAGCTATGAACTACAGACACTCAGTCACCAAAGAAGCAGATAATCAATTGAAAGTACAAAATTTCCGTTGGTAATCTGTCACTAATGAAAAGACTTTTCAGCACAAAATCCATTTGCACAATGATTTTAAATGCATGATTCATAAACATTTAAAATGTTTGTGGTCAAGGTCCACAACGGACCAGTGGTAGATACTTGAAAAGTAAAAAAATAACTTTCAACCACATAGAAAGCAGTAGTTAAGAGAGGGCATATCCATCAGATTTATTCTCTGCATAGCTGTTCTAGAACTTATATGTACAAACAGCATCAGGTTTCACTGAAAACCTTAGTATTTAATCTTCTAATTTGTCTACATGTAGCTTATTTAAAATATGATTGTCCTATTTAAGGCATAATTTTTCAGTAGTGTTTTATCTTCAGAACATCATATAACAAAATGAATCCATCCCATCACCTGTATGGGTCCAGTGATATCCAGCTACTAGTGTTCTGAGACTTACTTTCTACTTAAAATCTAAAATTCAGTCGTTTTCCAGCATGTCCATGGCTGAGCTGGGCTCAGTGATATTTCAGGTCCTCCTTTGGTGGTGTTGCCCTGAACAAATCACTAGTCTGTCTTTTACCCTTCTTGCCTTACAATATTTTGAATTTTCTGAATAGATGTCTTTAATTTGATGTGTCACAAAGTATGATGTTATGATTCAGGTCTTCCATTATGGTAGGTAGGGTAAAACCATGCAGCAGGGGTATGGACACAGGTCCTGCTAGCCAGAGTTAAGTGCTAGAAACAGCTCTTTGTGAATGTCATGTCTGAACATTTCAAAAAATCCCTCAAACCTTTGATCATTCTACTCCAGGTTAAAAAAACCACGAAAAGCCTTGTAACAAACATATCACTGTGATATTATGGAACCAGTCTTATTGTTATATACATTTCCAAGAACTCTTCAATCCGTGGTTTAATCTTTGACATCTAGTTTTTCTTGCTCATAACGTACTAGTCTTATGTTTGCAAGCAGACCTTGAACAAATAAAAAAAGGAAAACCCAGCCACTAGGAATCATGACATAGCCCAGATCGCACACCAAAGAAGGGCTTGCAGGTTTCCAGAGAACAGTAACTCAAGGTTTTTCAGAAGAGTTCATGGTTAATTTTGAAGTACTCAGGACAGACAAGTAAAAGCTATTTTCTAGAACAGCTTCTTTCCTTTTTAACCAAGACAACGTTTTCTGAGCTCCCAAGGTGCAAAAATTGCCTGTTTGGTGCTTCTACCCATCTGTTCAATAAGTTGTGTTTTGTGAATGCTCTGAGTAATGCTTTAAATTAATTCAATTTTAATTAGAAATCAATATCAAATATGTGTGGGAAAAATGTATAGAAATTGATTGGCTGTGCTCACAGCTTTGACATAATGAAGCTGGTCAGAACAGTGTTTTCTTTGTATTTTTGTCATGAAAATTTTTAATTTTAGGAATTTTCACGGTCAGACATTGTTCTGATCCGAACACTGTGTCATGTTTTGGATTTTAACACTGCTGAAATTCCACTGACTCCACAGGGTATTTTGTAAATATTCAATCCCCTTCGCAATCAGGTCAATATTAATTTTGTCTTTAGACTTCAACAGCTACCAACCTGTAAAACCACTCTACAGTATTTGGGTTAATTTTGCCTTGCAACCATTGTAATTTTCAGGTTTAGCACAAGCCACCATGAACACTACCTACTTATTTTAGCTTTGCACCATTTAATGTTGGAATTGGTGTTGAAAACAAAGTAAAACTCAAGAAACTGGATGCAGCTGCAGAGGTGCAGCGGGAAAGAAGATTGGCAGAGCTGCCGTGTCTTGTGCGTAGAGACGGAGGCTGGACCGTGACCTGGCTCTATAGGGCTGGCCTGACGGAAGCAGACCTGGGGATAGTCCTGACCCAGTACCTATGCAAAACCCTGAGCCACGTGAAGGAAGAAAACAGAAAACCAAAATCGAAGTGAAGCAAACTTTCCCTTTCAGATTTTTTGTGGATAAAATAAGGATTCCAGTGGAACTGTAAGTCACTAACCGCAGAGAAATCTCATAAAATTTGAGTCAACTTCCAACAATTTTCTTTGCAGAACAGATGGGAAAGCTCAGTTGTAGTTGCACAGAAGAAACACCAAACCTGCAAATAATGGCAGGGAAAGATAAATGACCCTCTCAGATATAATAGTATCCCAGCAATGCTACTGCAACGCTAGTGCAGTGCTGCTTTTGCTGAAGAGACAAAGTAAATGTATTTTATCCTAGATCTTACTTGGGAAGTTCAGGAACTTTTGAAAAATAAGATACCATTTGGGCTGAAGTATTTTGTAGTTGTTCTATTCAAGATAACTTGAAGCAGGGACAAAAAAAATAATTTCATCTCAGCATCATTATCTGTGTACTTACACACTAAACAACATATAAATGCACAGAAATTTAAAAAATAACATTAACAAGCATGATTAGAAGTTAAATGAAGTAAACAGATTCTAAAATTTCACACCTGAGGCTGCATCTGCACAGTCATTTATTGCATGGACACATTTTAGTTTTACTTTTGAAAGCAGAAGTAATTAGTGTTGTTACGGGGAGCATATGTAGTTATTAGCTAGACAACGGTTTTATTAGAAGCACCAAAGCTCTTGTTCTTTATATTTCAGCTAGTCTATGATAGTCTGTTCCACACCGGGTTTACTTCAGACAGCTACTGCCTTCCTATTGAAGACAGTAAAATGGAAGGAAAATTTTCCTTCCTAGAAATACAACTTTTCTAAAATGGAAAATATTTGGACATTTACTGAGAAAGAAGATGGGTTTTCTAGATACTCTCACTATTCTGTTGGAAGAAATGGGAATAAAGATTTTGCGTGGGAACTACTGTTTACAAACTTCAAATATTTAATAATGAACATCTGCAGCTTTGGAAATCAAATATATTTTTATGACACATTTGCAAATAGGATTTCCAGACCACATTTGGACAGATTGCTCCCCCAAATGAAACAGGGTTAATGAAAGCCTAAATTGGCTAGCCCAGAAGAAAGGATTATTCTTCTCCTCGCTGTTTATTTGTCACAAAATGAAAGATGGCAGATTTTTGTTTTTAATCCAGAAAGTTTTCCATTTGGAGTGATTTACTCTCTCAAGGACATATCCATATTTTTCGATGAAGAATTCCATAAAATGTTTCACTTTTTGTCAAAAATTTCTATTAAAAAAAAAGGGTTGATGACAGAAAAGTTTTGACAGGAAACGTGACAATGTAGTAACATTATTTATTGCATAATTTTTAACAACAATGTCTAGACTTGTAGCTTTATTAACTTACTATCATATAAGCGCTTTCAACTGGTTAATATGTGAAATGTCAGATATCTAGAATACATGGAGGATTTGTTAATGCTTTTTAATGAGATTTTTTTCCTAGATAAAAGAAATAATTGAATAATACTATTATTTACAGACTTGATTAACTGTTTCCTCTGCAATAGATAAATACTTACAAGTATAACAACAAATACAAAATGTACTATTTGCTAAGCTTTTGCTGCATAAGAATCAATGTTAATTGATTGTCTCCAGCCTTATATAGTTGCTGGGTTAACTGCTAGATAGTAATGTGAGCAATGAAGAAGCCTTGCATTAGCCGTGGGAATATCAGTGCTGTTCAGTCTCTTTCTGCACCTTCAGGAAGCATCTTTTCCAACTGACCTGATTTTCTAAGTCATGTTAAACACTTCTGAAAATAAACTCAGAAGAAGTATCCTAGGGGTATCAGTATAGATATTATTGCATCCACAGATTATAATTGTAGTTCTTGATCTGAGAAATCCCTGTAACTGGCTCTGTCTGGTCTGCCAAAAAGGTCACGTTATGAATGAGAGATGTTATCTTCACCAACACTATGAGGATCTGCTCCCACAGCTGCCAGTGTGATGCACTGTGTGGCTGTGAAACAAGTCTCAGTTGCAGAATGCTATAGCACACATTGGGTCATGCTGGAAACTAAAGATGCAGTGATGAAGGAAGTTTTTAGAACACCAACCAACTCATTGTCCCTACTTAAATGATGGACAGAGATACAACAGTGACATTCCTCGCGCACAGAACGACAGTGGTGTATTTTGCAGTAATAACAACAGTATCCCTCCTGCCCCACTGTTTGTCCACTTCTTCAAATGGCAACTGTGGGTTGTTAAATTCAAGCTACAAAAATCGTACAGGTTTCACTGGAATAGTGATTTATTCTACTGCATAGCTTCATTTTTGGCTTCATCTGAGAGGTCTCATCCTTACTGATGGCCAAGTTCCCCAGCCCTGAAGTCCCTTGTGCAAGCCGGGAGGTACCAAATGCTCAGAGTCTCCTGTTATGTGACCAGAAAGAAGGTCTCACATCATCTGCTGCTCCTCAGGGCTTATGCAATATTAATTTCAGATAGAGCAAGACTACTGAAATAACTTTAACTGAGACCTATTCAGTGGCAAACAGCTCATGCCGCCCATGACTTCGCTTTTCATGACTTCACACCTAGCGATAAGACTACGGAAGCATGGTGCAGCTGCTGCCCCATAGTGTGGGAAGCAGCCAGAAATACGGATGTCAGGGAGAAACCCGATGTCTGAGATACTGGGAATGTCCAGCTAAACCCTTAGACTGATTTGCCAAACCACAAACTTGACCTGGGAAAATCTATCAGGACTGGCACCAAATAGTTATGATCAGAGAGCTGCAGCTAGTTTCCTGTTTTCCCTTGAATCTATAGTTCTATAATATTTAGCAAAATATTTGGGAACACAGCATCTTCTCAGTATTCTCCTAAGCCCTTTTCACACCGAGAGCCTGGTCAGCTACCCATGCTCAAAGGCTGGTGCCAGACACAGTGTCCACCTGTAGTTATTGCCCTTCTCAGTCTGCCTCTGCCAGGCTTTGGTTTCTGTGCAAAAAGGAACTGCAGTCTGCTATTCAAGGAAACAGCCAGAATGGAAGATCAGTGAATGATAGGTGAGAGCTTCTATGTCCAAAAAAACCTCGGACCTTTCATTTATCCTTCAACTTATTCCTTGCTGTACCTGATAAACATTTCTTGTCTAGTTAAGAGGTGCACATGCTGAATTTTGTGGAAATCTTCTGGCTTGCACATCCACTAGTTGCTGGGATTATGTTTTCTGCAGGTGAACAGAAAGCAGATCTTCTACATTGTTGTCAGTACAATAGGGGAAAGAAAGTGCTGCAGCTAAGCTATGACAGAGAAAGATCAACTTTAAAATCAGAACAGCTGTTTCTGTTGTGTGATTTCTGGTACATCTACTCAGGTTGATTTTCCCCTATACAGGCACATAAGTTTGCCAGACAGACAGCTGGTGTAAGGAGTTACTTGTGTGGAAACACAAACAAATTCTGCTCAATTCATTCTGCGTGCTTATTTTCCTTTGATCTTTCACTGTATATTATTTTACGTCAGACACCACTCAAGCCACTCTGGTTACAATTATTGAAGGAATACACAAGAGTGTTTATTATTTAAGTTCCCTTAATCTGTGTAAGTCAAAACACAGAATGAAAAAATGACCCGTGGCACAAAATAATAATAAGATGGAAGGCAAAACGGGCAGCATTCAGTGCAGCTTTTGGAGCAAAATATTTAGAACTAAATTAAAAGCTAATGAATGAAGAGATAATAGAAGAGATGTTGGTACCAAAATCACTACAAATAGGATAAGAAAACCTGGACGGATTTGGTCATTATAAAGTCTGTGTGATAGTGGACCTCTATAACACTTCATCAGTTCCAAGACAACGGATAGAAGATCAATCCTGGATCACATGCTATCATAGCACAGAAGTGATTGAAGAGACATTATTAGGTCTGAGAATGAGAGGCCTGAGAAAAAAAAGACGAAGACAACTGGGACCATTTGCCTGCTGCTGTATCTGAGGATAGTGCCATCCCCCATGTTGCAGTGAGAATAAAGTCATTGGCACATACACAGAAGGAAGAAGAGCACCAAGGTGTAAAACTTAGGGAGAAAAAAATAGACAATTACCGTGGCAAAGGCTGTAATTTCAGACTTTTTATATCACCCAAATGGATGGATGTTTTGAGGACAGAATTTCAGAGAAGAGAGGAGAACTGCAGTGACACTGCAGCATGTGCGGAAGAACAGTCTCTCTTCCTGATTAGCACCTCAGCATCCCACTGTCCTCCTTTATTGTTGTGTCTCCAAACACATGAGTCACAGAAAAATCTCAGGCAAGAACATTATTTTATTGAAAAACTCACTCCTTTCTTTCCACTCTGCATCCTTTCCTGCTGCCCTCCTCCATCAGTCTTTGATTTTCAGTTAGAAAATGCAGGGCCTCTGCTTCAATTGATATTGGGTTTTGAAAATTTTTATTATCTAACTGCAACTTAAAAGAAAGCAAAACCATGTGTGTTTTCAAGTGTATCACAAAGGAGAGGTCTTTGCTAGGCATTATTATCTGCAGTCTTGCACTAGACTGAAGGCTGAAAGAATAGCCAAGCTTTGTTTATAAACAAATTTATTCTCCTTACTATTCTGTCTTCCACCTGGGACACATGTATGATGCAGAGTGTATAAACACACACTCTGGGAGGTGGCAGCAATCCTTGTTTTGTTCTTAGAATCAGCAGTATAAAAATCATGAAATACATGTAGGTAACACATTCAGGCTCCAAGGCATACTTTTTAATCTAGAAAGAACCGAATGCCAATTACATAGAAATGCAGCAATTGCTTTGTTTCTTAACTTGCTAACGGTCTTACATAATTTGTTACTGCCATTGCTGACTTAAAGATTGGATAAAGAATGAAAAAACCCACCATGTTACCGTGACCTTTAGCAGGCATAACAGCTTGATTTCTCATCAATAATGTATCAGGGAAAAAAAAAGATCTTCATTAACCTAAGATACATCAATTCAAGTACATATAAAAAGGAAAAGAAGTACAATGAAAATTTCAACATGGTTAGTCATGTTGGTTTTTTTAACGTGGTATGTCACGTAACAAAATTGTTCAAAAGTGATAAATAGCTACTATTAGCATACAAAACGACTGTAAGACAATCTTTTACAGTTAAGAGTAATTAGCACAGTTCTGACACTTTTAAATACGGAAGTTGATGAAAACTGAATTTTACAGCATTTTGATTCCTATTTTCAAGCCCCCACACTAAAAATACTTTGAAAAAAAAAAGATTCCATGTACATGGCTAATATAGTGGTGTTGGGGTTTCATCCTGGTAGGCAGCTCAGCCCCACACAGCCACTCTCTCATTCGCCTGCCCAGTGGGACGGCAGAGAGAAACAAAACGGTAAAAGTGAGAAAACTCATGGGTTAAATTAAAGACAGTTTAATAAAAAGTAAAAAAGAACAAACAAAAAAAAAAAGGAAAAGAAACAAACCCAAGAAAAACGAGTGATGCAAGAAAATCCCAATTGCTCACCACCAACCAACCAGTCATTCCAGTCATTCCTCAATCAATTGCAGCCCTGGCCAGCCTCCCTCCCCCCTTCCCTCCCTCCCTTCCCAGATTTATGGCTGAGCAGGATGCCACATGGTAGGCAATATCTCTTTGGTCAGTTGGCGTCTGATGTCCCAGTTGTGTCCCCTCCCAGTGTCTTGTGCAACCCCAGCGTACTTGTTAGTGGGGCAGTATGAGAAACAGAAGTATAAGGCCTTGACACTTTGTAAGCACTACTCAGCAATAACTAAAACGTCAACATGTTATCAACACTTATTTGGTCACCAATCCAGAACAGCACCACATGAGCTACTGTTAAGAAAATTAACTCTAGCCCAGCGAAAACCAGTACATATATAAAGATTGTCTGTATCATAAGATGCTCTAATAAATCCCTGCTTATAATCTATTAGGGTTAGGTTACAGTTTCCTTTCCCCTTAAGACAGTTGTCTTAATTTTCTCTTCACTTACAAGCTCCTGTTCAGGAGTAACTACAGAAGACCACGGTTCAGAATGCAAAGAAAGATAAAGGTGGTGTATGTTTCTCTGAAGATAAAAAAAGGAAATATCCAGACAAAATGTATCTCTAATCCTTTTCCTGTGAAAACAGCAGTTAGCCTCTGCCTCACAACCCCACGGCAACAATCGCAATACAGGGGATATGAGCATGGGCAGAGAGGTCTAAGACTCAACGTGTGTCTAAGCTCGTATGGCAGCTTGCATAACTGCTGCTGCATCCATCCATTTGAGGCTTCACTTAATAATCCTGGTCAATGGGAAACTCTGTTCTTAAATGTAAAAGCCTCTTTGGTTACCGAGGCCAGCTGCAGCAGTGAGGAAGCCTGCGCTACCTTTGAGGGAGGCGTCCAGTACTGGAGCCTCTGGAAGGACTGGGTCCCCAGTCGCAAAGGGGACCCGATTTGGTCTGGGGCAGGGGGACCAGGGTCTGAATTACAGCTGAGCTGTTGAATGAACCTCCCCTTTTAGCTGCCTTTTAGTGTTAGCAAACTAAAAAAGCAAGGCGGCATAAAGGCAATTTTTTGTCTTTCAGTAAAAGACTTTCCCCGAGGATGCGTGTGGAGTAACCCCTGGCGGCGTTGTGTGCTTGAAGAGACGCATGCAAAATGTGTGTCTGTGCGGATGTGAGGACACCACACCAAAAGTTACAAAAATTGAACTGTTTACTTGGAGGGTGAATTTTTTATTTGCACATTCTGTCCCTGGAATACACTCAAATTTACATTATTAGGTTTTCCATCTACATATAGACTGTGTGTCTCCCCTCTCAAAATTTCATTCAGAGGTTTCTAATTGGTGTGCACAGTAAATTATAGGAATTCAGCGCAGAGGGTGGATGCATTTCCATTCTTCAGGGAACTCAAAAAGCAAAGCCCTGCTCTGGTTGGAAAAGCTGCAGATAGAGCCAGACCTCCCGTTAAAGGCACATGAAATTGTTCCAAGAGGACAAGAAGATTTTTTAATGAGCTAGTCAAGTTGCTGCAAGGTTGTCATTAAATCAATGAGGGAATCTGCTTTGCCAGTTGACTGATATATCCCCTATTGGATTATTGTTGTTTGCTGATTTTTGAAACATTTAAAGACAAGTTCGTCAGGGTTTGCCTTTTTTTTTTTAAATTACTTTACAATGTGAAACAATGTAATAGGCTGGTTGAAAGCATCACACAGAGAGAAATGAAGTTCATCTTATTACAGTATCTAAATAAGAATGACTGCAGCACACTTATGAAAATCAGGGAGTCAAATAATAAATTCATATCAATATTAAAATAATCTTAGTCCTAAAAGCTAGATACTTAGAAGTTAAATACGTCAGTTGTTTAGCAGCAAAATGCTTCAGTGCTACTAAACCGGTAGCAACAAACCCAGGCGGTCTTCAACCAATGTGACTATTTCCACTGAATTCAATGGGACCAGTCTCCTACTGCTATGTTTTGTTCTAGGACATCTAGAACAAAGATCTAGGACAACGAATAATATTATATCATGTAGAAATAAAGGAAGCTATAGTAAATGAGATCTGGAACAACCTGTGGGTTGCACAGCATGCTAAAAATAACTTCCATGCTGTGACTTGAAGTAGTCCTGAGTGATAACAACCTTAATTTTTTTGTTGTAAACTGACAACAGCCTTACCACCACTTACACCCCTTCTTAAAAGATAATAATGTTTAGTCAGAATTGAAAGAAGACTTGGTCGAAGCTTTTGCTTCATCTTTTCTCACAGTAGCTGGATTACAGAAAAGACAAGAGTGTATCACCAGCTGTAGGCAGCTAACTAGATCACTGTATGCTCAAGAGGTTGGTGACTTTGAGATGGCAGGGCTGGAGTCCAGACCTGGCTCATGAGATGCCTGGTAAATGAATCTGTCTGTAAGCATGCAACTTTATTATACTCGGCCCCAGTTTATTTAATTTGTGAAATCCTACTGAATCACAAACCCAGACAGTGTGACAAAATTCATAGCACTACATTCCTTTCTAGCATTATTTCTTTTATTAGATTTATTGTGACTGATGGCTATTTTCTGCATGACTGTAGTCATATATGAAGATATATTAAGTTATTTTCACTCGTGGATATGTTTCCATAGTGTGTTGGCTCACTGCAAGCAAAACAACTATAAAATAAAATTATTCATGGATATAGAAGACCCATTTAGCAAAGATCTGTCTGGAAAAAGGATTCCTGTGTGATATTTTTTGCCAGTTAGCAAACATGACCTTGGATGGATTTNTAGTGTGTTGGCTCACTGCAAGCAAAACAACTATAAAATAAAATTATTCATGGATATAGAAGACCCATTTAGCAAAGATCTGTCTGGAAAAAGGATTCCTGTGTGATATTTTTTGCCAGTTAGCAAACATGACTTTGGATGGATTTCCAGTAGCATGGAGTTCAGTAGGAGACATTTTCTGAAAGGAATAGGTAATATGATCGTAAAATTTATCTTTTTGTTAGTAGTTCTCATTTTACTCTTCTTGCTTCATATTCCAAACATTCCCTTTTGTGCAATTTTCTAGTCACGTTAACTAAAAACATGTTTCAGGATACTGAAAGACAATTCGTTTGAATAGTCCAAAAACTACCAGCTGTTACAAGATTACACACATCTTTATCTACTCTTCATGGTCTCCTTTGATTGTTTAATTGTGCAGTTTGAACTGATGTCACCATTATGTATCTCTTTGCTTTGTTTCTTGAGTGACTTCCAGGTTTTTTTTTCTCCTAGAGGTGTACTCTGAAAGTTAGGTTTAACAAACATATCTTTTGGGTACAAATGTAATTTGATAATTTGCTATCAAAACTTCAAGTTCTTAGTGAGTTTGTGTGCCAGAAATGAGCCTCTGAAATATTAAGAGACTAATGCCTAAGCACAATGAAAAGAGAGCTTCAGTTAAAAAAGAAACAATCCCTCTCCTCTCTTGATATTCAACCTATAGAATCAAGTGGAGAGAAAGTTACAGGTGAATGAAATGAATATTCTCACTTAGTCCAGGGCAGTGAAACCAGTTCTGAGAAAATTTCCAGATTTTTGTTTTAAAGGGCATTAAGTCAGAGGTTGTTTCCTTTTTATCTATATAAAAAAACCCCTATATATCCAAAGTCCAGAAGGGTCAAAATTGTAAAAATTTGGCAACGGGCTATTGCTTACATTATAAACATCTTTAAAAATTTTGCTGATTTGATGAAAAAAGGTCATTATTGTATGGAGATTTGATCATTTAAGAATCTCAGGGTGGTGGAAGCCTATTAGCTAGATATGGAAGAGAATATAATTAAATGCATTACAACTGCTGATCCTCAGTACCCTTTTTATCTATTTATGCTGTATTAAACCAAATGAAGCATGTGTTTTCTATCCATCCAAACTCTACTGACAATGTAATATATGCTTTTCTTAAAATGTGGTGATAATTTTCAAAGTGAATTTAATTTATCTAATGTTGGATTAGAAATAAGATGTGCAAAAGACCTCATTATACATTTTGGACACAATATCTAACTGGTGTTTATCAGTGCAATAGTTTTGAAAATAAGGGCTTTAATTTGATATCCCTTTGTTTTGTAGTGGTTTTCATCTGCACTTGGTGGTGGAAATGGGAAACATTCCTAAGAGCTGTTCATATTTTACATTAATATATAACATATTATGTTGGTGTGCACCTATCCCAGTGCATGCACTTTCTACATATAGTATGTGATTCTGTCATTATTTCTCACAACTACTATCTTACTGCGTGATCTTTTTCCACCGGAAGCAATGGGAATTCTGCTGTTGGCCCCAGGCAAAGCAGCAATCAAGTCCTTGCTCAGTAAGCAGTCCTATTGAATTCACTCAAATCACTTGCAGGTCATGGTACTACTCAGCATGAATCAGAATGATAAAATAAAGCCGCAGGTCCCCTTTTTCACGTAAGGGAGTAAAACGAAGCAGAGAAAACAGCCTATCTGAACCTCTCTCCTCAGATTATCTTGACATCAAGTCCATTTCTATTATGCATACATGACTTTTTCACTGTGAAATGTTTTCTCTAGTATAATATATTAATATTTTTATTCAACAAATGCAAGATTAACAGTGGGAAAACTGAGAGACCTACTTTCAACTATATCGTTTGGTAGTTTTTAAATAGTGCAGAATCTCCTTTGTTTCCATCTTTTGCCCCAGAATTTTTCCATCATAACCTCTGTTTTACTTGGGAATGCAAATACCCATTGAAAGTTTTGCAGGTAGACGGAATGGTGACAGCAACACGATTTAATTTGGAGTGTTTCAACTGGAGTACTCAATCCTGGATAAAAGCATTCATAACTTTTAAATTGTTCATACAGTGGTTCAATTTAGTTTGCATGATCAGGAGTCCCTGAGCAGGCTGAAAATTATAGCCTGCAAGATGTAGTGGTTGAGAAAAATGCCACTTCTGTTGCTTAGCACATGATTATTTCGGTGCTTTGAATTCTTTTCCAAAAACAACAAAGGGACTTGCAAAGACCATTTTCGCAGTTTGCATGCTCGATCAGACCCTAATTTTTAGAAACTGCAATTTACTCAGGAAAAGCAAAAGTGAACATTTAATTTTTAATTCATAGCAGATAGGTATTATCCTCTCTTAGGGAAATGTTCTTGAACATTTTAGACTTTGATCTGCTCATAATTTCACCCAAACACGTAGTAAAAGAATAAAACCAATAATCACCAGGGGAAGCTACTGTTGTTTTATGTTCTCTGTGCTTCCTGGGATACTGTTGGTTTCTCTAGGCTGGTTTTTACCTCACCTTTATTTCCAGGGTTTCTATTTGTAAAAGGGCTTTTGGAGTTGCAGTTTTGGGTGCTGTCACCTTCTTATAGGCATTAGACCAGCAAGGGAAGGGGGAAGTAGAATAGGAAGCGTTGCAGCACACTACAGCTTCTGAAAGGCCTGGAACAGTTTGCAGCGGACATGAACTGATGGGTGCATACAACCTCTTGATTTTGGACCCTTCTGGACCTTTCATATGCCAGAACTGTTCCTTCAGAAGATTTCTGCAATGCGTCTGAGCTCCCACATACAATTTTTCATCCCAGCATTTGTTACCTTGTTATCCTTAGAAGGTCTTGCATAAGGATTCACTTGCATAAGGATTCACTTACATAAAAGCAAGTTTTCACTCTTCTCTTACTCAGCATTTTTATGCCGTCCCTCTATGCCAGGAAAAACAGAGCTCATCAGACTTAAGATCCATCTCATTAGAAAAACAGAAGATTATATGGAGGTATTTGAAAAGGTGCTATAACATACTGATACATGTGCAATGACACATCTACCTAAATTCTGCAAAGAAAGTTTTGCTGTGCTTAATCTTAAAAGTATGACTTATGTAAAATTTCACTGTTCTGTTTGTGAAAGCTGTGAATAATATTTAATCTCCATATAGTTTCAGCTTTATTTTTTTTTCCCCAACACCTTTAGTCTGAGCCTCATTCAGTTCTAGTAAGGAAACATTAATCAAATCCTCAGGTGAATTCTTAAGTCATGAGTGTTTGTGATAAATCTGTAAGATTTTTGTTTTATTTGACCTCAAAATTCCGTCACTTAGAATCCATGAAATTGATGAAGTCTGATAACTTTACCATAAACCTGGCAACACCTGATGATTTTCAAGAAGTCCCATTTGCCGGAAGAACTTGTCTGTCTGTAAGCCTTACCTTTCCTACATCGCTCCTTTTCTCCGTCTGTTTTTTCAGAGGCAAGACTTCCGTTCTGAACTCTAGAGAATAAAAATCAAAAGCACCTATTAAATGCATGGTTCTAAAGTCAGTGTTATGATTTGAAGGCAAATCTTGTTATCTCAAAACATGAAAACTGAACATTTTGAAAAGTCTCCTTTTTTATTTGTTTGTTGATGTTCAAGGAAAGGAGAAAATTCTGGTTGGAAGTCAACTTTTTTTTAGTTCATTGCTACAAGCACCACACTGATCTAATTCCTCATATTTCACACTGGGAAAAAACCTGTTTTGTTGCAGGACGCACTGTAGGTAGGTGGTAAGTTAACAGTTTATCTTTCAGAGAGAAAGGCAGCATTCAGTAAGTGGAGTGTGGACCAGTCCAGCTCACAGCAGACTCAGCAAGGTAAAGTTTATAGTGCACTCTTTGTCCTTTGCCCAAGGACTCGTTCTGAGGATGTAGAAAGCAATATGATGTCAAACCAGCAATGGACTTGGCAATGTCTCCATTAAGATCTTCTATGTCTTTTAAGGATTGCAGGTCCCACTTTTTGTCCAAAACCAGTTTGTCACATATGCATTAACCAGAGCAAGAACTTGAACTATGGTTTGCTGTATTGCTGGTGAGTGATGTAACTGCTAGATAACAGGTCCATTTAGACCAATTAATAGGTTATTGATATAAAATAAATCAGCTTCAATAAAAGAAACAGATAAAACTTCTGCCAAAATAACCCTCAGGGTGACTAATTAATGGAATTATTAAATCCATTATTGATGAGCTAAGGTGTCTTGTCTGTGTTCAAGAAGAAATCTAGCTCCCTTACATCCTGGGTGAGTGCTCTGCCAGTGGATATTTGCTGTGAAAGAAGAGGTATTTGCCCCGCAGACTGCATTCTGATGGCAAGAAATCCTCCTTATTATTGAAAACTGACTATATTGAAACTGATGTATTTGTAAATACATACATACATAAAATGCATCTATGCTTGCAGAAAGTTTTAAGTTTATCGATTCTGTATTTTTAAATGAAAAGCTTTCTGCTGGGACACTTCTGATCAGCTGAAATAACAAGACAGGCATCATGACTGATTGCTACCTGCATTTTACCAGAGCTCATACTTTATAATATTTGACATAACTTTTCACTTGGGTTTTATACTGGTTAATATTCAAGAACCGCTTCCTCCAAGCTCAGGATCAATGCATCCCGATGAGGAAGAAGTCAAGCAAAGGAGGCAGGAGACCTCCATGGATGAACAAGGAGGTTGCAAAAAAGCTCAAAGGGAAGAAGGAAGTTTACAGGATGTGGAAAAAAGGACTAGCTACTTGGGAAGAATATAAGGCTATTGTCAGAACATGCAGGGATGCAACACGGAAGGCTAAGGCCCGACTGGAATTAAATCTGGCAAGGGAGGTTAAAGACAACAAGAAAGGTCTTCTATAGGTACATTGGCAGCAAAAGGAAGACTAGGGAAAATGTGGGCCCGCTGCTGAACGAGGC